>JASANN010000249.1:671643-790874 GCA_031762395.1 Calameuta pygmaea
CCCCCCCCCCCCCCCCCCCCCCCCCCCCCCCCCCCCCCCCCCCCCCCCCCGCGAGAGGAACGAGGAAAAGTAAAAGATAAAGCGAAGAAGAAGAAGAAGAAGAAAAAAAGGAGAAAATCGGGAAAATGGATAGGTTAGAGCGAGGCCAAGGAGGGGGGGTTGTTGGCAATTTTTCAAGGAATCAGTGCCCCGTCCAACCGGAATGTCGCTCCCTCTTTGCACGCAGGGCGAAGGAGGAAGAGCGGAGGGCCGGTGAGCCGCTCGAACTACACAACATAAATGATAGTACCAGTACCAGTATCACTATATAGTATATACAATTCTATACCGGCAGAACGTGTATCCGAAGAGAGAAGCCAGTCGTCGCGAAATGCATCTAGCGAAAAATTGGCAAAGGGTCGCTCGTATTCACCGATTGGAGACGAGAAGTATTTTATTTTTTATTTTTTCTTATATTGGTATTTCAGTGGTTTACCTACCATCGATTTTAGCCATCGCGTCTCCCATTTTGCCCATCCCGGGGTACCGTATTGGGTACGCTCCTGAAAGCTCCTGGAAGAGACACCTGACCGAGTCTCACAGCCAGGACCTTCAGGGACCACCGTACCGTAGAGGGTCCTGTCTTTGAGGAATATTCTTGTGACGTATACGCAAGAGATAAGGATGTCTCGAAGGAGTCAATTTTTGGTTTATCCACAATTACCACTTATGCCGTCGGGCAGGACTTCACTATCCTGGAATTGATTTTCTAGATGCTGGCACCCGTGGCGGAGGACCCTGTCCAGGAATTAGTATCACGAGAAGACTGGACAGTGTTGGGGATGAACGGACAGGGGGGGGGGGGGGGCTTGCTGGTCCAGGAATTTGGATACTCGATAATTGGATGAAGGTCGACGCAATTGCCGGGAAATAAATAAAATTAGCCAGTGATCCAAACGGAGTTAACGTCAGGACGTAATTAGGATTGGTGGTGAGATTGAGGAGTAAGATGGGCATGAGAATGGATGATAGGCTCATCGGTTAGGGGGTCTGATGAGGTGGTCGGAGAAGTTAGTTAGACCTTATTTAGGTGGAGAACCTTCGAGATCTAATTACCTAAAACGTGCTCCCGTCTCGGCGACTTCATCAGGAAGCGTCGTTCTCCGTCTTTGTAGTTTTGACGGGTATCCTTGACGTTTACGTGAAGGTCCTGAAAAAAAAAAATTTAATTATTACCTAATCTACATTCTACGAGTTATTTATGAATTTATTGTGTCAAAGAAAAATTCTATTCATCCACTTTTCCAGCCTCGTACCCTGTTGACGATTTTGCGAATTTTCTCAATTTTATGGAATATTCACCTAGTCGATTCCAATAGGGGTTAATATACCTTATACCTTTGAACACCTATACCATGCATATATGTATGTATCTATTGGATACCTTCTACCTTTCGACCTTCCACCTACCAAGTGTGTTGAACGTGCACGCTTACCTTTCTGGCATCATATGCATCCCTCTTGGAGCAGTATTGGTAGCTCGGTCGATAAAACAGCGGAAACTGCTTAAACTGCAACAACAGAGCGCGTTACGAATTTTCTAGCCGACGGAACGTAGTTGCGTGCAGCAGGTGGAAGACTAGATTGGATAAAAGATAGAGGAGGAGTAGGAGGAGGAGGGGGGGGGGGGAGAAGAAAAATAAAATAAAAAATAAAAATAAAAACCAAGTGGATGGAGTAAGGAAAGGAGACGGCACGAAGGAGTCTGGTGGAGTCGAGTCGCCGACGGTATCCGAGGACAAGAAAAAGAAAAAAGAAAAATGCATAAAAGCGAAGAGAATAACAGAAACGTACATTGAGGAATGAATTGAGGAAGGAAAGAGGGAAGACTTGAAAGTTAGTAAAAGAAAGAAAAAGAAAACGAAGGTAAAATCATATGACAGGAAGTGAGTAGAAGAAAGGAACAAAGAAGAAGAAGAAGAAGAAGAAGAAGAAGAAAGTAAAAACTTTCACATTCGTTCAGAGCGTCCTTTACTGTAGCTCCTAGAAGACTTTCATATTCGTATAGCTTTCACTCCAGAAGTCAGAGGGAGAGTTTACCCGAGTTTCGAAAAAAAAAAAAGAAAAACTATTCCGACCAAGTCGTACTCTAGATATTTTTGAGGAAAAAAACAAAAAATTTTTTTGTTTACACCTACAACCAGGCGTCTTACGAAATTATAAGAAAATAAATACACACGGTAAATTTTGGTAAATTGACAAAATGGCCCTTACTTGGCAAACGTTATGGCGGCTAAGGGTGGTTCTCAATCGTCTCCCCGCCAAGAGAGTCTAGCACCACCAAGGGTAACCGTAGGTAAACCCTGGGCTTTAGCCGGGGCTTAACCTATGCTAAGCGTGCTAACCCGTCTTCCCTAGACTCGACCACACTGTACATAGATTACAATCTAGTTTAATTGAGTTAGCCTCACCCCTCCCCGTCTTCCCGTTAATTGCTCGAAACGCGCAACCCCGAGTGGCACCTTTTTACCGCGGCGGAGGCCGAGACTCTTGACTCACGATTAACAAGTACCGTATACCTACAAAGCGTATATATATGTATAGACAAGGGTGCAGCTCCGTGCCTGGAAGCTACAGGCCTGGTACGAGCTACAACCCCTGGAGAAGACGTACCTGGGCGCAACCCCCTGTGGCAGAGGAAAAAAAAAAGTCAAATCAAAATAGAGGGAAGCTTCGTATAACAATAAGTTTAAGTAGCTAAGGGTGAGTGTCGGATGGGAGAAAATAGGGGTTGGGTAGACACCCTCGTGTTACGCGGCAGAGTCTAGGGGTTGAGAATCCCTCGAAGTCGTAGATTATAAAACAATCGAATAAATCCAGGGGTAGGTCCGCTCCGGAGATACAGGAGTCGAATATACACTCTACCCCTTCACGGTAAAACGGCAAGAGCGAGAGGGGTTGAACTTGGAAGGGGTGGATATGGAGAGAGAGTGGCTAAGGGTAGTTTCCCTCCAGGATTCAAATGGCCTCCTTTTAAATCGATTTCGAATTGTCTTCGCGCATCGCTGAATGGATTCGGTAAGGGTTGTAGGTACTGGGGCGATAAGGGGATTGGAGGTCAAGGGGCGAGAGCAGGGGTCAAACTGTACCAGGTATGCCAACCAGAAGCTACATCCGCCGGATGGCTAAGGGGAAGACGTTAAGGAAGCAAGGATCGGTACCGAGGAAAAACGTCGCGACGCCCCAGGGAAATGGCTGCCAAAGACAAAAGACGACGCCAGGCGTCTCGTCTCGGACTGATTAAACTATCTTCTCCCTTATACCTAGTTGAAATCCTTTGGCAGCGATGTTTGACCTGAAAATTGAACGACCCTAATTCACTGGCTACCAGCCTGAGCTCCGTCGTGCTAGGTGCCTTGGCTATATATATATATATATATGACGTCGAGGTACGGCGTCTGAACGGAGCCCATTTTCAAGTTGAATTAATTTTTTTAGCCATCCCCCCCTCCCCCATTTTTTATCAACCGTAGCTCCTCAAACTTTTTGACATTTGGAACGAACGGAAGCAGAACGAATAGCCCGTAGAAAATAACTGGTGTTTAACGTGGCTGATTGGGATTTATTGTGTACGCGCTTAATGTTTCTCTAAGTGTGACGAAGACCTAAAAATATAGGGGACACTTAAGTTCATTCATCATTCCTGATTTTGATCGTTCTTAGATCGACTCGATATTTGTGCAGTATAGATCTATTGGATTTTCTTACCTAATGGTATTCACCTACTTTCTTTTGTATTCTATTTAAGTATTGCGTAACGACTTTGGAACTTTTAGCTTTGTACGAAAAATACGTTATCGATTGAACTATTTGCATACGTAACTCTTTTATGCAAGATTACATGGATTAAAGGTCCATAGGTCACAGCAGTCTAGGAGGAGGAATAATTTTTCAAAATTATAACCGATAACTTCAAAATCGATCAGTTTAAGCTACTTTACCGCTTTACTGTTATATGGATGCGATATCCTTAATTAATGAAATATTTTCAATAAATCGAGACAATAGGAAACTAATCGTTATTTAGGTTATGTGATTTATATTGTATGATGGGAAATAAATTTGAAAAAAAATGTCGACAAATTTTTTGCGAAAATATGACGCGTGTTTTTGAAACGTTTATAACGAGTATTCGTACAGGACGATACTGTTTGTATTTTTGGGTTTTGTAATAAAATGTAAAACACGAATGGTAGGAAAAATATGTAAAGACATACGAATTAAAGTGACAAATGATACGTAGCTTAGGTTACATTGATATTTTTTTTTATTTTTTTTCACGAGTGATTTCAATATTTATTATTAAAAATTTGAATAACCTGATTCGTTTGGTTTCGAAAAATTTTGAAGGATCCTTGTTCGCGTGATAACGTGATAACGCTTTCTCTCGCAGCATGAAATCCTGACGCACAACACATCAGCCAGGATCATCTGGTCGAATCAAAGTCTCGTCCTGCAGAGCGTCACCAGGAGCAGCGCCGGTTCATACGTTTGCGCCGCCACAAATTCCCTCGGGGAAACGAAAAGCGAACCGCTGCCGTTTCGCGTGAAATGTGAGTAGATTTTTGATGTACGTATATATATGTATATTACAGTGTTAAGATCGATGGCTATTGGACTATTCGGTACAACTGAAAGAAGTCCGATATCAGGGAGGGATAACGAAGGGAAAAGAATTTTTGAAAAATAATATAAAAAATAACACGATCGTACCGATGGAGATATGAAATTTTCAAAATTTCACCAGATACTGCAAATATGATTTTGAGGTCGACGATTGAAGACTATAGTATGCGAACACGTAACCTACATGCATATAAGTCCGATAGTAAGGAATTGGTGAATATTTAACACGTACTTAGCCCAACGTACATTTTTTATATCCAATTTCCGGTTATAGGCCGCATCCCCAGTACGCGACGTAATATGAGAAGGTTAAATAAAAATATGCGAAAATTTAAGGGATGGACCCCTTTTTTCTCTACCTTTTTTTTTATACAGTCTGACTCCACGGTGCTATCATGTTGCCGTCCTTTATTTGCTAGTTTTGTCATTTTTGAGTTTTTTTTTTTTTCTAGAACTAGAAATCCTCCCCATCCCTGTAACCAACCCTCGTTACATTTGACTCCTTGGGACTCATGCCCCTCTTACGAGATCCCGCGGAGTAAAATTTCCTCTTTACGGGTTGCCGCGCTTCCGGAATTCCTTAGCGTCCCTGGCACGTTGTCAAATTCTACTTGGCGTCGCGACGCCCTAGTGAATTTTCGTCAATTTTTTATTAACGACGGTATCCGCCCTGACGACGCTCGTAAATCTGGAAAGGGAAAGGGGACCCGGTCGTCCTTACGGCGAACACGCTAATGGAGAATCGTCCACCCTGTAGAATTTAGGGGTTGAAAAATTTCGAAAAAAAAAAGAAAAAAACCGATTCCAACCCCCGCCCTTGATTTGTCCATTTTATTCGCGAGCCAACTGACTTTGTTCCTATAGCCCGCAGTACCCAGCCGCACCCCAGGGCTGCCAACCCCCTCGAATTTACCCCTAGAGAAAAGGCGGACGTAAAGGGAAAGCAGACGGGGCGAATACGGCCTTGCATAACTCTGTCGTTCGTTTCAAGTGGATTTCGCGCTCGTAAAAGGACGCCGTCAATAAAACGGTAGACGCGTGCCCGGAAAACGTTAGTCCCTCGATCACGATTGCCAACCACGCAGTACTTCACTTCCGGAAGTATTCCGACAACTTGCCGGTTCCTTTATATTCGACAATTTTACGTGATTTTCACCAGGACGACGCTCAGGGCGCCATTCGCGCTTCCGAGCCCCACGTGCTCGTTGACGCACCCTTTCGTTCGATAGCGATACGTATAGGACACTAAAAAAAATAATCGAACAGATCGATAGTATTGCTCCATAAATCATATACATATATAGTATACCTATAGATATATATATATCAGACGTAGTCAATCGCTTTGTAATCAGACGCTTCAGTACCTTCAAATTTTAGACTTCCGGTATTGATATTCTACTCTCTCTCTCTCTCTCTCTCTCTTTCTGTGTAAATATATATATATATATACAGCAGGCACTAGAGAACATACCGGAAGTAACAGATTAACTAGTATACATGGATTCGTCACCCCTTTAATTCCTCGAAAATGTTTATCCGGAAGTCAGTCGTCAAGTTCGAGCCTTTGCTCGGGATGCTTTGGGTTCATCCGAGTCACAGGGACGGAGCAGTTTCCTATGTCTATGTATACCTAACTACACCCTACAGAACACAAAATGGAAGGAGTCGAGTCGCAGGGGTGTGCGCGCTTGTTAAGGAAGTTGGGCGATATTCCGGAAATTATGGCCGGGATACTAATGTCTTCCGTGCTAGGAGAATTACGGGATAAAACGAAAGGATGAGGAGGAGAGAGACGTAGAGGCAGGTTTGCTCGAGAGAGAGAGGGAGAAAGAGAGGGGGGGGGGGGAATACATGTATACATCCGTCTGACTAGGTAAAGAGGTAGAGGCAAGGATGAAAGAAAGTGGAATGGAAGGAAGAGCAAAGTGTTCAGAATTGGCAAAGTGACTCATCGGCAAGAGACGCTCAAATCCGTTTTAAGTTGCGCGGGAACTTTAAATAATTCAAAAGAAACGCGTCACGCACGACCGACCGAGCGGTCCTCCCGTTTCCCTTAAGAAACTTCACCGCGTAACGAAAGTGCCAGCCTGCCGGCATAAAGCAGTCAGGAAAGCCGCAACCGGAGACCCAGAGGAAAGATTTCACTTGAGCAGCGACGCCGCCGCGTCGATCAGTCTCGATAAACAGTTATCACAAATTTCAAGTATAACCTACAAACATTACGAAAACCCACCGTCCAGGCTCCTGCATTTGAAGTATCTACGAGACACACGTGTCGTCGCTGCCCGACGCCGATTCCTTCTCAATTTTATAATCTTTCGTGTCACTACTCGCATGTGACGTCATCGTCCCGTCGACCTTTACGCAGCTCCTCTGCTTCCAGCTAATCGAACTGGATTGAACTGTCGATCGTCCAACAGAGCCGCCTATCGGCCACCCATCGCTTCGTCAAATCAGACCTTGAAAATTTTACCTGTTACGCTTGTACCAATCGGGGAAGAGAATTGCACCCTCCGGCACCCTCGCACAGTACGTCCCTGGATCTTTCAGCCACGGGGCAACCAGCGCCGTTAACGTTGCTCGTGGCTGCATTTGGATCTTACGCGCTCATCAGGGGTTCCACTTTGCGGATAGACTCTCGGATGGGCTTTATCTCCTTCCCTGAATTGCAGCGTCAATCGATCCTCCAAATGCATCACTGAATAGGACACCATTCTGCCGAATGATTTTGTCATTAAGTATATTGCGCTGTGGATGCGGTTTACGAGAGGAGGACATTGTTAAATTTTCAATTACCGTCTCCTTGCTGCTCTTGCCGCTCGAGATAAGGAGAAGCCGTTCCGAGCTACCAGCCAATCGGTGAATGGCAAGAGGGATTTTCAATAGGTGCTGCTCGATCGAGTAGATTGATAAAGGTTGAAATTATTTAACGAACCTACACGACGGGATACGGCGCTCTGGGATGCTGCGAGTTAATTTATATATCTGTGCGTTAACTATACACATTTTTATCTCATCTCGTCATCTCACGTAGCTATCGTCGTTCAGGCTGATTATCTAGATGGCCACTTCGACGCCTCGTTAAATTCAAAACCCTTAACGATATATATATATATATATATATATATATATATATATATACCGGGCAGCAATAACGAAATCACACGAATAGATAAACCCACGTGAATTTCAATACCGAATATTTTAACCTAACCGCGCGTCATCCGCGTTATACCACTTTAATGCTATTCTATTAATTATAATACAGAATGGCGCAGGCTTTATTTATTGCTCCAATATTTCCGTAGCGTCCCTGAACATAACCTATACGTGATATATAAATTAATCCCACTGTACCGGTGTAGGTGTGAATCGGCCTTTTGAAATCCAGCACCGAGTCCCGCAGATCATTATTTTCGAAAGGCCATTGTTACGGAGATAAAGAAATTCTTTGTTAAACAAAAAAAAAAAAAATACAAATATCTCTGTCGTCACTGTAGTTACATGGAGACTGTAAGCTGTGCCGTGTTGAGCTTATTAATAAATTAATTGACGCATGCGCAGACGCACCGGTCTGCACGGAAGACAGGATCGTCGTGATCGGCGCTTCGCGCGGCGAATCCGTCGAAGTTCCCTGCAAGGTCGACGCCGATCCACCCGCTCACAGCTTCCGGTGGAAATTCAATAACAGCGGCGAGACTCTCGAGGTCGCCACAGGAAGATATTCCATCGAAGCCAGCGGCGTGAGCATCTTGAATATCACTCCGGCCACGGAATTGGACTACGGGACTTTATCCTGCTGGGCAGAGAATAGCATCGGTTCTCAGTTCCGACCGTGCGTCTTTCAGCTGGTGACTGCCGGTGAGTGACGTATTATTTATTTACCAAAAAAAAATAAAGTGCCAACAAAATTTTTCTAGTCCCGTTCACATCGTATCGTCGAGTAATACAAGTTTACCTGTATTTATTTATTATTATTATCATTATCAGTGGAAAAGACCGTCTTTTTTGGCGCACTGTAAATTTTCATCACGCTTAAACAAAGCCGGCGGCTTACAAAGTCAAAGTAAATATCACGGAGGAGCGTGGTAAACAATATTTCAGGTTGCATGCGAACGCGCCTTTTCCTACCTGTTGTGTCAGTCTCTTGTATCAATATCGTCGAAGCACCGTACATGCGTATGCTCCTTGAGGAATAATTAATACCGTCGAGGTAGTGAAATCGGAGGTACGAATTACAAGACGCTGCAGGTTTGCGCAGCACGTTGGTATTTGATTGGCGACGTTAATTATGTAGAGTGTGGCCATAATAATAACTTGAGTAACGTTGGGATTCTACGGGACTGGGTCCAAAGTCTGCGCCAACGGCGCAACGCTGGCCGCTATTGTACCGAGGACGGTTTCGAAGTTAACACGGCGAATCCATCGGACCGGTTCCGTGTAGTTTCCGGTTCTCCTGCCGATACCGTAGACACCCAGGCTGGCTACGTTCTGCTCAACAGTTCACTTCCGGTTCTCTACTGTGGGAGAGTCAAACATTTGATCTCACTGAGTCTCCGGCTACAGCGGCAAATTACTACGCGAAGTTTGGGCTGCTGATGTTCCTTGGTATTATCGGGTCGCGGCCTTAGCCGACCCTTATACTTTGTCTTCGGGAGTTCAAGGGTCACCGGTACGTTTGATACTGGTGACTTTTTTTTACCCATCCCCACTCTCGACCCCTCGTTCAATTCACTGCGGATATCAGTGATCGAGGATGGTGCTGAGATTTGGGATCAGTGGAATTTTACGAAAAAGGATATTTAAGACATTTTTTGAAAACTCGCTGGAAATCGACAATTACATTTTTTTTTTAATTCTCTTTTTTCTTGTCGCAGGAGACTCCGAAGGAAATTGAATGTGTAATTGGGCCAGAGGGAGAGTCGTAAAGTTTGCTGCGAGACGCATCGATTCTGTGAAAAGGGTTGTGGCGAGTGGGGTCGGGGAAGAGGGGTGGGGGGGGGGAGGGGAGGTAGCACTTTGAATTTCGTTAATTTTGATAATATTTATCAAGCGTACCGCGAGTCAACGAGACATTCGTCGACGGGATTGGATTATTTTAATGGATTTCCGGGGTTTTCACGAAAGTGGGGGGTCCTTTCGAATAAACTCTTTGAGTATATAGATATACATATATGTATGATGTACTTTTGATATATTGTATCTGCGTATAATAGAGATAACGAGTGCGCATTTAAATGTCAGCACGGAGATACGCGTAGAATTATGCAGGAAAATGTAAAACGAAAGCATCGAAGTTCGTATGAAAATTTTGAAAACGGGAATTAATACGTAACAGGACGAGGGTTCGTATTTTTCAGGGGACTTCGCGGCATTTGTATACCACGTGGAGAAGGCCTCTGGTCTTTTTTTTTTTTTTTTTTTTGTAATTGAACACAACGCTACTTTTAACGCTCGAATTAATCCCACCGAAAGCACGCACGCGTGCGATCTCCTTTATATTTTTTGCATGAAATCAACATAATTCAGGATTAATTTGCACAAAAGCATACGACGGTCTGTGGTATACGTCGAGCCACGTGCGTCTGACGTTTCGGCTCTGACAGCTGACATAACGAATTTGTATCAACGCCGTTGGAAAAGTCGACGAGTCGAATTGAAAAGAAAAAAAAAAAAGAGAGAAAGAATTTCGTCCGTTACCTGTCACGATAATGCTTTTTTTTTTCCTTTTCTTTTTTTAATCACCCCAATCCACATCTCTCGTCAAAGAGAAACTCTACGTTCGTTCTTTCGTTCCATCATTTCATCTCTCGGCTGTCTAACCATCCTCAAACTTGTCTGATTCTCTTTGCTTATTTCTCCCTACGAATTAGCCATGTTATCTTTCTCTTCTCTCTCGACCCCCCCCCCTCGTCCCTCCCCCTCTCTCCCTCTCTCTCTCTCTCTCTCTGCACCATTGATTCTCTTTGACAGAAATGAAATTATTTTCGAAGCTCGCTGTTATTGCAACCGTTTACCGCAGCGCGATATTGAAATTCAAAGCAGAATTGTATAGAGCAATGTTATTTTATGGGGGGGGAGGGGGGAGGGGGGGGGTATGAAAATCGTGATAAAAAAAGATGGAGGGACCGAAGATTGTGAAAGGTTCGACTCGCGAGTAAAGGACATTTTTCGCTTTTATTTTTTCAAAAAAAAAATAATAAAATAAATAATATTTTCTTTTCGTTGCCAACGAAGGCCTCACGCTTTTATTTACGATATTTCTTGTCCCGTCTGACCTCCTGATCATCTGATTAAGTTCCGACAATTGTTTAATCCCACAATTGTACTTTGGATTTTCCTGAATGATAAAGGACACAAAGAAAATTCTAATTTAACTAATTATTCTCATTATTTAATGTAGCTTCAACAATGCAGCTGTACTATGTCCGATCTCGTTTACTTGGTCAAAGACTTCATATGTACCGGGTGACGACTGTAGCTTTGATAAAAATAATCCAGTACTTTCAGATCACCCGTTATATCGACATATCTGTGTACCAAAAGTTGAACCTTTTTTTTAAATATTAATCGCAGGCAAACCGTTTCCCGTACGCAACTGCACCCTGGCCAATCAGACCTACACCAGCGTCGAGGTCAAATGTGTCCCTGGCTACGACGGGGGTCTCCCCCAGAGCTTCATCCTGGAGGTCTACCACGGCGACCTGGACCTACCAAACATCCGGGCGCTCTACAACGTCACGGCCAAGGAGGAGCCCGTCTTCGCACTTTCCGGCCTGGAGGCTTCGGTCGACGCCGGAGTTCACGTGGCCGTCTACGCCGTGAATGCCAAAGGACGCAGCGCGCCGGTTATCATGAGCGAGGTGACGTTTCGCGACGCCGAGAAACGTACCGGTCAGTATATAGAAAATATTTATAATTCATTCAGACCGTATAATTAAGACTCGAAAAATATATTTACGCGATTCTCTAGAAAAATATTTATCAGCTTGTTATCAGCCGCGAGTTACGGAATATATAAGATCGTAAAGGAAAAAATGTTCCTTCGATCTTAATATTTATGCGTCCATGAAGATGGCCGACTTATCTTCGGCTCTTCAAGACTTGCAAATGTTTCTAAGCAATTTCTTTCCATGACACGCATATATATTATGTATTTACTTAGGTGGACAGAGGATGGATTAAATTTCGAATCGCACCGTGTGAACCAGGATTTACGTAAATATATATATATATATAGACACTGCAGAGAAATCTTAGTGTACAATACCACTTAGTTCAGAATCTTATATAACTAGAGGTTGTTGGATTGCTTATATATATATGTGTGTGTATATATATAAGCATATATATATATATATAACAATTTCATATATGTATATATACATATATATGAGAGCAAATAGATAAGTATAAAGTTTTGAACTAAGTTAACGCCCGCAGGCAAAGTTTCTCGAGGTAGCAGAGTAAGAGGGAGGGAGGAGGGAGGGAGTCTTGTAGGAAGATCCTTGCATTTCCTGATCCAAAGGTGCAAACCCAGGTCGACGTGGTTTTGGATCAATAGGTCAGAGGTCGATTGACCAACGGATGCATTTGTTAATTGGAGGCGACTATTAGGAAACTACAAGACTAAATCGATCATCATCGGAGGCTCTGAGTAGTTCGAAATTCTCGCCTTCCAGCCAGGATAACTTTTTCGGTTTAAGGTCATCGTGCGGCGTCCTAAGGACTTCCGGTTCCTTATCGACGACTTTTGGTGAGACGTTGTCGTTATCTAGGTATGATTAGACGTATAGGGGGGGTCGAACGAGTGAGAGTCTTAGTTTGGAGAAAGGGGAAAGATCAGAAATCGAAAGACTACGAGCAGGTGCTAAAGTAGGCTGGGTTTGAGAAGATTAGAAGGATGGGTCTAGGGGGTCGTTGACCTACCGTTACCTTTGACCTTGGCAGATTCGCCCGAACCTGGGTTAGATAACTACTATGGCAATCTTATAGATTGATACGAGGAGAGAGAGAGCCCAAACCACCTCAGGAACTGCGGACGAACCGACCACCCCCTGGCAGGGGGGGGTGGTGTCAACGGTAGGGTTGGTAAGCAAGACGGATCACCCCAAGACAAGACCCCAACGACCAACACTCCGCACCCATTGCGCGTCTCTATACGCGTCGCGACGTCACTACTTGTCTGGAGATAAGCCGTTACGCGAATGACGTCACTCTCGAACCAGTCACGAACCTGATTGCGAAACAAGTTTCTTTGGTGCGATCAGCATTAAAAGTCTGTTGTTAATCCAATGTGAACTAAGTCTTGATGGACGTGTGGTTTATTTTGAAAAAAAAAAAAAAGAAAAAAAATTTGAGTTGCTGTCACATGAGACGGGAGTGACTGGAATTCCATAGTCTCTTCCTTGACCCGACGTGAATACGAAATACCAGGGTCGAGTGTGGTGCCACTATTAATCATTTTCGTGAGTGTTCTTAAATTAATGAGAAAATGACAATTCGGTGATCCACTTAGACCCAGCTCGACTTTGGCCCGGGAAAAGTTTTTACATTTATTCATCAACGCGTGAAAGCAGACCGAATAACAACGGCAGTCGTCGAAACCGGAAACAGGAAGTGGCAGACGCACGAAGGCGTTTCGGCTAATCTAATCCGAGGTCATGCCAGATTCTCTGACCTCTCGCTGAATTAGATTGGCCGATATGATCTGCCACGGCAGCCTGAAGCAAATTAAAAAGGAAAAAAGGAAAAGGGGGTGGAGGAGGAGGAGGAGGGGGGGCACTCAGGGTTGCACGAGTCTCCCAACCTCCTCATATCCGCTGGTCTCGAATCCTCTGGAACTTTCCAGACGCTGACAGAGGAAATGTTAAAGGGCGACCGGTAATGACTCCTCGATGGCCACAAAGAAGAAGAACAAAAAGGGGGGAAAAAGGGCCTCGAGGAGCGACGCCAGGCGTCGTACTCTTGTACCCAGACAAATAATAAGCCGGCGAGGCTTTACGACACGGCCAAAGCTAGATGAGCATATCCGGTGGCAGGATGCACCGGAGAAAATTCCTTGGGGAATTTCCGGGCGCGGAAGGGCGGCGCGGTAAAGGACGAGGAAAATTACGCTGGCGCAAACCGCACGCGCGTTACGGCCTTAATGTCGAAAAAAGGAGAAGAGCCACTTAATGACCAGCCGCTGTGTATTCGTATCTTGCCGCGGAGCGCCGGGAGGGCGCCACCATTATCTGTAATTGCTTTCCTTAATTCGGCTCTCGTTATAATCCAGATATAAAAAAAAAAACACTGGTAATAACAATAATAATTGCCGACGTGATAATAATATTTTTATCAACGATTATCACCGGTACCGGTTTACATGATTATTATTTATTTTATTGCGTCTTCCCGCCACTGTGTGTCCAATCTGTGCAGATCGAATGCACCGTAGGGCCTCCGGTGGAAATGGTCAGGGCCGTAAAATATTGGGGTCAGGAGCCTTCCTGGGTTCCATATGTTGTCGAGGTACCTACGCGTCATGGTTAGCATTATGAATAGCCCGGGTAGCGAACGCGACTAGGAAATTGCTAATATCGCGGAAACGCGAAATAATCGTACGCCAGACTTGAGGGACGGCCTCCTCTTGCAATCAGTGGTTCTCAATCGTTCGTGTTGCCGAGAGTAATTTTGATGGTAAAGAAAAAATTTTCTAAATTTCAAAACCAAGTATATAAGTTTTGTTTGACGTTTTGCCTTATGACGTTGGATCGCGCCTCGTATGTAACGTTGTAATTTTTTTTTTTTCTTTGTACGTCAATGTCTCTCGACGTCAAAGCAATTTGATATCGTCCCACGCCAAGAAAGACTACCGTCATTTTTGTTACTTTCACGTAAACGAGTGATATACGCGTTTCCGATACTCCGACACCAGCAAGATTCACCTGCCGACACGCGCCATATCAATTTCAGCCCTCTCGGCATTTTTCACCAGGTTAAGCCCAGGCGCCGTGAGCCGTCGTTCCGCCGTGGCGCAGAGGGGATGCATGAACGGGATGGGAAAAATAGACAAGAGGAAAGAACGGCGGGGTGGAGGAGAATGAAGGAAAGAAAGAAAAAAAAAAAGAGAGAACGGGATAATAGAGAGAAAAAATATTATTCCGCGTCCGATCTGGCGTTCGGAATAATACGACGCTTTACAGGGTATTTTATAGCGGTAGCGGCAGGGGCGAGGGGGAAGCACCGCAGGGTACGGCCCTGGTTATATATCACAGTCACAGATAACCAACCACTCTATTGTACCCTTAACCATCGTTTATATTGATATGACGGCTGATCTACCTCCCAACCCTCCTCGCGATTCCCACCCCTCTGTTTGCTCTCCTGCCGATAGGTGCTAGTCACCCCCTCCGCATATGCTACCATGTTCGCGTGGATGGCCTGTGAAAAATGTCCGGGTTAGGGTGCCGTCAGTACCTTTTTCTTAAAAGGAATGAAAAAAAATCGAGAGGATTAAAAAAGGGTCGAACGACCCTTACCGATCTTTATAATTTCTCTTCTTCTTTTTTTTTTGTTTTGTATTCCTTTAATTTCTCCTTCTTTCCAATCTTGTTAGCGACTCCACTGACGTTTCTACCAGGGTCCGTTATACGGTACAATTCGTATTCTCCAGCGAATTGCATTGTGCAGAAAGGTAGATCGGTCGTCGTATCGAATGGAAGCCAGATGTAAAAGCCCATTACTTGTAAAGTCTATTAAAGGAGACTACTGGGCTATCGAGAGCATCCAGATCTATCTATGGACTCTGAATCGGACGCATTAAGGCTGGATCTGGAAGTACCGAGGTACTTCGTGACGTTTCATTCCCCGACTGAGTGTATCTCTGATTTATTCTTTAAGTTGAAATGGCCACCGTCAGATAGCGCCATGGTCACTCGCAATGGTTTTAAGGAGCCGAATGAAACGTCGATGGGAATGAAATGGGTGACGAGATAGGGGTGGGTGGTGTATCGTTCGGGATCAGGATAGGTTCAATCAGCGGTAGTGCTCCTTGGCACTGGAATATAGACCCCTCCCCCGATAAAATATTGGAAAATAAAGGAAGTGCAAGAAGTCGATGGCAGCGCCGCCAATGCGGTATCCTCACGAACTGCGGATATAAGAACCTTAGGGTTGCCTCGAAGATGAGCGAATTTTGCGTAAGGTCGATTGATTCGACGCTTTCATACGTGTTCGTCCCTTCGTGATCGTAAGGGTAGTTTACTACTGAATGGCATAGAGGTTTATGCTGGAAAAGGTTACGGGGGTTGTTTCGGGTCGCGAAAAGGATTGGGGTTTGGCTTGGTATAATTTCCCACAACGAGGCCGGAATTGTCCTCGAGACATTCGCACCTAGCATCCCTTATTAAGACCCTTGACCCGGGGGTTGAGTCGGGCGAATCGCGTTTTACTAGGGTGGCTTAGGACGCTACGAAAATCCTACAAACCCGATTACTCACGAACGGGGGTGGGGGCGGGGGGGAGTTGGTTGGTTTTCGCACATTTTCTCGGGACATTTTCATACGGGTGCCTCGAACTCGCCCACTGAGGGGTCGCGCGGCATTGTAAAGGGCTTTTCGGGTAAGCCTATTCCTGGCTCTCCCACTCCTCCCCAAAACAACCCTTTGTCTGAGTGTAATGCCGCTAATGCAGCCTCTCGACACGACCGACGCCACCAATGATCCCGACCTCAACCGACTACCCACGCCTTTCAACTCTTCACACTTGACTCTCTTCTGACTCGCCACCTTTCTCCTGCTTTCTCTTACCGACCACAACCAACCAATCCTCTTTGTCAAAGGCGCAACCCAACCTGAAAGATTATTATCTACCTTACCGACAGGGCAAGGAAACCTGCCTGTCTCTTGAATCGTATTATCCATTAGCCTTACCGAATGGCAATCAAAGACAAAATCTTAGGTGATCGACCTAAAAGTCATAACGTATCGAAAACAGACCCAGTCCCGAATACTTGAATATGAGAGAGAATTATTTTCAAAGACCTCGCCTACCTTCTGCACCCACCGTGAGGTTGCTCGATTTCTCATTCTGCTCTCTTCGTTAACTTTTTTCTTTCTCCCTCCTGTTTTATATTCCCCTCTTCTCGTTCCCTCCGTGTACTTCACTCTCCCAACCTGGACCATCGCGTCTACTCGCAACACTGGCAAATTGGCGAGTCCCCACCGGAAGTACGTTGAATTGCAAAAATCGTGAAATCCCGCGTGGCGTCGCGGCGCACTCCCTGCCTCGCTGATTCCGTCTACCCTCCCTCCTTGATCCTGGTTCCCGGCTACCAGCTACCCCTGGCGTATTCTATCGGTCGCATCTCGAGCAGAAAATACGACTCGGGGTAGACGTAGACTCCCCGGCATGAACTGGGGTACTTATCTGACTGGGGATACCGAGAAGGAAGTGAATGGCGCAGCTGCATTTGAAATTCTGTCAAAACGGGACCAGCCTGCATTTTTATCCTAGAATATTTTCCCGTGCCTGGAAAGTCAGAGCGTCGCTGGAGCAGCGCAAAGGAAGAGGCCCCGAGCCACTGCAGAGAGCCGAAGAAGGGGAGACGTAAAAGTCGATGGATCCAAAAGAGAAAAATGGATCAAGTGCATCTACTCTCCCGGAGAAGTGACTATAGCCTCCGGATTCTTTATATTCCCAGCTCTAGAACTCCGTTGGACCTTAAAGTTATTCAAATCGACGTTTCATAATTTTTCTTTGTTCCTTATGATCTTTATAAAAAAATTTTTTTTCACATTCGTACCTCGTCCAAGCTGTACTATCTTAACGCAGGACCAGCGGGTCAAAGGTCACCAGAGATACGTCAACCCGAATCACGTTATCGGATATATATATATATATATATATTATATGAAACGAGTGACGCCGAGTGTTCCTGACACCGGACCCAAGGAATTATTTGGGGAACGATGCCCCGCGGAAATTCAAATTAAGGGAAATGATGTCGTGAAGGAAATGAGATAACACGGATGAGATAACGTGGGATGCGGTTGGCATTGAACTTACTCACAGACAAGCACACGCGCACACAAACCGGATGACGCCTGGTAAGGATTAGGGCATCGAATGGGTTTGGTGGTCCTTACGGATGCTGGGTGCCCTGTAATTGAGATAGAGGAGCCTCTCGTAAGCCTTTAGCTTCCTCTTCGCTTTCCTCGGTCCTTAATACTATTAGAGGATATCTTACGCCGCGAAACCTGACAATCGGCCAATTTCTGATAAGCGCTTATTATAGACAAGATTCTCAGGATTCGTCGTAAAGTCTCACTCGCTATCGGAATCACTGGTGGGATCGGGCCCCACCGACATCTTCTTGCCCTTCACAACCGGTAACTCTGGGATTAGTCTGGTAATTGCTTTTCGATTATCGAGTTACGATCGATCGATGACGTCACGCTCATATCTATACCACAGTCGCGAATGTGTCTGCGATCCTATCGAGTCAAGCGGAATTAACTCTTGGCGCAAGAACATCCTCCTATTGTTTCCCGTGGCTATCACGCCTGAGAATCGTATACCCAGTGCCACCACCCCTACCTCGCCACCCGCCACTCTGTATGATACGTCAGTTTGAGTAAAAAAAAAAAATTTAATCCGCTTTTGGATATTATGAGTGGTATACGGCAAGGATGCAATTTGAGGTTCTGTTTATTCCAGATGGACTAACCTGTTTCATTAATTGGAACGGGGTACCTGGCCCAGTTACTTAGGCCTTCTGAACTGTCCGGATGCTCGAATGATTAGGGTTAGCATTGGGTTAGAATTAATCCAGGTGAGGCAAAGTTGCCTTTGGGTACTTGGAGAAGGTGGAGGTGGAGGAGGAGAATTAAGCTGGGCTTGCGGTGACTTAGCAACCCCCTAACACCTCCTCTTCGTCTCACGTCCAACTACCAAGGCGAACTAGGACCTAGAACTAAATTTCATCCTTCTGGGTTGTCGTTCACTCGCGCCGTAGGATCTTACGTTTCTCCAGGACCCCCCCCCCCCCCTCCCCCCATTCAAACTCGCTTTCCTAGCAATGCCAGGGACCCAGCCGATCTGTCAGAGTTTAAAACTTGTTCCCGATTCGCTTTGTCCAGGAGCTTGACGGGGGGGCCAGTCTCGAGGGGTGGCTCCAGACGTCGAAGGACTTGTACAGGAAGTAGGACTCTTTGGCAGGGCTGAAAATAGTGACATTTTAAGGGACAAGGGGCCGTTGCGAAATTGCTTAGAGGGGGATGGACAACCGGATATCATCCTGTCAGGAAAATTACGTTTCTCTGGGGGGGTGGGGTGGGGGCGGAAGGTACTGGCAGAATTTTAGGGCCACTTTTCAAGTTACCTCGACGCTCAGCAAGAACGGTAGATATATAGGTGGAGCGACATCAGCGTGATACAAAGGAGAAGGAAGATGAGTCGTCGGGGTGGTTCAGTGGTCGGAAAGTGGGGTCCTCGCTGAATTAACTAAGATATTTATCTTGGGTTACAATCACGAGAGACCTAGAACACGGCGACTGAATCTAAATCAGAGTTCGCACAGCTCTCATCGCCAGCCACCCCGGCAGCACCTCGATTTCCACCTACAGCCTGATACACCCACCAACTTCTTCCACCCTCTAAAGTCACCGGAGGACTTCTACGCCGAGCCACCCCTCGGTGCCTCAATTTATTCGTTTATTTATTTAAACCCTTGTATGCTCCGGAATTCAATCTCAGCGCGACCCAGGTTCCGCTTTTAACTTGTAAATTACGTTTCTGGTCCCTCCCAGGATACCGCTTGGAGCCAACTAGCACCCCAACCCCTTCCCGCGGACCATCATCCCTTGCATCCCGTCTACCCGAAACTAACTGCAACTAACTAGCTTCCCGGCTGAATCGCCGAAGTAACCCTAGATCCAAGTGACTCTAGACCCAAGCTCTGGTTGGTACCAGCGGCAAGGGTTGCGCTTTCCTTCACGGGTCCTCTAGGACCGGTAGACCAGCGCCGGCCGGAAGCTAGTAGAATTCTCGGTAATCCCTTTCTCTAACGGGATTGCTGATGAGGGAGGACGGGAGGGAGGATGGTTTATCTTTACTCGCCACCACGCCCCCCCCCCCACCCCCCCAAACCCAGACGTTTCTTTCTGCGGAACTCGATTAAAGTTCCATTCGGAAGTTTTACCGGCAATGCGTCGCTAGGACCTTCAGCAGACTTCCTGATCATGAATCACGAACAACGAAAGAGAAAGAGACCGGAGAAGGAGCTCCAGTATATTTTTCCTTCTCTCGTGTGGCATCCCTCAAGTAACCCTTAGACCCTTGTCTGAAGGTTCCCTTTTAATAAATCCACTCGTTACTACGAAAAGCTCCGGAAATAAGGTCCTTGGAGTACTTACCCCTAACTGGTCCCCATGGCAGCCCTTGAAAATCCTACGACATTCCAGAGTCATGTACTTGCCAACTGAAGTCTGCTTTCGGCAGCCCTCTGAGAACCACCTTTGAACCTCGACCCCAGCCCATACCAACAGGAGCCATTTACCGTCCAGTCGACGAAGCTGCGCATTGTACCCGAAAATAGGACAGCCCCTTGTATTACGTATACGTGCCGCCTGACATCCCTTATATATTACGGGGACCTGGTGCAGCGCCCCAGGATGCGAGGGTCGGAGCTGGTAGACTCTCAGGGAGACCAGACCGGACCAGACCAGACCAAAAGGGGTTGCACGAGTACGGCTGATTAAACTCGGGTTTTACGGGCATTACGCGTCCCCTGCGAAACAACCCCTCTCTCTAGCTACCCTCCGCTCTCGCGAGACACCCCTACCTACAAACTATTTCACAATGCAAAATGGACAACCTCACTAAGTATCACGTGTATCTACCAGCTTGCCAGCAGTAGGCTAAGTATGCGCGTTTAATGCTAGACAGTAGTTATGCACCGCAAAGGTCGGGCCTGGTGCGAAGCGCAAGAAACAGTTTTGTTAATTATCCGAGAAAAACAGCTGGTCTGTTCTCACAGTTTTACACGGCCATCCCGTACCGTATATGCAGTATGCAGCTTATCCCTGCAGTTTAGTGGATCCCCTTATTTCCGGTTGTCCACGAAGGAGTCAAGATAAATAAGGACGCCAGGGCGTTTTTATCTTTCTCTTCTGTTTTTTGTTTCTTTTCTCTTTTATTTTGCAAACCTGCAAGTCACAGTTATAAGGAGTTAGGTCGGCGTTAAGGTGCTATTGGAATATTATTGCGTGAAGGTGGATGGGAACTGGGGGACTGGGGGTACATGCATACCTGACATGGACCTCATCATCAGGGAATGATTTATCCATGAGAACCGAATCCGACTTGATGCCAGCTCGTTATCTATTATCTGTCGCAGGACAAGACGCAGGCATCGTGTTATCCCCTGTGATAGGGGTGGTTGTTGGCGCCCTGGTCACTCTGGTGCTGATCGTCCTTGTAGTCGTTGTCAGGGCGCGCAGGGAACGTGTTTCCAAACCGAGACACGAGAAACCAGCCGAATTGAGTGAACTGCCCACGCAACAATATCCGATTCCGAATTCCCAGCAGACGATGGAAACCGATCCTGACGTCATACCTAATAAATTTGGTAAGGAATACATGATCATTATATTTTGCGAATATCGTTTGGCACAGGTCTAGTCGATATGCGCAACTTTTGGAAACATTGAATTGCACGTGTTTATATGTTTCTATTAATATTTTAAATCGATGGTTGATCAATATAATCTTCTCTCTGTTCGTACAGAAGGTAACCTGGTGGAAGTTAGTCCTCCGAGTTACCCAGGTGGTTACCCACCAGGACATTGGGTGACTCCAGGTCCTACGCCAAGCATAGATGAACTATGCCATAAATTCTCCGGACGACCGACCGAACTGAGGTTACCGTCCAGATCGAGCATCCCGACGCTCCCCACCGTCGGGATGACCGGCGTCGTCGTGGGTGCTGGTCAGGGAGTCATCGTCGCCGGGGAGTGTCTCGACGGCGAAGCTATCAAGAGACGCCTGATGGCGAACAGACTTCCGGAAAGTTGTGTCTAGGCAAGAATTTCAAAACCGGAAACGAGGTCCTCGAACCACGAGGGATTCTTTGGCCGCCCGGACGGGAAATGAAGAAACGTGAGAATCAATGTGAAAAATCGAAAGATACCAATGAGAGGATGCAGGAGAACCGTTTTGAATTTTGAACAAAAAAAAATTAAGTGCGAATAATATTTTCACTCGAATATCTGCCAACACGTAAATTCACACACACGACTCTATATTTCTTTCGATTTTACGCATTTTTCAAAAATCTCATCTCCCTGTCACATTCTATTCTCTAGGGAACCTTGACTGGTTTTTTTTTTTCAAAATTTCCAAATTTTCAAATGCCATCACGGAATTGGTTCAACGTATCGATACCTTGCGTAATCGTCGCTCGATACGGATTCGCCAATCTCCATCATCTTGCCTAATCTCCGACACACTTTTAGTATACATACAAGGTATTCCAGATTTAAAAAAAAAAAAAAAGAAATAAATTTTTTGCAAAATCCAACTTTCATCATTTTTTACTACTTTTATATCGTTAATACTGAACGTAATTTTCCATTCGTCTCACCAGTAATTAACTCTAGAGATTTCAATTTGATGAGTAACAACGGCAGACGCTGCTTACGTCTTTACACGTTACACAATTGAGTTACACAACATGCACGTGTAATAAGAACGCAAGTATCAATTTTAATCTGTTATCTCTTACTGGCGAGAGTGATAAGGTCCGTACGCTCATTTATATCCGTATTACCAAAACACGAAACCCACTAATCAGAAGACCAATTAAGACAGCCTGACGCAAAAGGTACCCCCCCACCTACCGTAGCAGACCTAACACCAAATAAGATTTCCAATTGCGCGATTAAGCGAGATGAAATCGGAATTAATTATCGGGCTCTCTACAATTGAATACTTTGGAATTTTTCACCCGATATAATTAAGCGAGAAAGAAAAAAAAAAATGAATGTTCACACTTTTTTCGAGAGACTATTTAAACGCTGCTAAAGAGAGAGAGAGAGAGAGATCGTATACAGGGTGTACCCCATTCGATGCCAGTATTCGTTCGATACTGATCTGTTAAGAAATTTCGTTAAATTTGCCAAAATTCATGGTTCAATGAATACTCTAATTGAATCACCCTGTATATGTTATTCCACATGAGAAACGTGCGAGGATTACCCAGGGTGCGCGCTGCCTCGTATAACGGTACATTCCGATGATTTCGATTGATCAGATATCAATCGTCAATCGAATCGATACAATTGCCAACCTTCCTCCTAACAATAGGACGCATATCTAAAATCATCCTGTAGGATGACAATGGGAAGAAATATAACAAGAATGTTATTTCAAGAGAAGTCAAAATCGAGGCAGACCAAGCTCAAGGGACGTTAATCACCTAATTGTATAAATAATTGTATTGTGTGATGAGAATTCAATGATAAGGATTAATTTATTGAAAAAAAATAAAAATAAAAATAAAAAATTCAGCAAGAGTTACTTACGTAACAGCAGAATACATAACACAGGATGAAAGCAGATTTGAATTCTTCTCAGTGTAAAAAAAAAAAAAGCAAACGTTACTTGTTAGCAACCATTGTATCACTGTATATAATTGTTAAAAAAAAAGAGAGAAAAAGAAATTTTGAAAAAATTAAGTGTAATCGTGACGGACAATGATCTCGAATGATATTTTGAAAAAAAAATAATAATAAGCCAATCTTTTTTTTTTTTTATTGATATTCCGATAAAATTGAGGAGGGATTTACCGGCGACTTGGGTTTGCTTAATTCTAATGGCCGATCGATCGTCGTCATTAGGAGGATGCATCGATCTCCTCGCGATTTTTCTTTTTCCTTCTTTTTATCTCTTTTGCATTTTGAATTTGCGCGCGAAGGAAGCTCGACGTTCGAAAATCGATATCGCCGTAACGATAAATTTAATAATAATATCGTCTTCTGTATCGACTGTGACTTATTATCACGTCCATGAAAAATTCGCCCAGATAATAAACAAGGGTGATTTTCATCGCGGATCGTACATTAAGGATTATTCTCAGAAATTGTACATAAAGCCAATGTCATATGAAATTCATGTACATTTAATTGACATTAATACCCTAAGTTCACTGTATAGGCGACTTCATATCCGAAATTCCATATCATGTAACTTGTATGTGTGTATATATATATACATAGATAAATAGATATATACATATATAAAGTTTGAATCCGAATAAACTGTTTAACTGTCATGAGAAATGTCTGCTTGGATATCGTTCTTACTTTACTTGTTCGTACTTACTTACCTACTTACTTGTTACTAGACCAAGTCAGTCCGTCGCTCGCGTGAAAACGGGCCCGCCCGTTTCCTACTTGTACAACTATTACCAACCTTCATAATACTTACCGAGAGTTACTACGTATCTACCTTCCGTTATTTCGAAATCCTCTTTATGGCAACGCGTTATAAGTATTCTGGGATCCTCTGAAGAGCTTCCAACTTGCTAAGCCACTAGATGTCGCTAGTGTCGCGGCGGAAACCTCGAAGACAAAATCTCACGTCCGCAAACTGTCGCAAAGCTCGGTATACTTTTTCGCAGTTCTCTCGTCCCTTTCGAAATTCCACCAAGGACTACGGAGACGGGAGCAAAAAATTCTTCCAATCTGCGAATGGGACCGACGGACTCTACGAGCGACGTTTGACAAATGGGATCGTACGTAAAAAAGGACGCCTCTAGGTGACAAATGGCGAACGTTCCGTGTCGACTTGGAAAAACCACAGGAATGCCAACAACACCGTAGCTATCATCGTTGGCGGCCATGATCTGCCATCCGACAAGTTCAAACTTGTCAAAATCATCGAAGCGACGATGGAATCGAAGAAAGTACAGGGTAAGTGTAGATAAAGAAACAGACCCGTATAACTTAACCTCAAAATTCTTCTTTCTCGTTCAAATTCGATTCTCGCGATATTTCTCGAGACTCTGAAAAATGCTTGGCGGCAAAAACTTACAATAGCGTGATACGGAATTTTTCGATTTTAATGCTCTCTAAGATTGTGTCCGGTTCAGGCAAGATTTAACGTTCACGTTCAGGAACACATGCTGCCGATTGGACTGCACTAAAACGCGAGATTAAGTCCCACGATAAATTCGAGTACGAGGGAGTCCACGGGACTCCATTATCTACGTCTCCCCTCGTTAACTTTAACTGGCGTCGTTCGCCGGCCAATCGATCAGAACGTTAAATTACTTCTGATCATCGGAACTATCAGGTTGGTAGAACTTGCACGGTAATCCCTTTCTTCTCTCTTATTCCATCTTATCTGTTATCATCTGTCGCTCCTACTTATCACCTTCTTAGAACGGAGTCTGTGCTCTCGTGGAAATTTACGCTCAAAAGTGACAGCCGACAGTTTCAAATGGAATAACCAAAGAAAGATAGAATATGTATATGTATATATATATACCATATACCATATACCATATATGGTAGGATATACCCTACCCCTACATTCCAACCACCTGCTGTATCTTTACGAAGGACTCAAGGGGGGAGTCGCGAAAAAACTATTAGACTCTCGTTAAAGAAATCCACGGATTTATGAGGGATCGACCCACCCTCTAATATCTCTTGACCTTGACTTCATCCAGCCTCTTCCCTTCCTCCATGAACAGTAACGACGACCCTCAGTAAAACTGCCTGAAATTCGAGTCAGCATTTTTACCTACCCTTCGACCCATAACCGTGAGAGTAAAGTAAAATAACGACATCACAGCCCTCCCCCTCCCAAAAATGCATCAGTTCGTAAACGAACCGAAATTAAACCTGTCGGTAACTTCCGGTTGCTAGTAAAAAAAAGAAAAAAGAAATATGCTTGTTTCGCGCGCACGATTAATTACCCTATAAATTTTGTTACGGTACAAAGAAAAAATATCTTCATCCCTCAGTGTCCCTTCGTCCGCCCCCCCCCCCCCCCTTTTACGAATTTCCGATCAACTGGATTTACAATAAATTTTTTATTGCCGATGAATCTTCAAATAAATGTGTCTTCCTTTATTCCAGTCATCAGAAAAGTCATCTAGTGCGTAACGCTAGGGAATTTTCTCACGAGTGGCCGAGCGGGGCCATAAAGATTGTTTAAGATGCAACCCTGTCCCGGTCCCATGGGCGCTTTCGTGCTTCCTGCAAAAAATGAAGGGAACTCTCCCGGAATCCTAATCCGCTCCTGTAGCACTCACCTACTCAGCGCCTCGTCCCGGATGACCCCGTCCTACCAACCCAACCACCCCCCGATCCTTTCTTAGGATCCCCCCCCCCTCCCCCCCCCCCTCCCAATACGTTTTTCTATACCCACCACCCCGTAGCTTCTTCATCAATTCCTCACTTCCTTAACACACTGTTACATGAGATTCAACAAGTTTAACAGTGAAAAAAAAATTAATTCCAGTGAAAAATATCTTCTGTAAATGTAGCAGAAGTATATAGGGTCTTTCGAGGCAAATAATACCAACTGAAATTTAATACAATTTCTATTACATAGCCAACTTCATGCTGGTACGCTTATTCTGTATAATGCTTTACATAGTGTGTATATACTGGATATATATATATATATATACTGGTACCTATAAAGACAAGAGGTAACGAATGACGATGAAATGTTCTCAGTGTAAAACGGGGGATGGTTCATCCCTTATTATTTAAAGGGGAGACAAGTACTAAGTCGAGCATGGAATACGAATATTAATTTGTAAGATCTTAAGTTGGCAGCCTCTTCTATAGGCCTGAACGATCTTACGTTAGGAGCCACGCGCTGTGGACCAGTGATCAACGAAATCACTTGGAGCGGAATTCTCTTGGCGACTTTAGGGTTAATTATCTTGCGCCAGGGTTTGATTAATGTTTGAGTAACTAATGGCTGGGTTTTTGACGAGACAATGCACAAAGGGTGGTACTCGAGAGAACCGACAGATGTTTCCAACCATCGCGATCGATTGCCTTGTCAAAACGAGAGATGATTCTGCTTTCAAATGGTCCAGATATAGCCGCTTCCTGCTTCCCTTCCGCCTGGTCGCCTTATATCCCATAAATCGGAATGTGATTCTATCGGATTTTTCTTACACTACTTTTTTTTCCCTCTTTTCTTTTCTTTTCTTCTTCCTTTCCCTCTTTCTTGCGCCGCTTTCACGTCATCTTGGGAAGATTCGAGGGTACGACGAATTTCCACACCGTAAAGCGGAAAATAAATGAAAATTCTCCCTAATGCCGGTTAACACGGTCTAATCTGATTGGACGGAGGAATCAGTCACGTGGTTATTTTTTTTTTTATTTTTTTTTGACAATTCTCAATTTTTTTTTATCTTGAGTATCACTCTCTTGTTTGATATCTTAATTGTATATCAGGGACTGCTAAATGATAATTCGCGGACACGTACAATAATTTTTTAACCAGTGAATCTGACCTAGGGATTTTTTTCCTGAGCGTTTTCTACTTTTCGATGTTTTCTCGGTCTGCCCTCCAGCTCCTCGAGAGGATCGCACGGGAACAGGATGCCGAAGACCTTGTCCTGAATCGTCATAGGAACTCCCACGAGGATCCCCATCAGCCCTAGTACGGCTCTATTGTACGCATTGTATATGCAATATTTGAAGTTTGCTACTTGGGGTAGTTTTATCTGAAAAAAAAATAGGATGTCAAATAAAAAAAAAAGTAAAATAAAATTATGCAATATATGAAAAACGGACGATAGTTAATAATAAAAAATAATCACATTGTCGACATCCGGCATATCCGATATAGCGGGAGCCACGGTCTCCATCATGCGATAATAAAGATCTTCCGTATCTTTACTATCCCCCCACACCCCCTCGGCCGAAGTCCAATAAACCAATCCAGCCGCCACAGCAGTTTTAAAAAGTGTCTGAACCAGTTTTCCGAATTTTTGTAAACGCGTTTCCGGTGGCCCCTTTTGCGGACAATCACAGACCTGTCAAACAAAATCATACAGAATTAACCTAACTTCCTGTTTGATGGTTCCAAACGAATTTTAATCCTCGATAACGAATGGGGCAAGGGTAGCTAATTTTTTTCTGATTCTCTCCCAGCCAAAAAATGTACTATAAATCCCGTTAATCGGAATTAGGGTCTCCTAGTCCCATACTGGAAATCCAATTACGAGGACTGGGTCGCTTTGCCGTGGCGTCTCCTCGTTTAAATCTAATCGTCGCAAAGCGATCCTGAACCTCCTCGACGCTGACATATGCATCAGCCTCAATAAGTAACAGACTATTCCAGAAGCGGAGCTCCTCTATTAGAGACGGTGCAGTTCAGGCGACCGGTTTCCCAAATGCTTCATCTAATTTTGGCTAAATGCTGGAATTCAAGCGTGGGACGTTTGTGCCACGTCAAACGGACTCTGAAGATCCAACGTGAACTCTGGGGTGTTAGGGGTCTATGGGGGTAGAAGAGTCGAGACGCCATGTTAGACGGGTGATGAAGAATAGGAGCGTTACTGAAAGTAAATATTTAAAGAGAATTAATAGAAAAACTTAACAGTTGGCGGACAGGTCCTTTCTAAATCTCTTCTGGAGCAGATCTTTATCGATACTGGTCTTGATATCCTGTAGCTGGTCTTTCCGTGTCCTGGCGACGGACATGGCTCCTTCACTTCGCCGCTTACCAATTTTTGAATCTGACGAGGACGGACGCACGTTTTTGGTTTTGACAGGTTAATCGTCTGTGCGATACATTTCGTCGTCTTCTTCATATTTTCAGACCAAAACTTATCCAGGACTCGGGGAACGGTTGTGATGTATATTTGAGATATTGGACGAAAGGTATGGTATGGATTTTTAAATAAATTTTTATCCTTTGTAACAAAAATTTATTCACATTTTACGATGTGCACGTGAATTTTGTCGCTGGTCACGAGGTCTCAATAAGATCTTCTTTTTTTTGACAATCTCATGAAGCAAGGTCGAGCTCCAACCGATGCCTGCGACCCTAGCGGCAGACAGGTAAAGTTCTTCGAGGATGGAAGCCTGTAATAGGGACGGAGCCTGCTCCTGTAACAGGGACGGCTGCCTGCGCCTGTAACAGGGACGGATGCCTGCGCCTGTAACAGGGATGAATGCCTGTTCCTGTAACAGGGACGGATGCCTGCGCCTGTAACAGGGATGAATGCCTGTGCTTGTAACAGGGACGGATGCCTGTGCCTGTAACAGGGACAATGCCTGGGCCTGTAATAGGGACGAAGCCTGCGCCTGTAACAGGGACGGAGCCTGTTCCTGTAACAGGGACGAAGCCTGTTCCTGTAACAGGGACGGATGCCTGCGCCTGTAACAGGGATGGATGCCTGTGTCTGTAACAGGGACGGAGGTCTGCGCCTATAACAGGGACGGCTGTCTGTGCCTGTAAAACTTGATGAAACTCGACAGTCAACGAGGGTTCCGATTCTTTATTCATCAAAGCTGCTGAGAAAAAAGTCGTGAAATTTGCATATTACGAGTTCGTACAACCCTCACGGTCCTGGGAACCTCATCCAGTGCATCTCGTTCCGATATGACTAAGTCAAAGGTCATACCCTCTTGGCAGTAACGGCTGTGAAGCATCGTTAAAATTTTTCCCCTGCCCTATTCTATATCTTATTTTCACGAAATTTTAATATCGCAGGTTCAATATATCTACCTTATAGGAATACGAGGATACAAATTTTGTCCGGAAAATATTTGTACCACGACATAAAATGTTTGGCGATATTTACGAAGCGGACTGTACATGGGCATAGCTTATATTTAAATCGTATCTTTTGCGTGCTATAGAAAGCATGAATATTTTTTGTATGATCTAAAAAAGTAATACCCTGTAGTTGAGGGTACCGGTACAGTGATAGGTAAAAATCGTCTGAAATAGGTCGAACTCGAAGAGGATTTGAATCCCTCGTATATGGGAGGGGGTGAAGGGGGTGGCCGGGAAGTTACCATCCACGTGGCATATATCACTTTTATCGCAAGGAGCCACTAGCTCGGTATTTATATGCTTATTAATAGACACCCCGTACCCCTAAGGATAGGGTGAAAATATGAGAGCGGGTTGCAGTTTAAAAATGAGAAAAATCTGGGAAACTCCGAGAGCTCCCGAAAAAGAGATAAAGAATATATATATTTGCGAATATAAATGTAAGTACCTAAAAGGACATGTGTGTGAAAGCACCCTAATACGCGAATAAACAAAATTCCACGCGTAAAAAAAAAACGTAAAAAGCCGATGTGAAGAAGAGAAAATACAAAAAGCACAAAAAGTCAAGATAAACAATGGTAACTTGTGGTAACACGGAGTTATACAAATTTTTTGTTATTTGTCCGTTTCGTTATCCCTTATCGCTTCTCTTGAAATTTGGTCGAATGTAAATTCGAATATTTTTCATGGAAGAAAAATAAAATCCCCAAAAAAAAGAAGAAAGATTGGATCAAAAGTACCGTGAAATTTTAGAAAAATGGGATGCACTCCGGCTGACATCTGGACCGTTTACGACTAGTTTTCGGTACAGCCGTGATTTGAGTCTCGAGCAGGAACGATTGATCCCTTAAAGGAACAGGGTCCTGAAGGGGATGCTGGACCCTTCCGTAGATCCTCCTAATTACGGAAGAGGGCGAGTTGGCGCATCGACGACAATCGGGACTCTAATAGCAGGAATAATTAATTTATAATTAAGAGGCCAGACGGCGCTGTCGTTCGCAAGACTGTCATGGCGACCTCCTCCTCCCAGCCCTCCACCCTCTCAACCCAGATAGAAGCTCAGAGGTCTTCTTAGAAGAATTACGCGATATAGCTCTGACCCTTTTCTTATGGCCGACGAGAAGAAAATTAGCAAGTCGATCCGTACCGGATATCTAGACGGATCGATGTCCCTAATTATTCCGCTCGACTGGCTTTACGCGGTAGGAACCGTTCAGGGCTGGTGAGCATGACGTACCTCGTTACTCTTACAGAGATCTAGCAGTCGGGAATGCCAGGATGCAATTCAGGAATAATGTATAATCGATACAAAATGGCAGTCTGGCAACACCGTGGATCCTGAGTATCTAGATGCTTCGTGCACGGCTGAAGTAGTAATAAGAACCTAAAAATCTCCCTAGATGGCGTTGCTGTTCGACTGTCTGGTAATAAAAATTTATTCCCTGACGGTCTCTGGCTCGATGTACGTACACGTCTATACATAGATATACAGGAGGTAGATTCAGCCAGCCGAGGAATTGGCTGATTTCACAGTACAGAGAATAGAAGGCAGGTATAGGGACTTTCGCGCTGCTGGAGGTATCAACTGTGTCGGAAGCTGATAAGGGTGGCAAAAGGTGCACAGGCCCAGCCGTAAGGCCGAAGTCGAGGATATCCAGGATCCCGAGGATGGGCAGCCCAAGGTATATCTGGCTGGGGAACGTAGGAAACTAATTTTCGCGATATTGGTTTTATGAAATTGGTTATTGATGTTCTTTCGCCGTTGCGCCCGGCCAATAATGGAAGTGGAAAGGCGGGGGCCGATTATCTTCGAGACCGACGGGGATATCCAGGAGGATTTCTCTAACGGGCATTAAATCGACTTTACCACCGGCTAATAACTTCTACACTCTACAGGCCGCCGTTCTCGCCCCTGTCGAACCAGTCGGTTCTAACTGGTTTCCAACATGGTTCATTATCCGATTTATCGCTGGCCCATCGCTTGTCTCGATTTCGTTCCGATCCTTCATTTCGCAGGCAAACCTCACTTACGGTCTACGATTGACTAATATTTAACCTGGACCCATCAGGTATGGTTTTCCGGTTTTGGGGGGCTCCTTTCTGTTTCATCCATTTTATCGCACTCTTTTCCTCCTGCTCGTTAATCTTTTTACTTCCATCCCTTATTTGACCTTTTTCAGAGAAATTTTCAAACCAGCCTGACCCAAACACGGAATAGTCGGCCTTCTGGCAACCCTCCAAAAGTCTCCCGACGAATCTACGGGAACGAGGGATGCACGGAGAGAGGTGCCTTACCGGCCGTCGTGCGCTTTTCCATGGAATCACTAATTTTCCCAGGGACGCTCTGGAAACTGCTGGGAACGCTCGTTTCACAATTTCTGGTTAAGATACATAATTTTTTTTTTTTTTTTGTAATTCCACGTCCTGACGTAACTCCATGGAAAATTGTGAAGCTTCTTTTCTATAACAAAATACATGGTGTTCCATTTTCTCTTTTTTTTGGACTCTGCCTAAAGTCGGCAGAAACAAGGTAAAATTTAAAAAAATTCATGTATTACCCTATACATACATATATTCTTGAACATCTATAAAAAAAAAATCCTGAACATCAAACTAACAATACACGGAATCTCGTGGCTCAAATATTTTTCGTTATTTCCTTCAATTTACCGTCGCGATATTATTCGTACCTGACAAAACAAAAAGCCAAATGAAATAATCCACAGGAGCACGACTGGTACGCGAATCAATATATGTGTATACATATATATATAGAGCAACCATTTCAGTATCAGCATTGGAACAGTATTATATCCTCGAAAAGCAATAGGGTCCAGTGTCGCCTCTATGATTTGTAGTCGGCTCGTAAATTAGGATTAATCGAGAATTTCGGAGGCTAGTTCGGGGCGTCGGGTAATCTAAGTTGAACGCCTGATGTAAGTCGAGTCCAAGTGTTTGGGCTTGGTTAGTACCCCATAAGTCCAAATTCCATAGCAGACTATTCCCGTAGGAGTTATTGAGTCCCGGAACGGCGCCGACGACTGGAGACCTGGGAGTCGAATAGGGTGGGCCGAAGGCCGATTAGAATTTCCTTGAAAGGGTTGACGGGTTCGCCAATCTGATGAACGTAGTCTGAGGCTCGCTAAGTAAGGGTAAGTATTTGCGTGGCTATGTATACCTATATATATACTCAAATATTATTGGTGCCACGCACGAGCCCAAAGACGACCAAGATGGGCTTGAACTATGCGACTCAACTGCCAGGACGTTACTCGTAGCTCGATTAGTTTCGCCTTTGACGAACCCTTCGAAGCGCCTGACAGGAAGTCCTCCTGGAAAGGAGCCATTTGCTTCTTTTGAACATCCCCAACGTCGGCTACGTCCTGTCATCTCCGTTTCTTCGCTTCCTGTATTTTTTTAAGCTTATCTCAACGACCAACGGCACTTTGCTGTGTCACGTGGTACCTCACTTCCGGAATCCTTATCGCTCCTGGAAGACGACCAACTTATTTGAATCCATTCGATTCTCTTCATGCTCGACCTGCCCTTGATTGTTTCTGCTTCCCCTCCAATATCCGTAGCACGTATATATATATATATATATATAATCGATAAGCTCCCACCACTTCCGGATACATTCGAGGACCGGAGAGAAGCTAAATTCGGCTGAACAAATAAATATATAAAATTACGTAAAGAGACTTTGGATCGACGCTTACGGAATTTTCGATTTTTAAAAAAAAAATTGCAAGTAACCTCGTTCGAGACGAGGGGGTGGAAAGGAGCCCACGGGTAGTATTCGAGGTCCTTTAGGGGTGTTCGTGAATAAGGGAAGATGCTGTAGAGACGGCAGCCAGGGGCTGCAGGTAAATTGATCAGAGAAAGGTCCATTGGCTCCCCCCTCCCCTCCTCCCTCCCCCCTTAACACATTTACACCCACCTTCGCAGAAGCTTTCTATCTCTTTTCCCGATTCTTTTCATCCCCCCCCTCTTTCACATTCTACATTTGTCTCCTCCCTCCCCACGGTACCCAAGAGTGTCATCCAACATTGTATAACCTAATTACAAGATCAATCAAAGGATCAGAAACACGTTAGCGGTCTGAGCCCTCGTTCCTCTCGAAAAGCATCCTCAAACATTTTTCCCAGGAGCCCATACCTGAAAAACAATAGAAAAATTGTACAAATGGCATTCACTGATATTCACCGGAAGTTTGCAGAAGACGGATCGGAGGAGAAAAAAAGGAATGAAAAAAAAAAAAAGAAGCCCGAATAACAATCGATTACGACAAATACGAAGAAAAAGACTGATATGAAGGAAAGCAAAGGAGGAGCATATACTCGGCTGATTGAACTGGGGATAACGCATCCCTTCGTCCTGAAAGGACATAAATATATTTCCTTTCTCGTAGACTCAAAAGAGACAGGCACCCACATACCGATCCGAAAAAAACAGCACATACTATCCCATACATAATCATGTATACGTATTATTCTAGTCGAGTATACGTAATAACGTACACATATATCGTGTATATCCGCTCGAGGCGTAAAGGATGCTGGTACACATCGGGTCCAGATCGGCAACGGGAGCATAGGCTGTATATCATCCTTTCCCAGGACTTTAAATCAGGATAGAGGCTGAATAACCAAGAGTCGGGTCCCCGGGGTGCAGCCTCCATGGAATTTCAAACGAAGTCGCGGGTTCTCAATCCTCTCAGTTACCTATATTCTTCTACCAACCCCCCCCCCCCCCCGCTCATCCGCCCTGGCTCCTCTCTCTCTCTCTCACATACACTCTCTCTCTCTCTCTCTCTCTCTCTTCCAGAGCTTCTCACACCTCCCCCGACATCTTTCTCCGCTCAAGACCCCCTCAATTCACCCCCTCCTCCCTCCCATCTCCACCCCATCGATCTTTCCCTCTTTGGTAAACGGCATCGAAGCAGAGATAAACGATGTTTTGATATTGCTCTCAGGCACGCGTGCAACCCGTGTCAAAGGTCACCCTCGAGAGGACCTTAAAGAACCTTTAAGGACCCCACCATGAGTTTGACCGAAGACTAATTTTTTTTTTTTTTTTTTGGAAAGTACCTTCTTCTTTTTGGATTGTCATATTTAATCTCCCCCCCACCCCACCCTCAAAATGATCGATCCGACAAATGATAACACGGACACGCTAATCAGTTGATGCGATTGATAAATTTACTTTTTTTGTTCAGCCAATACCTGATTTACGATCTTTCATGAAATTTGTACAGTGTACGCAAGGTTATTCGGGAGCAGCGTACCGTCTGAAGTTAACGCGTCTATTCGACTTCTATGGCGCGACTAGCTTCACGTTGCGGGAGACTCCTGAATAGAGCCGACTAGATTTATGTGTAAACGCTTTGTATCGGCGCGCGAAATGAATATACGTTGAGCAATTTTGAGAGCAAGTAAATTTCAGCGAATATCGTGGTTATGGATATTTCACCTTTACACCCGGTGATTCTACATTATTGTGCAATACATACCGCAGTATATGGAAATAGCGAAATTCGAAAAGCTAAAAGTACATATTTCAGTAGATAACCTCATAATTCTATTGTCGTAACAATTGAATATCTCGACTACTCGCGTACACGTAATATTAAATAAAAAAAAAAAGAATAAAGGAAACAAATTTATCACGTTCATTGTCCGCGAATCTATGCCGTGTCAAGTCCAAATTCAAATTCAATTATACGCGATCCAGTAAATACCCGCATGCGCCGAACAATTTTTTTTTTTTTCAAAACTCAGCCGATAACCAAATTCTCACAACCGGCCAACGTGTTAGCACGAAGCGCGTATACATAGATTAAGGATGCATTGGTGAGTAAAAAAAAAATATATATAAAATCAAGAGAAAATAAACGAGAGAGAGAGAGAGAGAGAGCAGCATAAAAATTCATAAGGCGGAGGATGAATCGCTTAGTGAAAACAAGCACGGGGCCGATCAATGACGATAACTGCAACCTATACGTTATGGTAGATAAATTATCGGAGCCGGAAACGCAGTCTATACGTTTCCCGGTGGAATTATCTTCTCCCTTTTATTTTTATATAAATTAGCCCGTCGATTTCCGTCGCGGTGACATAAATAACCGCTAACGAATCCAATTAAACGTCGAGGGCATCGAGGCGAGCGAGGAGCCTCCCAGGCTTTTAGGGGGTCCTCGAGGGGTAGGGAAGTGTCAAGGAGGGCGAGGAGGGGGAGGCGCGAGGAGAAGGGAGGGGTGTCTCGCTAAAACGTGGTTTTACCAGAGTGTACCCTCTGGACGAGGACAGTATAGTATATGTATAGGTAGAGAGACGAAGAGGGGGGTTGGCCATGGCCAGGACGAACGACGAGGTGTTGGCGGTGGGTATAAGGGGTGGGTTTAAAAATATGATTTTAATACCACTGCTCCGGGGTCGCCGTATATCATGCTTTTGTCCGCCTACTATTGTCTCTTCGTGGCATCCCACCCTCGGCAAAACTACCCTTCTCTCTTGTACCGGCGCTAGCCGCCCCCCTCTCGTAGCCCATGCATACAGCCGAATCATCCCTTCGGCAACGGGCAGACGCGAGGGAGAAAACGGGGCACCGCTCGAAATGCTCATAATTGAAAATTTCGTATATCCGGAAAAATTTTTGGAAAATTAATTGCTTAACTAGGTACGCCCCTGACACGCCTCGCTGCACCGGGCGACCTTCCGTCCGGCATTCGCGTCCAGCTCGTATTTTCTTGGCGTTCTATAAATCTTCGAGCTGGGAAGGGATGGACGCTCAAGAGGTATCCGGGTTGACGATGTGATACCGGAAGTTGAGTTACCTGACGGCAGTGTATCCGGTATGAAAGGTTCGCCGGGAGTATGCGACGTCTTGGACCGAAGTTCTGTGGTTTCCGGTTGGACCTGTAAGGGATGATGCTTTTGTACGAGATGCCTGATAAGGAATCGATAAGACGGGGTTCTTTCTTTTTTCGAAAATTATTTTACCCTTACAGAAATCCTGTTTGGCCGTTAGGGGCTGCAGGGTGGATCGTGCAGCTGCAGGGTGAATTGATATTTGGGACAGAATTAAATAGAGAACAACCCTTGTGGACTTGTGCCACTCTTGTTCCGGCCATTTCACATTACTCGCTGCTTCTGACGTATATTGTAATAGAGAGCCAGTACCAAGCACAAAAGAGGGACCGATGGGCTTGTAAGGGATGAAAGGTATAAGCTGGTGCGTACCAGTTAAGGGTATACGGAATTCTCTGCTATATGTAATATAGTGCAGGAGTATTATCGTATAAAATATAGTTATAAGGTTGGTGGGTATAGTCTACAGGTGTATATATATATATATATATATATATATATGTGTGTATATATAAAACACCAATTGGCAAACCCGTTAATTTCGTTGTAATCGACCATCGTCCTTGTTTTGAATATTTTTTATTTTAAATTCACCCTCCCACCACCTGACTTGATAAATAATATTATTACGCGCGAACGTTTTATTTCCGGTAATCGACCGGGAATCCGTAATTGACTCGCACTTCTCGAATGGCCACTGTTCACGTATACGTGAAGACTATGAATTTTATTATTTTTTATATAATATATCAGTATATGTAATTAATAAAAAATTGTCTCCACTGTCGTCTCAAATATCATATTAAAATTGTGATGTGGATCGATATTACTCGTGTATGAATTCAATTTTTATTTTGTACCTTCGAAATTTGCCGATGTTCTGTTGATTAAAATTTTGATAAAATTTTACTCATCATCCATTGTAATATATTTTTTTTAATTTAAAATACGAGGCTGACGCGTAAGTGATTATTGTTGTTGTTATTGTTTTTATTGCACCTATTCAAAGTGTATGGAAGTTGTTTGTCTATTTATTAATCTACGTCAAAGCTTCCCTTGATGTCTTGTACAAGGGATGAAGCAATAGAAGAATAAAAAAAAAATCACTAAAATTAGAAGCTTAGTCACGACTCTATCAATGCCATCAGGCTGTTTCACTCATTGTCAGTCAGATCATCAAGCAGGTTCGATAAGGGTAGATAAGGCTGAAAGAATCACAAAGGCTCATATTTTCTAAAGGGGATGCAGACAAAGCTCCTGTAGCTCAAGAACGTCGAATTACAGCGAAAGGGGCATTGAGAGCGTAAAAGAGGAACAGGGATGAAATTAAGAGTAAAATACAGGCTGTCCACGTGAGAAATTATAAAAAAAAAAAAAAACAAGAACCTAATTGAGGCCTTGTCGTAGCCCCCATTAAAAAAAAAATCAGATATCTCAGTCATCGAGCAGGGGCACAGATTAACCCAGAAAATGCACTGAAAGACATTTCGATCTGCAAGAGGAATCCCCATGAGGTCACAAGCATGCTGACCTCTCGATAATAAATAAACGTAACAACCTCGGGAGAACCGACAGCGACTTGGCGCACTATAAACTGGCGAGAAAACGCCATCTATCTATATACATATAGTATAAACGATGATCAAAGCGATACTCCAACTGCCCCCCTGTTTTCCCATCAGCGCCATACGTATCTGTACGTACATACAACCCGTGCCATTCAAGTTGCTCAGACCGGCCGCAAGCGTCGCTAGAGTCTGGCGACGCGCGCGCCCTCGCTGAGAATTGATTCGAGTTAGACGCGCGTAGACAGGGGCAAATGGAGCGCGACATTATAATTTTATTCACAAAGGAGTTAAAAAAGACGTAAAGTCCGACCTGGGATAAGCAAGACAGGTAACGGCTGCTGTCGGTGCGTGAGTGGGCGACTGTTTGTTGCTTTGCAGGCAGGTTTAGGTTAGGTTTTACAAAGTAAAAAAAGAACGGGGTTACTGACAGTAGGCTATGCCAAGTGACGGTCGTTATTACTTCTGACGCTGTTTGAGGGGAAAATGTACGCAAAGCATTTCAGTGAAGATGACCCGGGGACTGGTGAGCGATGCAGACCGAGTTTGACGCTGGGTATGTGAATTTAATACGTAAACGACCCTGGCACTGACAGCGAGGAAGAATGACGCGCAAAAGGGGGTGACGAGCGCGTATCGCTATTACGTAATTCATAATGGAGGAGTTTGGGGCTTAAGGGATTAAAGGATTTCAAGTGGCTGGTATAACGGAGAAGCTTTTTTTTTCCACCTACACTTCTTTATTTTTGCATTTTTCTTTACCACACAAAATGGCTGAACAACGCGTCGAGGATTCGCCTGTCTGCCTCTCCTCGTCGTCCCGCGCCGATCCTCGATCGTCGCCCTGGTAATATTTATGTCCACTCCGATAGGATCAGGACGACTAACAATAGGACGAAGTCAAGCGTCAGGGATTCTGCACCCCTTTGGACATTTCCACCCTGTAAATTGTCCATTCCTCGCGATATCGCTAAGACAGGAAGAGGGTAAGATCCGTAATATCACGGGAAACTATCTTTCCGAGGCTCGCGGCTCTATTGTATGCCCGGGGTTTAGGGGATGGTCCAACCCTCCGTCCCTTTCTCACTTATGATACATATGAGGAATGTAGCGCCCGATTTCGCGTATACGCGCCGGCGGACACATTTTCACGTGCTATATATATATATAGCAATAACCGTCGTCGACTATGGTATGGCTATGATAAGGGTAGTCTCAGGGGTGCGGTCAGCGGTTCACCCCGAGTCGGTCACTAGTTGGTCCCGGGAGACACCTTAAGTGCCCTCAAATCTCCGAGCCTGGCTGGCCCGTCAGGGCCGTACGATCGTACCGTTAAGTCGAACGTGAGCTTATGATTCCGTTAATCCTCGGGGTCACGCCTCGGTTATGATATCGTCCGATTAAGAGGTCATTTTCTATCCACCGTTGGAATACCGATTCGCGGATTTAACACGAGGATCCGTACCTAACGGCATTGCGGTTCCTTATCGAGATAACGAAGACGAAGACCGTCACGGTAATTCCCTAGCTAGAAATTTGATCGTTGGTCCTGTACTCGTAATTAGATTTCCTGGTTCAATTTCGAGGAACTTTTCATGTCGCGGACGTAACGTCGCTTTGATGTAAATTCGCATTACCCGATACCAGGAAAGTGTGTGGAAAATCCTGGATTGTGGCTCTGACGCAACAAGACCGTCAGCGAAATAAGGATAGCCAGTTCGTAAGCTGCGATCATGCTTAATCATGACCCCATAACGTACCGATAATGCCTTGCTCCCGCGAACCATTACAAAGGGCTTGATACAGACGGTGGGCTATGTATTCACATAAGGTCGTAGGTACATATGTGAACATGCCTACATAAGGCTATAATAGATATAGGTATATACATGTATACATATACCCAGCAGGCATTATCAAACCATCGTATCGCCGTAGACTGTGGAACCCATTGAACATATTGGAACGTATACCGTGGTGCGCGATAGGAGCAATTTCATACGTTTCCGATGGCAGGAACCGATGATTCTGGAAGTATAAAGGCGCGAGAGTTACTTAGCTGATCAGAGAATAATTTCAAGGGTTGATAGTCTAAACCAGGGCGAAACACGCGTGCCGAAGGAGGGTTCGGCTGTGTTTGCACCGATAGATATTTCGCTATAGTAAGTGCTCTCTGGCATACCGAGAGACCTCCCGGTATAGCAGGACTATAATTTTGCGTTATCGGTGAGTTCACGGGCCAACGCATCCCTACCGGAGAGGGATGGAGGACCAGGAAAAGTGAGGGATACAGGAAGCAGGGAAAGCTTGTTGGGCTTGTGAGAGCCTACAGGATCAGCCCTCTCTGTACCTTTTGCACCGGGTAGCCGTGACGGCGACGCGACCCGATTTCGACTCGAATCGAACTCACCCTCTTAACTCACCCTTGGCTTGCATTGTAAACCATCCAGCGCTTCTCTACACCAGTTACGTTAACAGTTCCACGTGATTGCAATAGGATCCTATAAACGAGCGTTCAATTCCGCCCCTCGTACGGTTGCCCGCCCAATGTTATCCAGCTGCAATTAAGCACACTTTAGGCCAAACATCAAGATCCAAATTATCGAGTATTTAGGTACACCGAGTATAGTACCCGGTTACGTAACTTCGGGACCACCGAGGTAATTCAAGCAACTTAAGCAACTTCGGTTCACCGATGACTCATGGAAATTCCTAGGCGATAGTGTTCAATGGAAAGTCGACCTGCGACATTTGGACGCTGATACGGCATAATGATCCTGATGAGAATCTGCGAGGGAGAAGGTGATAAAAAATTAGGACAAGAGAAATTTAGTTTTTTTTTCTGGATCAGTATTGCTCTCCGGATACATACTAGGAGATGATCCGAAGCTGCGCAAATGAGCCAGGACGAAGACGGCGAGAATTTAAGCTTCGTTATCGGGAAAAGGAAGCTGCGGGCTCTTCCAAGTGTCCACGTCAGCTAGAAACCTTTCTCCTATCAGTTCTGACCGTCATCCACCAAGTTCTCGGGGATGGTCCAGCCGTTGTTCGCTCTTCGATATCACGTGGCTGCTTTTCCTGATTTTGTCAGGTTATTTAGCCGCTTACAAGGCTAATTACAGCGTCTGCAAGAATTTCCTACCTGTGAACAGGTACCTAACCTTAAACTTATGATTAATACTTACCGCAGAACCGTAGGCTTATCATCGTGACATCCAGCCTTCTAGTCTGCTGGATTCGACAAGCTTGCACATTATCAGCTCGAATGTATCGGCTATCTGTTAGAATTTACGCGCGATTTGCTCAAAGGTTCAATGGCGAGTGATGAATTGGTGATTAAGACGAGGCGTCTTCCGCGAAGCGTGCGGAACACCATCCGCACTGCGATTTCCAATTATCGGGATCAATTTTACCTGAGTTCACCGAACGTGCAGACTTCGGTTAACTTGTGTCGATACTTGCAGCACCTAGTACGTATTACGTAACAGCTACGTGTCGGGTAGCAGATAAGTAGCGGATAGGTAGTCCGACGCCAATGGCGATTTTCTGTACATAGAAATGCTACGAATCTACTTGGGAACCTTTAACAGCACGAATATTCCTGACGCTGAGATATAAACCGGCTCCATGTCTCGCAGAAAATTTCACGCTGAAAATATTTAAAAGGAAACACTAATTAGCAACGTTGATGAGTTCCTTCTCGTCTTTGCAAAAGGTTCCTTTAGTTACCTCAATTATATCACGATATACGTGGGAATCTTGTGTTACTCATCCCTCTCACTCAGGAGTGTACATACTGAAATACATATATATATATATATATATATATAATTGTATTATAATTTTAGTCATCTCTGTATATATTATTTTTTATTCCTTTTATTTTTCTAGCTGAACAATTATTCTTTTAATTTCAAATGTTACCTTTTGTGCCTGACATCTTTTTTTTTACTCCCAGCTAATAATTCTTCTTTGCAATATTAAAATAATTTACTCACTTGAACCTTCACCTTTATGCATCACCAATCCTTGGCTCTTGTTTATGTCGACAATGAATAATGTTCTGTTGAAACTTGTTCCGAATCATTTTTCTTGTTAGTTGACGAACATAGCGCGTATATACCTTTGCAGAGATCGCTGTATATCATACATGGATAGTCAATTCTCTCTCACTGCCGTCGTTGGCTTTTGTCATTCATTGTGCGACGAATTCAATGAGAGCCAACAGCAAGTCTCCCTCAACTCGATATCGCAGCTAAAGGGAAGCTTGTTTAATTGAAACTCGAATCGCGTCTCTCTGTAATCCAAAAGGGCGACATTCGTATGCCAGGCGAATATTTAGTTAGATATTTATAGATCCACCTCAGATGCGTGTTTTTGAAATAGAGGCAAAGAGAACACAGCAGTGACAATGTACTTACAGAAATATAAGCTAAATGGGAATATCTACCTGCTCGTAATATCTGTTACGATTTGCCTTTCTTTCTCTTCGACATTTATTTCCTTATTTCTTTCCTTTCTTTTCATATCTGTTGGTTTTTTATCCTCGGCGGAACCAGGTATCATCGTTACGGCCATGTTTGTTTTTGGTTCTGTAAACCACCGTCGGTGGCGCCACCGCAGGTACCGCCGCCTGACCAGTGCTCTGTTGCCTTTACTTCTTCTTTCTCCAGCAATGTAACTTCTCTCGGTCCCTTTGGCTTTTACCGGTTATAAATTATGATAACTTCATTTGGAATGAGTTTCCATAAATATTTGAAGAAACACGACGGCTGTGGCCGACCTACTTGAAGTTACCACTGTAACATTTGCTTTTGAACTTTTTCTTTTGCTAAAAAGTCGTTGGTTCGTCAGGTTTTTCTTGCACGCAAAAAAAATGTTATTTTTGTGAAAAACAAAACCTGAGGCTAACTTTACATTCCAAATTTCATTTTTCATTTTTCAACACAAAAAAAAATGATTAACCAACAAATTTTTTAATTGTTTCAACGAAAACCGACAATTTTTTAGCAAAAGAAAAAGTTCGCTAAAATTAAACGTATCAGTGCTAACTTCACGTCGGTAACGTGTCCGGACGTGTTTGCCGTTGCCACGATCAAACTGCTGCGTATATCCTTTTAAATAAAGTAAAGTGCTAATGGATTCTCTCTCAGTTCTTCACCAGCATACTATACACGGTAGGATAAATATATTACACCTCGTATCCAAATAAAATCCTACCTCTTTGCTGCAAGTGAATTTACATCCCGGCATAACTCGCATTCACGTACTAGCTAATTTACTTCTGCCTTTTTCCCTCGAAGTAACACAACATAACCTCACTATATGAATACCTGTCACGTTTAACCATCCGAAAAACGTCCTAGTTACTTTTTATACTTTATCTATCCATATTACATGCACGCTGTACGTATCCATACAAAGAACTGACACCCTTCGTCGACTATTCCTGACTCGGGAGACACTCGCACAGACTATTTTCCAACAAGGGACTTTTTTTTTATGACTCTACCCGATACGCCACTACAGCACCATAACCTTCGTATCGTTAGGTATGCGCTATGTGCTTCTCTACATTTTTTCTCCTTAAAGCATCATTCTCGTATCGTACACCGTCAAGATACTCTCGTAGTAATATAACATGAAATACATAGAAACGAAGTAACGAAATGCGTACCTGTTTTCTTATTTCTTAATTTACTATTTTTTAACTTTTTAAATATATTTTCCATCTTCTTTATGCTTCTTTGCATTCTGTGTCACGGTCAGCCGAGCAGGAAAACACAGAAACAACAGGAACGAAGATTGCGAACGATCGAGCGTGACTATACTGGAATTATTTCTGTAGGTATCATTAGATATTCATAAATTCATTATTTACCATTGACTTTCTGACAAGTAGCCTTGGACGATAGATAATCGGGCAGATTCGTAAGCAGGGTTTGGAAACTCCGATAACGTTCTATGCATTAACGAGCGGTAAAAAAATCGCGAGCGTGAGAGAGAGAGAGAGAGAGAGAGAGAGAGAAGGACGAACAGCCGAGAGAGAGAGAGAGAGAGACGGTGAGAATGGCGTCGGCACGGAGAAAGAGGGTGTGGATGAAAACAGAGAGAAAAGAAGAAAGAGGCGAAGGCAATTTATAACCGAGGGGTAGGGCGATAAAATCCTCGTTTTATAAGGTGAAACAAAAGAGTGCTCCGGAAGGCCAGAGTTACGCAAGGGAAAGTGATGGCGAGAAGGGTTCGGAGTTTTTACCGTGTTTGAGTATTAAAAAGAAAAGGGCTACCAGGTATATAGCGGGAGTGCGCATGCGCGAGCCTTGGACCGTTTACAGGCCGAAAAATACGAGATGATTTTTTAGTAATCGTATACGCTCACGGAAACTGCGCAACTTTTACGTGGCCCTATCTTTTGAGGTTGTAATTTACATTCGCAACCCCTCCAAACCACGACGACTATCAGGAGGGTGCAGAACTGTATAGCGGAACCGGGAATAGCTTCGAATCCGTTCTTAAAAATATTACCCAAATTTCAGTTCGGCGTTGATTCCTTAAAAATGTTAAATAAAATATTATTTATTACGTCTTCAAAACTGGTACCGTATAAGCGTATCGTTATCATAAATCGTATCTTTAAATAATAAACGTCCCGCGTATTCGTAACGGGACGTTCGTTATCAGGTGAATTTCTATGTCAAGATTGTACAGTCAATCCCACTGGTTAAATACATTTTTTTTTCTTTTTTGACAGATCGAAAACGATGAAGTCTCCAGCAAACCCACACGTGGCTCCGAATACAAATTTCGATCGCGAATTAAACGCATGCTCGTACTTTTTTTTTAGCGAATTATTTTATTCTTACTTCTAAAAGTTTTTAGGACTTTATCCGAAGCCGCGTATGACTTTTCCAAAGTATTGCGCTAATTGCCAACTGTAAGAAAAAAAAAAATATATATATCGACCTCGTAGGCTTACTATATATAGATATAGGTGTATAGTGTTTTTCGTCCGTCAAAAGATTTCTCGAATAATACATAAAAGCCCGAAGAACACCGTACAATTTTGTCGTTCGAATGGCAAGTTAAGCGTCGCGACGAGTTCGTAAAGGCCAATGGGTTGTTTGGATGAATAGAGTAGGGTGACGTAGTCGGCGAGCCCAGTGCCCCCCCGCATCCAATTAACAGGCATTACCCTGCAAGGCTCCATTTGCGCGAAAATTGTTTTGTAACTCGAGAGTTATTAACTCGAATACATCAATTTCCCATGTAACTAATGACATCAGCGAAGATTAATTCAACGACGTAGTGTGACGGTGGGGGGGCCCAGGGAATCGTCGTACCAACCCCCCCGGCCCACAGGACCCCCTCCACGACGTATTTAAAGCGTACGGAGAAGGAGGGGGAGGAGGGGGTGGGGGGTGGCAAGGTCGATTAACGATTTAAGAATCTTCATCCCCCTTTTTTTTTCTTTCTTTTTTAATTCTTCATTTCCGGACAAAGGAGGACCCCATCGGCGATGCTTGTGAGGGTGCTGGGGGGGAGAGGGGGTGGACTGGGCTGAGTCGAACAGGCGACGGAACACTCTAACCTGCTCTTAGGGGTTGATTCTGCTGGTTCTACCATGTTCCACGCTCGCTCTTCTTGGTTGGCGATGGGCCATGGTGTTTGAGGAGCGAAGCTATCATTCAGCCGGAGCATGACAAGAATGGATATTGAGAAATGAGGAATAAAGATGATTACGCACCCTCGTCCCGACGCCATTTTCTCACGCATCTCCTCCGGGTGTTTATAATCCATCTATTCTGCAAAGATCCCAAGGCGGCTTCAAGATCCTCCACTTCAGCCCCCCCCTCAACCCACCCTTCGTTCCATACCGTCCATTACAATTTACAGTCACCAGCCAGGAGCGTATCACTCGGTACCCTTAAAACTCCCTGAGGCCCTGCAGAGAAAGAAAACGTAAAATTTATATATAAAGATATAATCCTGTATGTATGTACGTATAGAGACCACTTTTTCCCATTTGGATCCCCCTTTTTAAAATTTGGACTCGACTTCTTCGCTCACCCTTCTTGGTACCCTATACATAATAGGTTATATGCCTCCAAAAGATTTCACTTTTAAAATCCAATCCCGAACGATCGGAATCCTAAGATAAGGGTTTATCAGAAAATCGGGACACCCCTGTTCCTCCTTACCGGCGTCGTTCCTTAATAGCCCCCCCCCCCCCCACCCACCCGTAGAGCCGTCCCTGACTCTTCCCCTTCAACTTACAGTCTTTTTATCTCTATACGAACGCCCGAAGGAATCGCATGCAGTCTGAACGTGGTCGAAGCCGGAGGACCCAGGTGCCAGGACTCGCACGACCCGTAAAATGGAAGGGAGACAAGAGGAGCCCAGGCATCCATTTTCCAGGAGGAACATCGCCCCGCAACAAGAATTGTCTCTGTACGTGCAGGATGCCGTAGCCGGCCAAAAATTCTAAAAAGAAAAGGTAAAACCGTCAACGTGGTAATGCAGTAGTGCCGGAGGGAGCCACCGTCGCGTTACTTGCTAAGGTCGGCGGGCAGCTTGAAATATAGCGAAATAAAATAACGCTACCCGGAGGGACATTATAAATAGTACTACCCTTTGTCCTGGCAACATGCTACGAAACAATAAAAATTTTTATTCTCCTATCCAACGGGGATATATGTATATAGATCCTTGCCTATGTACATACATAGCCGCTCTCGGCTTTCACGAGATAAATCCCAAAATTATCCCGGGCCAATTGCTCCCGTGAAATATTTTTAACTTCCGGGCCACAAGGAGGGTACGAATTTTTCGAAATTTTTAAGAAACCAGCCGAACAAGAGGAGCCTACGCGCACGGACCTGGTCTGTTATTGTATTTCGAAAATTGTGTCTTCTCGGCGATGGTATCACTGATGAATTTAATTAACGCTATCTGTAATCCCCTGCAGATAAGTCCATCGACGCGAAAGGGTTACCGTGATCGGAGACTGCAGCGGTCGTAGAAAACTCAGCGGCAGGCCACCCTCGTTGCCCTGGAAGGACGGCTCGTAAAGGTCCGGGCCGGTGAGCAGCTGACCGGAAGCTTCGCTTCGTTAGGGGTAATGGACGGGCGGTGGTAAATGGTGCGCGAGAAAGGAAACTCAGTGCCAGCCACCCTCGGCGAGGTTTGCGCCGTTAAATTTGACGAAGGCGTCGGAGAGCGAGGAGCTGAGAGATATCGAGATATCTCGCTAATGTCTCCCGACGGCTGGCAGGACGAGTCCTGGGGATGCTGGCTGCGTGCAACTACCATTTAACGTCTCCTTGCTCCGTTCTTTCTGGCTGGACGAAGGAAAAAAAAATGGTGAAAGCCGAGCGGGAGCCGATACGCCGGCAGGCTAAATTGCGGGGAAAGAAATTCTAATTAATTGAAGGGTAGGGGATGAAGGTGAAGGGGTTGAAGAAGAGCTAGGCTGGTATCTGCCCCTTTTTCGGGACCACCGAGACTCTCAGGGAATAAAGTCTTTCACTGCTTAGGGTCTGGAAGACAAAGAACCAGGCTTGGAACGCCAGCGCCCTTGATGCTCTACGGCAGCTGAATGAAACAAAAGTAATACGAACAATTAGTAAGAATTAACCTTGTCAAAGATGTGTCTGTATTCTGACGTGCGATTCTCTGCCTAGAAATTACATCAAACTCCTCTGGGATTCGCGTCCGTACCGAGAAGCTAGACGGTGCCTATTACTCAGGGCTGAGGAATCAAGTTCCGGATCGAGCCAAGGTACACCTGAGACTCAACTCTTACGACGGATGATAAGAAAATAAGAGACTCTTGATAGGACCTCATGAAAATCCATGGCGAATCCAATTAGTTGTTAAGACGACGTTATCGGCTTTACGTCTTGAGAGGCAGGAAGTGTTGCCGTGAATGGTAATTACGTGGTCCTTGGACCACGTCTTTAATTTATGTAATTTATTCGAGGCGATGACCTCGCTCGATATATCCAGGACATCTATCGAAGATGCTGTATAAGCGTGAGATACCTTCTTCTACTTTTTTTTTTTTAATCACGTTCCTCAATTCGTTTTATTAATTCGGCATTTTACTCAGGTTTCTCCTTCCCGTTGACGTCCTGAACCGGTCCTCTGTCTCTGCCAGGATAGGAATCAATCTCCAATCGTGGAATCAGAAGGTTCGCCAAGCGAAGAGCTTCCGGCGTTGAATTTATTGTTATGCATTTATGCAGATTGAAATTAATATTAGGAATTCCAGCAGCGAGGAGGACCCAGGCGGGAGATTGATTGAATCTCATGAGATGATTCAATTTTACATGGACCTGGTCTACCGCTTGGCTAGCTAAGGTGAGACTATTCATCGGAATTTAAAATAATCATTTTAATTATAAATTTTCATATTGATCTTAATTATGGAAAAACTTTTTCAATATCTTTTTCCAGGACTCTATCAACTTGCACGAGGAAGCCAATAATCTATTTCCCAATACCGTTACAGGACTCGTTCTTGTTTCTATCATCAATTCGGATTTTACCCTCGGCCGGTTATAGAATAAACGCCGCGAAATTCTGACGGAATCAATTTAATCACGACAAATTAGCACGCTTTGGGGGGGCGACTCGTAGATAACCCTACACTTTAGTCAAGCAGCAACCAAAAGGGAAAGTGATAAAGCCCGTCCGTAACGAGGAGATTTGCTTTGCGAGGGCTGCTGCTGTTGCTGATGATGGTAGCTTGGTGGGTAGGCAAGAGGAGGCTCGCGCAGAGGCAGAAGGAGCAATAGCAACGCCATGGAGGCAGAAGTTTTAATTGAGACGAAACGCCATTGGTTGAGGTCGGCTGTCGGCTCAAAAAATAAAACCGTCGCCATCGTTGTGAATCGTGCGGCCCTGAAAGGTAATTAGAAACTCGGGCGTAGCAAGGCTAATTATTGTACATTGCCATCTACAGCGAGGCTGCCTTCACTTTTCGCACCCCTCGTCCAAGTCATCCCCATTTTACTTAGCATCCACTCCAACCTTATTTCCACTTAATAGCCGGCTAAACAGTAAATATCCATATGCAAAAATGGCGTCATTAAAGCATCTCTTTATTAAAAAAAAAAAAAAAATACTAAAAAAAATAAGATTCTGCATAAAATAGTCACGTATAAAATACGTGACTTCATCTCGAGCCACTTTTTTTTTCTTCTCTTTATTCGCTATTTTTCTTTCCTTTTAGTTGTCCTGCCTGTGTCTGTGAATGTATACATATATACACCGCAGCAAACTGATCCGATACCTACGGCAGGAAATGGGACGAAGAAGTAGAGAATCCTCGAAAAGTCAGTCTCCCGGAAGAATGGCGCAGCATCCAACAACTCCGAGTGGATTCGTACCGGTGACGTTCCAGTCGGGATAATCGGGAAATCCGTTTACGGTTACTCGTAAAGTATCAACGAGCACGGCACACAGGGGGGAGGGGGGGGGGGCCCTCGCAAATAAATGACTCACTTTAGTTTTCGTTATGAATTTAGTAGTCGGTTATCCACAGCTTGGAATATTGATTCACGTGATTACAAAGAAAGTAAATCATGAGACTAAGAACGTTGTGAGAATTTAATGAAGACTCTTCATGGTATATAATTTGCTGTTACACGTTCTTGCAGAATGATTAATCTTAATTGTGCTTAATTTAAAATCAACCTGTCACAGTGTATTAGATCAGAGTCTGAATTCCCAAAGAGGATCTCAGGATCAGAACAGGAACAAGATCGGACGAAGATCCAGGCTATTCTTCGTTTCTGCATGCGATTCTTACCACTCTTTCTGGTAGGTTTTGTGGTTTTCTGGGTAAAGAAATATATAAATTATCTTTATAATATATTTAATACATAGATAGGTTTACCCTTAAGAGCATCAAGGTGAGTTACACTTACCGCCTTTCGTTCTCCTCTAGCTTTCCACCCTCTTTGAGAAACCATCTGTATTGTCTCTCAATGTTCGCATTCGACTCGCTTCTTTTTCCCGTGAGCAACGGCGCCCTGATCCCGGATGATCCTCGAGGAACGAACACCACCTCCTCGACGTTCTGGTCCAGGGTTGATGAAGAAGCTGGACGCTTAACGTTGTACGTCAGGATGGATGGTGGGGTGACTTGGTATCTTGGGATGTTTCGAGAGGGTACTTTTTTCAGAACAAAAGGCAACACATGTCTGTTCTTTTTACCTTCCTGTGTGGTTCCTGTTACAGCGGGAGCAAGAGGGATGGACGTGAAAGATTGTGGATGTTTGGAGTTCATCTGAAGGTTCTGAAAAATATTTCTCCATAAACGAGTAGTTGGATGAAGAGATCCTTTCGTTTCCTTAAACGTCACTGTCGTAGTTGGATTATTTTTCGAGGTAACGTATTTCAATTCCGTAAGAGATTTCGAGCTGGTGATCTCAGATTTCGTTTCTGGAATCTTAGTCGTCCGCTCATTGACGTCACCCACTTGAATTCCTTCAGACGGAAGCGAAGATTCTTTATCGGTAAAGTCGAAAGAAGTCATAGTGCTTCCGGTATTATCCGTGAAATATCCTATTCCATTAGAATCCATCTCTGATACTTTTTCATCGAGTCTAGGAACACTCGTCGTCGACCCATCGGAGCAGTCCAGCGCCTCGCACGGTGAAATCGAGGAAGTTCTCGACGCAAAATCACTTCCGGTAAGTCCTGGCAAAGTTCCCTTCAAGCCAGGACTGAAAAAGCTCCCAGTGATTGATGAACCAGTCCCAGCTCCCTGAGATCCCACAGCGAGGATCGTTTCCGTCCTGGAATAACTCAAGTCCGTCGATTCGTACGTGGGCCATCTGGCTGACGTTGGCTCCTCCTTAAGAGACACTTCCGATGACGTATTCTGGCTCAAGGATTCACCTTCACTCTCCCCACGACTTGTTATTACACCAGGTACAGTCCCTGTAACCGATTCTAAGCAAGATCAAACTGTATTAAATTCCATTAATTTTTCAATTAAAAAAATTATCCTTCAAAGTAGGTACCTTCAACCGTTGATCTCTCAAACTCTTTCGCAGTTAATTCAGCATCCACTGGAACTGTTTTCCTCTCGCCGGAAGTGCGCGGATCCTCCAACGAAACATCGGTTACTGTTTTGATTCCGGAAACATCCAACTCATCGGAACTACTACTGGCAGGACTGTATCTACTGTCAAACTCCGAATAATAATCCTCGCCAGAGGTAGATCTGCTCCCATTGTCCTTTGGGATTCCTTCTGTTGTCCCTGAAGTTTCCTCTTGTGCACTTCCTGTCATTGAGTATATCTTGCTCGCTGTGAATAACGGCGTAGAATAGTATCGAGAACTCCCGCTAGATGGATCCTCATCGTCTTTATAATTACTAGCAAAAGCTACAGATGTCGCATCGTCCAGAGATACGGTTACCGCTTCACCTAAAGATTTTTTAAATTCATTTTCCCTGGTTGGACTGGTACTTCCGGTTAAATAGTCCGCATCAAAATAATTGCTCTGTTTGATCATTTCTTTGGCAGTTGTACCGTCCGTCGTTGCTTTTATCTCGTCGTTAATGTCCTCCTGCTTATCCGACGTAACGAGTATCAGGATATTCGTCTCATTGATTATATCATTTCCACTGATAGTCGTATTCGTTAAATCCTCCTCTTTATCGTCGTTATCAACAGTACCGAGATATCCTCTCTTCCTGGTCATCGTTATCTCCTCAATCCACTTTGTTGTCGCAATGGCTTCCCCATCTACGTTATCCAAAGCATTACTCTTCTCTGTAAATGAGACTCTACTGATATCAAGTACGTTTTCTGCTATAACATTCTTTCTCATATCCGTATCAATAGCCGAAGTACTAGAAAGATATTTCATCTCATCCGTTATCCTCACGATGTCATTCTCGGTATCGGTGGTTTTCAATTTTTTGATAAGAACGGATGAACCACCACGATACTGATTAAGATCCTTCGTAGATTCGGACGTTTGATATTTCGTTAAAGTTTCACTGGTTTCTTCGAATCCTTCGTCACTGTTCCTTGTAGATTCCTGGGTGTATGATATTTTGGAAATACCATAGTCGTCGGTATTCCTGGTACTTCTCAAAGATCTTTCTTCCAGATCCAAAGTGGTTAACTTGGATTCGTTACTTGATTCTATGGCATTTTGAGTAAAGTCCAAAATAATGGAAATATTTTGACTTTCTGATGAAGCAGAAGCTTCAGGCTGGCTTTTGTAAATGTCGGGCGTACTGTCTGCGGTATCCACAGATTCATTTGTATGTCTGTAAAATAAAGAGAATTAAAGAAAACGAGAAAACAAAAAAAAATATAACAAAAGAAATTTACTGAAGGGCTTCTTTTACAAAACTTCTGTACGTATTTTAATGGGTAACGCGAAGCTGCGGCGAGAAAATCTCAGTAAGTATTCCAGAGGCCTACTTCTCCTTCAGACCGGAAATCCTGCACCGACTTTGAAAGAGTTAAGGGCCTTCGCTTGCTTGAACCGAGAAGACCTCGACGCAGACGCCGATGACGACGGCGACGACGACGACGACGACGACGTCGCTTCGCGTAGTTCAAATAAAGTTGTGTAATTCTATAGGAAGGAGACTGCGAAGTATCTTCAGTTCCTTTTCCCTTTGATGAATCAACTGCTGAATTATTAACGATGCGCTCCAAAGAATCCGGAGTGGGTGCTTCGCAACTTTTCATATACTCCGTCGGCAAAGTGCCCGTTCTTGAAAATCCCTTGGTATCGTGAAGCTTCCGCTTTCGCCGCTACCTTCACTCTTCTTATTGCTACCTCAAGGAATTCAAATTCGCACCGATGCGCGGGCATCTTTTCTATTTCCACCCAACTCGACCTGCCCTACAAGATCGCTATGAAAATCGATTAAATTTATAGAGCAGTAATATTTCCTTCCTCCCGGCCATTTGTACTAGCAGCTCGCGGATCTACCTCTTAGTTTATAAATTAAATAAAACGAAATAACGATACGTGCGTACCTGACGTGCTCTTCGGTAAACACAGGAAATGTCTCTGGCATCGTTTGATAAGCAAGTACCAGGATTCTGTAGAGTCGCAGCAACTTCGCCTTGAGCATAGATCCCGCCGGTTGAGCATCGTACAGTCGTAAAAGTCGCAACCAATCTGACTTTAATGCTCCGAATGGCAATGCATTGACAGGACACTTAAATCCGGTCGCCATTGCTTCGACGGTTGGTATTTCCATGTAGTTAACTTTGGAAATGTAATTCTCTAGATCGGAAACCTCAAAGTCGATACAAGACTTTTCCATAGGCAAATCGAAGTTCCCTAGGCGGGCTGAAACTTTTTGAATTTTCCAGTAGATGGCGCCGCCCTCGTAACACGCGAAATTAAGTCGACGGAGGCCACGTTAAGTATGTTTCAGAAAAGCTTACCGTACTCTGCAAGAATAACGACAGGTGCGAACTGCAACGCTACGTAGAACAGGAGATTCCTAGTCATGGTCGACAAAGGCGCACCCACTGAGCATTCCATTCAATTTTCTAGAACGTTTAAAAAAAGAACTGGGTCGAAACGGCTTCTCAAAAAAAAAAGAGTGCAACCTCGTTCACCATATTCAAATCGAATTTCCGTACCGGGACAATCTTATCGCTTTTTCTCAACGGCTAAGCTATACTCGGGAATCAAAAATTTCTTTCACGAGCAGCGCCTTAAGACGGTACTCACGTGGACTGACGAATAAATCGCAATTCGCATGAATGGACTAGTAGTTATCGCGCCAGTTGAAATCTGACTGCCGTCTGGTCAGCAAAAATCTTGGATCCTGATTACAAAACGCACGCGTCCAGGAAATGCAGAAATGTCTGCTGGCACTATGCTAACAATGTCACCCAATAGACTACGGGGTCTCTGGAGACTTCATTTGGTGTGGATTCACCTGTAGACGCCCGAGTGATGCCATATAGTTATGTTCATAATAATAAAGTCGTAATTGCTTCATCACACAATAATTAAGTCTTGTTTCCGATCCCATAAATAATATCCAATGTAACGGGTGTCCGCGAAGCAACTAAGAACCTAAAATCACTGCACGGCCAAATGTCAATAAATAATCATTAAACGAAAACTACTATCGTGACGGTCATCGCCATAGTTTATTAATCCTATCAAAATTAACTCCAATGAATATAAAATTATGTAATGCAGAATAACAAATCCCTACGTTATCTTTATAACAATATGACTACCGTAACATCCGTTAGTCCGTTAAAAAAAAATATTAGAGTAAAATTATCATCCGTTTATCTAGTCGATATTTCAATCCTATCAGTGACAATAGATTGCACTGGATGCGCCTAATTATGTAATTGCGACACAAAAGAAATGCATTTTCGAGATACACCTGGCGAAGAGCTCGTGGAAATTGTGATTTCAAGACGGCCAAAGTCGAAATTGAATTGTGGCAGGAGACATAGAAGAAGGACCCGCCATGCGGATAACTTGATGAGCGTTGATACTGTGAAAGAGAAGGAGAAAAAAGAAAGAAAAACAGGAGACACAGAGAAAGAGAGGGAAAAAGAAGATAGACAGGGAATTAATTGACATTGGAATGACGTACCGCGTGATATTGTCGGTGTGCATCGATTCAATCTTGTTATTTGTATCGCGGCGCCATCTTGATTAACACTAGCCGTTGTCATGGCAACAGTTCTACCAATAACCAAAAAAACATACGAGAAACAAAAGAAATAGAAACGTACGTTGCTATAATTTTCAATTAAATAAATTGTTCAGGGTCAACATACACACGAAGCTTTCCTTAGAACATTCTTTTATTTCGTTTTTATATACTTTTTTATATCCTCGCAAGTCCCGTGCTCTTAACGTAACAACCCAGCCTTCCCGTCGACGGAACATTCTCGAACGAATCGGCTAACCGAATTTCCCAATAACACGTAGTAAAACAATCGAGCTGAGCAAAAACTTACGGCAATCAATCAATTCACGAGCTGATTGCGATGATTTACTCGTGTTTAACGAAACCTCGATACTCCTTTGGCACGTGCCTCTATGTGTCACGTGTCTCTGCGCGTCAATATATTGTATTATAATCTCTCACCTTCTTTCCTACCTATCTCTCTCTCTCTCTCTGACTCTCTAACCTCAATATCTCTGACCTGGCAAATATCTCATTTCTCTTATTCTCCGTTACCGTACCGAATAAACCCGTACTTCCTCCCTCATCCTCGCAACACGTGTTCGAGAGTATAGATATAGATATACATACGTATATAAAAATTGTACACATCACTACCATTACAGAATAATTACAAAGTGGCTACATACATATTTATAAAGACAGGGGAAAAAGCCGCCAATGACGCTTTTACGTAATCCCCGTCATCCTTCCTTCCGTTCCCCTTCGACTTCCTCCTCTAATGCGACGTGTCAGATAATCACGTCATCCCTTGCACGCGGATGAATTTTGAAAACGCTCGTCTCAGGAACGACGGCGATTCTTCACGGCAGAATAAGCGTCCCGGGAGGTTCTAAGAGACGCCGCAGTGGCGCTGACAGCGGTGCAAGCGGAGTCGAAGAAAGGGACGAACAAAAGTAACAGAGGAAAAATTGAAGGAAAAGAAAAAAAATAACGAGAGTAGGACTGTGAGAGAAAAAGAGGAATTGATGTATTAAAAGGAGAAAAGAAAAAAAAAGGAAAAGAGAAGAAGGACGGACCACGATGAGAAATCTAAACGGTAATTGAAAAATGGCCGGTACTCCGGAGGTGAGCGACCGCCGTCAATAAACGAATTCCGACTACACCTCGCAAAAATTCAATTTAACGCAATCTCCGATATTCGCCCATCGATTCCGTCCTCCGCGCGCACACCGGAAGTAAGGTTATACTCGAGCAAACAAAAAAAAAATGTAATAACGCCCGATTGTGAATCGGCCATAATAATTGGAAGGTGGAATTGCGACCGAGGATGATTTACGTTCGTGGAGGAAAAAAAAAATTTACGCGACGATTTTACACCGTTACCGCTAACGGCAATGCCAAACGCCACCGCGAACCCCATTATCATTATTAATTACCCATTAGCGTGACGTTCAGCCTCGTTCCTTGGTTCGATTTTTTCAAAAATTCGTCTTTATCTTCACGGTTCAATTCTTATTCCCATACCTCATCGGTATTTTGGTGTCCGATTTTCTAATCATATACTAAGGTAATACAACTAATCCTCTATGACGTCATCGATCGACATCGTTAATGCAAACGCGCCAAATATTTTATATGTATACATATAAAATACCATAATTCTATATACATATATGTCTATGAATATATATATATATAAATTGAAAAAAAAAATTGCAGCCACGCTAAGGCAAATAAGAATTCACGGTGCACGTGTCTCATGTTATGGTCTTTCATACTTATAGAATATTTACATAACCTCCTGATAACGGCACGGACAGGTCTCGACAGCTCAAAATCCAGTCTGAACTTGCAGCGTTTTAACGTAGAAAATGTAAAGACGTTAGAATGAGCGAAAATCGTGATAACGTTTGTTTCTCGAAATGACAATGGGAAGCAGGAGAAAAAACTGGGGAACATCGGAAAGGTAAGAATAGGAAAGGAGAAAAATGATTTTCGGTATGATAACCTCATTTTTTGGCGATCGAAGTAAAATTGGGGAACGGTGAAAGGAATAAGGGGGGTAGAGGTACAGAAATTGAGAGCCAGCCCCGTTCGCAACCCTTTTTTAAGGTTCGCAGGCCACAATATTCGGCACTTTGTTTAACGCAATTGATAATTGTTTTAATGTCTCATTAACACATAGGTAATTGCCATTTTTCGTAATGCGTAAGCTTACGTTATGTTTTTTTTTTTCTTGTCTTGTTTGTTTGTTTACCTTTGTTTCTTGGTTCGTTATACAACGCCACGTGTTACACAATATTACTATACGCATTATCCTTCGCTCGCATTCTTTATCTTTAACTCTAGCTACTTTGCTTTGTATGCTTTGTTTTTTGTATTGTTTCTTTATTTACTTATTTGTTTGTTTGTTTGTTTGCAACCCTGAGACTACGATTCTACGGCCACGGCGAATCTACGCGCTGACCAAGGTAAGGACGGCCAAAGAAGAAAAAAGAAAAATATGAATCGAAGGTGCAGGAAGAATGAGGACGCTCAGATAAGGAGAGAAGAAAAATAAAAGAAAAAGCTAAAGGACAAGAGCCGTGGAAATTCTCATGAGGACAACCCTGTGGACGGTGGAAATGGAAAATATCGTCGGAGACGTTTACGACGGTGGTGAAGCATTAAAAAGGGACAGGAAGAAAGAAAAACATTAAGTAAAACGAAAAAACGACAAAGCGACCGAGAGAATACTGCAAAAATTTTAAGTAAAATTTGTTTTGCAGGTGAGTGAACGAGGAAGGAGAATAACTGGCTGTGAAAAAAAAAATGGGTCGAGGAGGAATGAATGAAAAAAAAAATAGTATTTAGAAAAACAATTACAAGACAAAAAAAATTGCATCACCCTGTACTGTGCAGAAAAAAAAAGGTAGCACCAGTCGCGCGGCATGATGCGTACAAGCAGCGTATATTGTTTTTATAACTTTTTTGTCATTTTTTATCTACCAATTTTTTTTTCACATTTTCGCAACGGCAATCAAACGTGCCTAAAGCGTCGCGTGACGCAAGTTATCGCAGTTCGACAGAGAAGCTTCCGCGTGCTTGTATCAGGTGCTTTTTGCGAGAGTGACAAAATAAAAAAAAGACAAAAATAAAGATGCGTATACAAAATATAAAGAGATATCGAGAATAAGCAACGAAAGATATCAAAATTATATAGGACTATTTTTCGTTTTTTTTTTTTTTTTTTTTTTACAAAGAACAAGAACTGTCTGCAGCGTCACTTTCCTACTCGGAAAAGACATTTCTCATGCGTACAGATTACGCAAGTTGGAAAAAAAAATCAAAGGACAATAAGCGAGATTGATAGCCCGGGAGATTGGAAAGAAAAGATATCGAACGCTTCAAACTAAAGGCGTGAATGATCCCGTGAAAAAAAAGAGAAGAGAAAAGAAAATTGAACGTGGTAAAAAAAACGTCCTGAGCGTGGGGGGGGGGGGGGGGTCACCTGGGTTCGCTCGAAATTCGCCGCGGCCCAACAGCCATGTTACTTCGTTATCATTAATTTCATTATGCTACGCACTACACGCTGAGGAACGGACCGCCATTGCGCAGTGTGAAGGAAACTTAAAAATAAAATGTGAAAATGAGAAGGTAAACTCGACTTGCAAAGTGCACGTGGCGCGCCCCGTGTAGGCCAACTGAAGAAACGGAAAGAGAAAACGGCCGAGAAAGAAAAGAAAAGAAAAAAGGCTAGAAAATTAACAACAAGAGCGACGTCACAACTTCTGTTATCAAAGTGATACATCGTCCAAGAACGTATCGATATAATAAATTGAATTTTAATCGATAAGAAAAGAAAAAAGTATATCAATTGTCCTCAGGCATAATAAACTCTCGTTTAACGTCGTATCCCCGAAAACAAAGCGAAAGTGTAAATAAAAGAACAAAAAATCAATCTAGCCATTTTCTCTCTCTCTCTCTCTCTCTCTTCAATTGTTATAAATCATTGTTCCTCGCTTTTATTGCACTATAAACCGCCTACGGTCCGCCATTACGTTAAATAAAGAATATCACGGACGTTACGCAGCCCGTTTTCGTTTTCTTATTGTTCCTCGCGATACCTCTCGTGCACACCTTGTATAGTATAATTATTAATGATCTCTTATATATTCAATTTTTTTTTTTCTCCTTTCCTCACTATTGTACCCTAACGAAAACCAGACCGACAGGATTGGCCGGTTCGCGACGGCTAACCATTATCACGGGATACGACTTCCCGTACACAATCCTTCGTAACAGTAATAACTAGATAATAAAGATCCCTGAATATATTCTCCTACGTTATCTCATGATCTTTCGCTCCGTGGTAGGTTTTACGGTACAGCCTTTCGCATCTCGATGCACCCAGCTGTTAAATGTTCCCGTAGTAATTTTAACCTCTGGCAAGTGCGAGAGCGTCACACGTTATTTCAAGAGAATACAAGTGCAAGATATATATAAAAAAGAAAAATAAAGGCGCGAAATATGAAACGCACCATACGAGCAGAATATTCACTGAGACAGCTCGTCGGCGCTTGGTAACTCGTGTCTCTTGATCGTCGTCGCAATAATCGACGCCCGCGTCGTCACGGATATAAACAGAATAAACGTGAAAACGCACGGAGGAAAATTCGCTCGTGCAAAAGAGAGATAAGACAAATAAATGATTAGCAGAGAGAAAGAAAACGATTAAAAGTCCCAGTACTTAATACGTACGGATCGACTTGCTTGTTTTGCAGGATAAACTTTCACTGAACGCTTTCTCTCTCTCTCTCTCTCTCTTTAATCGCTAAAATATTTATATGAAAAAAAAAAATTGTTTCTTTTGTTTCCCTCAATTCCTTGTCTTTCCATCTTCTTTGTTCGTACGTTGCGCCGTCGCCTTCAATAGTCAACTCGCGATCGGATTCTTATTAATAAATTCGCCTCCTTGTATTTTCTTATTTATCTTTCTGTCTCTCGCACTCTTTCTCTCACCTTCTGTCCTTTGTACAATGATCGATACAAAAGTTTACAACTCACTTTCGTGCGCAGCTTCTTCCCATAACCGCGGTCCAGGCTGCGCACCAACATTCGAAACACAAAAATCGTCGGCTCCCTTAAGAATTTCAACGACGCCGTCGAGCATCCCTCGAGGATCGATTTGAGTTTCCCATGTCGCTATTTATTACTGTCTTTATAATTAATTATATATTCCAATCCATCCTGGCAAACTGTTCCTAGATCCATACCTATATACACAGACCGTGTCCAGTACTGAACGCGACGTAGACTCGACGTTCTTATCGCACTACCTGTATGTGGGGCGTTCGAATAGAAACGTATAGTCATAAGTGTGAACGAGCAGATCGTCAAGAAAGAAAAAAAGAAAAAGCAAAAAAGAAAAAGAAAAAAAAAATTAAAAAATCATCTCCTTACAATTTCACGCAACATCTCGCGCAGATTCCAGCACCAAGAATGAATTGGATTAGCGAGAAAGGGTTAACCCGTGAATCGCAATCAGTACACGTCAGAGCAAACACACTTCATACACGTTCCGTATGAATTAGTTCATGACCCATTAAATCTGACAAACCATTCGGAACTTATTCACTAGGATCTCACAAATGTTTCTGTGGACCGATAAGAGGTCAATCGTTACACACCACCCTTCGTCTCGACTTGTACAGACTTTTTTTTTTAAAAAACTAACGCGAACCGAGTGTCGATTACATCCCGCGATAAAATCGGGCACGGACATTCTGGCTAATCTTCAGAGCGACGATCCTCGGCCAGTTCCTTGCGTTCCTCGTGTAAACTCATCGGTAAGCTGCAGCCTCCAGCATCTCGACGAAGAGCTTGTTCATGGGAACTTTACCCGTCCGATGAACACTCGACCAGAATTTTCTCACGATACCATCGGCCTGTCTCAGGCTCGGTAACACTAGGAACATATTTTGCGTGGCACGAAGAGCCTGTCCAGGTCGAATGGCCGCCACGCAATCCGACAGGGAGTTCAAGATGGAATCTCGAAAGCGATACAGGGTCTGTGGCTCGTCCAGTCTGACGTCGCTGTTCGTCAGCACTAGAGCCTTCAATACGAAGTACTCCTCGCGGGCCAATCCCAATCGTTGAATCCGCTCCACGATTTGTATACACTGCAATCAATAATAAATATGATATTAGTCGCGTCCGATTGCAGAAACATAATCAGCTAAGGTTACTTTGTTCTATAGCTACGGTATAATATTTTCATAATGTAACACCAGGTTCACAATTAATTTTTCGTTTCTTCGCTAGCGTACGTTGTTGATGTATGACGTCGCTGATCTGTTGGTCCAATTAATTGGGTACAGATTCACTTTGGGATTTTTTTCTTTACTAAATTCTTATCATTGGAGATGGCATTGGAATTCACCTAGATATGCTGAACTACGGAGGTTCTGTACAGGCATTTTGGCTTATGGTAGTTTAAACGTTTATCTTTGATAACGACAGCATCACCGATGAACCATACTTATCGTACTGGCCTCTTTTTATTTTCGAAAGGCGATAACTTATAATTGAGCAATATTACAGGCCGAGGATGTGACGTTCTGCGCAATGTTATTATCTTGCGGGTTTCTTATTGGTTATCGCTCCTGAGATTTCATAAAGTTATGCATAATCGTGGATTGAACGTGACGATTATTTTTTTTTATTTTGATCCTACGTGTCGATTCAATGATAATGCGCGATACCGGGAATTTGCATCTGCAGCTGGTGGACTTTTTTTTTTTTTTTTTAATATGTCACGTGAACCGAAGCCATACCAGACGACATCAGAAATGCAGAATTATTTTATAAAAATTTTACACAGTCAGTTGTGTCACGTAAATAAAAAAAAAAATCAGTGCCAATGGATGATCCAAAATCAAAAGTACAAAAGTCGAGATCTCGTTGAAAGCAAAATTTACAATGATCCGTGACGCGTCGACTCCTTGAACGTCGGTATATGCGTATCCGTAGCCTTGAAGCAGACACGTCATCCCAGCCTAATGCCAGCAACTGATGATGCACTTTCGAGAGTCATGAATAAGAAATTTGCAGCGACAGCGTGCAAAGGTGGAAATGGAAGATCAAGGAAAAAAATTAAACTGCAAGGAGAAAGTGAGAAAGGAGTATTAAAAAAAAAAAAAGCTTCACTCACATGGGCGTAGAGCTCAGAGCAATGGCACTCACGAGCCAGCCTCTCATCCAGCGTGAAATCCTGGGCGAACCTGAGTCTTCCACAGTTGGGCATGCTCCGCCAGGCGAGACTGAAGGTCAGGATTTCGGCCCACGTACTCTGAAGAAGGCGCATCTGGTCGTTCAACGCTAAGCTGCTGAAACCAGGTATCTGTTTCGCCCAGCCTGCAGTGAGAAATCAACAAGATTCATGAGATTAAGAAAAAGAAGAAAAAAAACCATGAAAGACTGATCGAAGGTCAACAGGTGTTCCCGTAGTGGTCGAAAACGAAAAAAAAAAAGAAAGTCCACAAAAATAGAAAAATCCAGTAGGGGAACACACCGTATCGAAAATATTTACCAATGATACCAACGAGTTCCCGATCGTAAAGATCTGAGAGTTGTCCAAGAACTCGCTGATCCGTGTCCAAGGTATGAGACAAGCTCGACACCTGAAGAACGTCCGGTTCGCAGGCTATGAGGGCTTCCACCATCTTATTATCTACAAGCAGAGTCAAACGTTTCCGTCGTTCAGTATTTCAAGACATCAGTGATTGGTAAGCGTCGATACGATAAAATGATTCGATTCGATCTCGTATTGAGACATGATCGATGACCAATATTCCAATTGATGCAAATTACAGAAAGGCAGGATATTGGTAAGCGGTATGATGCCGGATAAGATCGTACCGGTACGTAGCTTGATGCTGCGATAAGAAGAAAAGGAATTACAGGTGATAAGAGGAAAATTGTGAAATAACTAAAGAACAAATATTTCTATGACACTTGAAGATACGGACGATTTATATTAAATACGAGAAAGGACTGACACTTACTTATTGCTTCGGAAGAGGCTGCGGAGCCTACGTTAGCTTGAAACATTAAAAGATAATTTATTGACTCGTGTCGCACGTGATTTGAGGTTACGTCGCAGAGTGTAAATAGATCAAGAAAAAGGTCATAAAGTATTTAACAAAGATCTAGAATGATTATCGAGTGATTTTATTTAAATGAGGATGGATCGTTAGTCCCATGGAGTAATTACCTTCGAGTGTGATCACTTTGCCAGGCATGTAGGGATCCGTGGATCTTCTATACTTTTGTCGGCCACCTCTGACCCGGTCCAGTCTGACACCCTCCTTGAGCATCCCCTGTCTCAGGCACTTCTGAAACCTGCAGGCTTGGCAGGCTTTCCTTCTGCGTTTATTGATCTCGCATTCGCCATTGGCTGGACACGTGTACTCGATGTTACCTGTAAAGTTACTCGCTATTTTATCATAATATTCATGGTCCTTCCCCAGATAGCAAGGGTCGATCGCATCCTGGGTACCTCGTAGAGGTTAGGTTTGATAATTAAAAAAAAAAGAAAGGATAACGCAAGGAGATTCAAATGCGATCCTCGTACCAAAGCTATCTGGAAGAGTGTCTTCGTGCTATTGTTCAGAGGATCCACGCAGGACCTCGACCTACCTTGTATCGTTCTCTTGAAGAAGGCTTTGCAGGCTTCGCAGGAGGCGACGCCATAATGAAAACCGCTTGCCACGTCACCGCACACCAAACAGAGTCTTCTGGGCATCATGTCCTCTTCCTTGATACCTTCCTGAATGATAACGCAATGGGAATCAGAGAAAATTTCTTTACTGCCGTTCAATGAAATGCATACCTCTGGCGTTCCTAGGGGCTGAGTCGTCGAAGAGCAATGATGCATCTCAGGACTTCCTGGACTACCCCCACCGCCTCCGTAGTCCGGCATATCCATCTTCCCGCAGATTCCCTAGAAGAGACAGAAAATTCTTTATTAAAAGCATGATCCGGTATTCACTGAGCGAATTGGGTGCGAAAATCATTTATGAAATTTAACAGCCAATGTACGAAGACTCACTTCTTGATGATGAAGAGTCGTAGTCGGCGAGCAGACCTGGTGATAATTTTGAGTGGGCGTAGTGGGATTTTCGACCTCCTGCTTGATGTTCGGCATCGTCCTATTGTTTCCGACCGTACCTTCAACGGCGGTACCAGACATCATACAAACCTGAAACAGCAAAGAATAATAGAGAAAGTAGCCTTAAAGATGCATTTTCAATAAAGTCGTTGATCCGGGTGGCGCGAAACAAAGAAAAATCAGAACGAAAGACAATAATATAAGAACGAAGCGTCACCACCTAGTCCAAAGTAAAGGAACTACCCAGCTTCGTGTATTCACCGAATTCTTTTTGAAGTTCGCCAATGCAGAGCCGATGGCTTTTTTCTATTTGGCTCGGGGTGCCTATTTTTAAAACGCAAACGACGATCGTCATTTTTAGAATCGCGTTCCGGGAATTCGTGGATGCCTGGTGAACGACTCGATGCGCCTTTCGTGCCAGGCAGATTTATGGTCCATTCTCGAAATTAAGCGCAAGGCCTTTTGCTGCTGACGAAAATTTTGAAAATTTTGAAAAACGTAATTAACTCCAATAAAGTTGTATAAAAAAAAATCAATTAAAAAATTTCGAAATCCAACACTCCCAATTTTCTTCCAACAAGTTGGCTCCACCCACGTCGCTTCTGCAGACCCGGCAAACCTGTTACTCCGGTAGGAAGACAAGTCGGACACAACTCAATACGCAATAACGCATCAGATGCACATCGATCTCGCCATATTTGGCGCCAGTCAAGGTTACGCGTGAACTCCTCACTCCCCAGGCGCAATGCAATTCTCAAGGGCCCCAGGCCGGACCCTGAACTCCGGACGCAACTACACCCCTGGTGCCGTGCGCCAAGTCAACGGCCAAGAATGGTTTCGTTTTCAACGGAACGACGTGTCGCCGCGCCCCGATCGATTTTACCAACCCCTAGCGCAACGTGCAACCTCAGTTGTGAACACTTCAAGAAACCCTGCTAACCCAACCTCTGATCCCAGGAGCCTTCCCTGATCTCTCCAGCTGACATCCCCATCCCCTTCCGCCCCTCCCATCTAACCACAATCCAACCCGACCCAGCTGCACGAGCATGAATGGACGCTACGGAATTTACGTATTATTGCATAATTCACAAGCTTGCATTTTTATTTAAAGGATCATTTCGTATGCACGCGACTTCGACAACACTCATGCACAGGGTGGGCAGCGTGTGTGTCAACCCGTGCGATCATCAGATTCACACACGGCCGACCAGTATAGGCTCACAGAAAATTCCATCAAAAACGCGAGTACAGTTAACAAAGAAAGTGAAGGACCCAGAAAATTTGGAGAATTAAAAAAAATTTACAGGCCCTAACCATCTCAAAAAATCGTTAGAGATAGCAGAGGGCGGGCACTCGCCAACACTGGGTACGGCCCTGGCGAGACCCTAGAAGGTAGAAAGTAACGGCGCAAGGGTTGCGTAAGTCCTACCCGTCCCATGGCGTAGCAGCTACGGGAGGGAGTAAGAGAGGAGGGAGGGGGGGGGGTCGTTACCTAGAGGAAGGGAGGGTCTGACGTGAGGGTCTTAGTAGTGGGGGTATCTGGTTGGCCTTGAACTTGACTTTTCCAGGAGGCCAGCCGCAATCGTGAAGGCCGCGGCGACGGCGGCGGCGACGCGTCGTCGCAAATTTAGACGCCGAGCGTCCGCGGAAACGGCCGAAATGGCATAGCTGGCTAGAACCCGACGCCGAATCCCCGAGTACCGTTTCCCACGAGCGTAGCTACGCTCACGTATATCCATAGACGATTGTTCGATCTCGGCTACCGTAGACGCCGCCTTTGAGGATGGTCAGTTACGTGCGCGTATAAGCGACCCGAGCTGACAAAAACTGACGAAGAATCGACGACTCCTTAACGATGCTTATATATAGATATTTTGTATGTACGCGTCTATGTACATATTTATACACGAAAACATAATGTCTAGCTAGGAGCTTGTTTTTTTTTCAACGTTCAAATTTGTCAAGGTCAACCATCTTCTATATACGCGCCTCTTATACTCTATTTCCATACCCAAGACGCTCGGCTATAAGAGCCTTTCGTTATTTCTTTTTCTTCCATATGAAAGATTCGTACGGTCGACTCGGCGTCGGTATCTATTTTCCTGCAGAGATTTTCATTACCGACCATCTCATTTCCTTCCTCTCGCGTGTTCGCCGGTGACGACGTCGACACGGGAAAAGTCGTGCGACTCTCGTGACACGAGGCCTCACGATTGCGTAAGGTTACAATAAGAAATATCAAAATGGCTGCTGGAGGCGTAACGCGTGGACGAAGAAAAAAAAAAAAAAATCTAGTCACCCGCAATATCACAGTGTTTACTGCCGGTCTTTCGGGGAATCCTCCGGGCGACGATTCAGCCGATTTTATCGAATTTCTACTAGACGTTACTGGGCTCGATAAAAGATAATTAACGAGACAATAAACTGCGTGATTTACGTGGCTATTAATATAATAATAAATTCGTATTGAAAATAAACGGAGAATCGTCTATATGATAAGGATTCGAGGAGACGAAGAGTTCTCGAGGATGTCTGACTTTTAACAGCTGTTTCCACTTGGGAGACGTTAATGCGGCCAGAGTGGACGAAGGATTCCTCAAAAATCTTTGTCGATTTTCCAGAATCCAACTGCGACCGGTCGAACCGGAACGGCCGAGCTCAAGGCTACGCACGCATGTGTCTGCATACGTGCTCATATAAATATGTCGAGGGAATCTTCGCGAAATTCAATGTAAACACGATTCCACCTGGTCGACGTACGATATTCATTCTCTTCGGCTTGCGAAAAGAATTGCGAGTCGGTGTTGGCGAAGAAAAAAAAAGAAAAAAGACACAAAAACATAAATAGGAATGCATGCGGCGAGCAAAATGAAAATTTAAAAATTTCGTGACTTGTCTCAGCCGACGTTATACGCAGCAGTACCGAATTATCGCGCATACCTAACCTCGCCCAACGCCCAACCTGTTATCTGTTGCCAGGCACGATATCCGCAAATAATTATTTCACGACTGACGCGTCACCATTTTCGTAGACGGAGTCGCGAATAGCAAACACGTATCGGCGCGTGATATTCGCATAAACGAAATGAAATCAAGAATGCCAAAAAAAAAGAAACAAAATTTTTTCAACAAAAAAGCCCAAATTGAAAATTGGAAAATTAATTTTAAAAATTTTTTCACCGCTAAAATATCCCATTCGTCGTTAACGAAAGATCCGTAATTGAATCGACCTGCAATTTTTCGCGAAGGCTAATTTCCAATAAATCAATGCAAATCAATAGAAATTCATTAATTATTCTTGGCAAAGAAACCATCGCCGGTGGGAAATTTTCCTACGGGTAGTCAAGAGTCCCAACTTGGATTCTCCCTGTGACTCATTTTCGTTTTAGCGTCTCCCGCACAGACCTCGACCCTGACCAGCCCTACCCTCCAGTCCGTTCGGCCGATCGATGTACCCAAGAATACTGCGTGCAAAAAGTGCGTAACCCTGCCCGGCTGTGCGATTACGTATAGATCGCAGGAACATGACGCATAGATCCTTTTTGGCTACGGCGACACGTTCAACGAAATAATACGAGAGTAACACGTGATGTAAATTGGCAAAGAAAAAAAAAACAAACAAAAAAAAATTGGCGACGAAAAAAGTCAACACACATATATTTATACATACATATGTATATATATACACATATATCCACATTTAAAAAAAAATATACTCAGGGAACACATAAGCATATCAGCTCCACGTTGAGCCTAAGTAATTCTCAAAATCCAGCTGCTTCAACGTATAACAAAGCCGGATGTTAAATTTCGCCTTTTTCCTGCGCACTAAGCTCGACATCCAATACGCGACTCCACTTTGGACATCAGACGTGGGCGTCGGGACGTCTCGCTATTTTTCGTGTATTTTTCGCTCGTCATGTTCGGCCTTGTCTTGCGCTCTGCGTTACACCACATGTTGTCGTAGGTCACGTATGTGTACGTCGTGTTCCCCTCCACCACCTGTCCTCCCCTCCTCCCCCTTCGATTCGCAGCCTTTGGCCTATCGCTGGCCAAACCGCAAGAGTAACACGCATGACCACGACGTCGACGTCGCCGCCATTAAGGAGAGTGCGAAAAGAATCATTATGCTCGTTTCACTGCCCCCGCCCACTCCTGCCAAAAAACATGCGGTCGGAGGGAGAAGGCGACATGGCTAAATGACAATTATATAATTTTCGTAAATGCGCTACGACGCATCGTAGTCTCGTGTTTCGTATCGACGCCTCAAATAGGACGGGAAGAGAAACGCGCGCAGCGCCACGCCGGTTCCCACTGTAAACACAGCGCACAGACCAGCCGGGTTCATAGACGCGTTTGTGTATTTTTTCGCAATTTTTTTAATGCGCATCAGCTACAGTATCCTACGCGTCGTTACCGGGCCTTAATATACGATAAGAGCTGCCAACGCGAATTTCGCGTGGGAATATGAGAAAATATAAAAAAAAAAAAGGTCGCACCACTCCTCTCCCCCCCACGACATAAACGACTGTCATTACCGGCTGGCGAAAAACTTTGAAAAAAAAAAAACAGAGAAAGTTCACGAGAAGAGAAAAAAAACTTGCTTGGGAGGAGGAAAAGAAATTTATGAAAATAATCAAAGCCTCTTTTATCGGAGACGCAAAAATTTGTTCGCGGGTTTTCAGTTGAGATTAGAGGGAACGAACGTTACGGGATTAATTGATGTCACATCGAGATATTCCAATCTGCGTTGTACAATCTGCGAGGGAGAAAGCGCGAGGAAAGGAGTGAAAGAAAAAAGAAGAAAAAGACGATCAAGGCTGAATTTCCGTCTGGCTGGGGAGAAATCGACGAAAAGTGAAAGAAGGCAGTTATAGGCAGACGCGTGGTCTGTCGTGCCGTGCGACTAGCTTGGACGGCGAAGGAAGGAACAGGACGCGGCGAGCAAGTAGTAACGGCGCATAATGGGCAGACGAAGAACGGCGTATGCTCCATTCACCTAGAAATTTGAAAGTTTACGCTGGAATTTTCAAAACGGTTGGAGTCAGTCGCGTAAAGAAAAAAAAAAAGAAAAAAGTCCAGTCACTGGCCATTACGCAACGACAGGGAACGCGACTGGAGACGTAAGAGCGTATTGTTATCAGCCAACGAAGTCAGCGCACTCGTGCGAGCGCCGATACGTCAAAGTGTCTCGGACACCGCCGATCGATAATCGAGAAAAACAGCGCGACGATTTCTACAAAATTCAAAATATCCTCAATAGACATGACGAGTAATTAAAAAAAATTTTTTATATCATACTCCTTTGTTTCCCAAGTATCACGATTCCCTGACACGTAAGGTGTATAGCCGCAAACGAAATGATGCACGAGATTACAAAAGAAAAGACAAAAGGGGGTTACAAAGAAAAGAGACCGTAAAGGAAACAGTGCGCAACAGTGAGATGCGAGAGAGAAAGACGAGAGAAAAAGAAACACGCCCGTGACTAAGAGATCGCAGGAGCAAGAAGAGAGAGAGAGAGAGAGAGAGAAAAAAAGAAAAAGAATAAACAAAAAAAAGGCAACACTGGGCGCATTAAAACGTTCGAGAATTTGGCCGGTTACATATTGTCCAAGGTTAGGGCCGGCCCGGCTCGAATGACGTCACCGACGTCTCGTGGCCTTAAACTTGACTCCCCCACCACTTTCAGCGCCGCCGTCGCCACCACCACCACCCACCACCACCACAGCAGCAGCAAATGCTTGCCGTCGCTGGTCTCACTCGAGGGCTTCCACCTCCCCGGCAAACCGACGCGCGAGCGCACTGAAATTTCTTCTTTCCTTTTCTTCGCCGATAAGAAACCCGACGGGATCTCCGCGTATCCCTGACTCCGTAACGACGTCTCGCCCGACTCCCTCCTCCATCGTGTCTCCTGATACCAAAAATATTGTTGATCGCACGTTGCGTCGCGCGTCACCCGCTCGGCGTCGCGATATTCGCAGAGGGTTCGAACGCGAATTAAAAAAAAAAGGTTAACGGACCATTAAAAATATATTAGCGCAGATCGATTAAAAAAAGAAAAAAAAAAAAATCAATCGATTGACCATACCCGACAATGTACTGTGCGACAGAACAAGACGGCCGCCTTGTCGAAAAGGACGTTAGAGAAATAAAAGAGACAGCTCGCAGAACGCATCTCTTTCCATCAAGGTCAAGAGATACACCAAAATCCGCAGCGGGCCTCGACGGGGACCCTGGTCAATAGAGGGCACGAGTGGGCGAGAAAAAAATCCTCGGCAATTAATATCAAGTGAGAATTTGAACGATAGCGTCACGGAGGCCACAGGGACGATGCCTCGAAGCACGACACCTCCTACCGTACTCTTCTTCTTCTTTTTTCCCCTTTTCTCCCCTCCTGCACCTTCCTTCCTTCTTTTTGCCCGCTTTAATATTTTTCCCTTCTCGTTCGGCCTAACACAGATATCAGCAGCGGCCCAGCACGCACTGCGACAGGCAGTCGCCGTCGCGGCAAATGACAGACGCCCAAAAATATGTAGGTGTAACGACGTTAACGCGAGAGACCAACCCGACTGTGTCGGACGATCTGGATGCAAGTAACAAGATGATCCCCTTTGACGGCATACCGGGTGTTCAATTTGAGTATCAACGCGGAAATTTATTTTAAATGAAAAAGGACTCGTTGAACCGATCAGCCTGGAAACATGTGTGTATATATATATATATATATATATATATATATATATATATATATATATGAGCGACAGACAGAAACGGATGCCCTGTCAGAGCACAAAGGTCGCCAGATGTGTATATATATATATATATATATATGGTATACAGCGACACGGAGAACACCAAAGAGTAAGAACTAGCACAGTTACGCGTTTACATGCGGAGAGGAGATGACGAGAGGGAATTAAAGAGAAGCCGAGACCTTCACTTTGAATGCGCGTATGTATCTATAAGGCGCATGGCCTTCGCATTGGTAGGTGGCAGCCACTGCACGTCGTTGTCGACCGTCGGCCCGACTGACCCCGCCCCTCGCAGTCCCGGGCAGAACCGTCGAAAAACGTTTTTCCAAAATTTACGAGTGCTACCAGTGCTACCAGTGCTACGAGTGCTACGAGCGCTACGAGTGTGCCATCCGTCGTTTACGCCCACGAAGCGCGCGAACAGAATTCTCATTTAGAAAATACCTCGCGTTAACGTCGAGACAACGTGAAATTTCGAAAAATATTACGTAGAAACGTCTGAATGAACGACTTCAAGTACAAAAATATACATGTTAAATTGGACAAAATTAATAAAGCGTTCAGGTACACTTTTACGTTCACGTTGATTAAGAACTTTACCGAATGTTACTTTGCTAATGAAAATTTTGCGAAGAGCAAAGTTTCATAGAAAAAAAAATTACTTTAATTTTTCTAGCACTACCAAAATAATGCTCGCGGCGCAGTTTGTTATCGCGTCTAATACTCAGCCTGGCGAAGAAAAATAATTTGAAATTCTCGAGTTCAATGGACTTTTAACAGCATATTTTTTTTGTTAAACAAATATACGGCTTATAGATGTTTTCAAAATGAATTCATGAAAATCACTGATGCTGAGCCTGGTAAGATGAGTAGAGACAAGGTCGGGAAGGAAACTGCAGTAACGCTAGTACGCATTAGGACTACAAACGTGATCGTCGGCGATTCAAGGACAGTTCTGAACAAGTTCTCTACTGGCTGGTTCCTTCGCTGCTCATCCTCGTGGGACGGCATAATAATTTTTCCTCTAAAGCTACACTCAAACCCTTGTCACCAGACTATGGTACCAGCATCCTGCCCATTGGTCACAATAAGCCGCGTCAAAAAAAAATATAAAAAAAAAGGTTCATCACTTTCGAATGCCCAAAACAGCAAGTTCAAGGTCAAAAGTCAGTAGAATCCCTCGCGTACAATGAAACTGCCAAAACGACTTTTCCGCATGAAATGACATTAGGACGACCCATAAAAATTAATTAGCCCATCATTGTTCCGCGCACGAGCACCGGTCCGTTCCAAAAAAGAATTAAAATAATAATAAAAATTGGCAAATTAATTAAAGCCAAATCGTATCGGCACGTATGCATACGTGTTCCACATTCTACGTAACATCATCGAATCGCGTAATAAATTCCGCGTGCCGTTATTGCTCTTATCGCCATTATCAAGCCTGAGATAGTAGGATGCCATAAGCTGAGTTCAAGATCGCCAGAAGGTCCCGGGCTGCGAGGGATCCCGGCGGCCTTATAAGCCGTCGCAGTCGGCGACTCTTCCGGCAATAAATCCGCGAACATTGAATAATATTGATTACACGAGCTGGACTGTATACTTTTACTTGCGAAAAATTGCGTAAGACTTTCGCACTACATGCGCGCTTATAACGCACCAAGACTGCGTACGTATTGCACGTAGGACGCGCATAGGCGGTTCACGGCTCAGTGGGTAGACGCAAGATTTGCAATGCAGACTGACGAGGAAACGCGACTAGCGTAACTGGCAAAAAAATTTCCGACATTCTGCATACCGAGAGAGTGAGAGAGATAGATGCAACGAACCACTGGAACCTTCCGAGGCATTGTTAGCCGAAGACGGTAAGAAAGAAAAATTTTGGAAAAAAAAATAGAGCGCACGAGATACGTGCAATTTTATCAACGACCATTGTTTGCTGTATAGACGATACTAAGGTGAAAAGTAATATGGGTAGTTTGATGTGAAAAATAAAATTCATACAAATAGCTTGCAGTTTGATGCTAAATACCTTTTACGTGGATGAACCGATAAACGTAAAAAAAAAAAAAAAAAAAAAACGGGGGGGGACAAAATCGATAACTAACGCCTGAAATGCGTGCACAGGACATTCTGAATTACGATTAAGGCCAACCGTGAGCGAGTATGGCGATATCGAAATAATAAGACAGGCTAATCTATGGTTTCAGGGTCTGTAATTATAAAGAGAAAATGTAAATAGACCGAGGGAATAGTCTGGGGCTTGTTATACGAAGCCGCATTCAATGGCAGAGCAATATGGCGTCCCAATGAGCCAACGTGCCTGATTCCGTCTGTCGATTCGGAATTGTAAATAAAATCAGAAAATTTCAATATGTCTGTCTCTCGCGCGAATATTTATTCAGAGCCTAGACGTCACGCGAAAAAGTGTAGGAGTGAGCAAGTTGAAGCAGCAGGAAGGTGAGAGCAAGAATTACGGTACGACAGATAGGAACTATCTATTTTTAAGTGGGCCTGGTCATGGTTCCTCCGTGGGTGGGGTTTGGAACGATCCCCAATTACTCTTGATAACGATAAGGTGTTAACCGATGTATAATTTAACACAGTCGCACATAGCCGAGCACGGTTGACAGACATGAGCGTGTAAAAAGTCTTTACGAAAAAGGACAAAGGTTCCTTGTAAGAATTACCTTACCGATCGACGTTAATATTGCGAACGAGCAAAACGGCCGCCATTGACCTTGGCACTAGGATAAATCGACGAGTCTGCTTTGAGGTTTTTTTTTTTTGAACGACTCGAGCACAGCCCCCCCCCCCCCCCTTTCACGCACAAAAATAAACAAATTCGTTACCGGCTACTCACTTTCCATCTCAAAGCTTCGCTACGAGTCACCAGGTTCGCTTAGAAACTCAAATGTAATAATATACTCACTCGCGTTCTAGCTTCTTTACGTTAAAATTGCATTACCCAGCAGCCACCGCTGCCCAAAAAATGATACCAGCCCCCAATTGATAATCTAAAATTCCTCAACAATTTCCCCACCTACACAACGCGATTCCTCTAGAACGTTCGACCGCGACTAATAACTCCGCTCGCAAGATCTAATGCTAATTATCCAGCAGCCAGAGAAACTGTGACAACATGGCCGCAGTCCACCGTGTTGTCACGCGACTCGACATAAACAAACCCACGTTTCCCAACGCTCGGCGTTCTCGCCCCCCGAGAGTCTCCGTGAGCCCAGACGCATAATTTTCCCCGTCGCCCCAACCAAGCGGAAGAAGCCTAAACACGACATAGAAGCCGGTAATAAACCATAAACAAAGAATTACACGAGTAGAGACATACCACGTCGTACATCCAGGCGTCCATCGCTGTGTCGTACATTCCGCCGAAGGACACAGCTCCAGTTTTCCCCACCACTTATTGACACCCCAAAGATATTCTCTCCAGCCCCTTATAAAGCTCCGTTAAATCGTCAAAACTCCCCAGCGAGTCCAAGAGTCACGTCTCTTCGTCGGTCCCGTATTCAAAGAACCAACACGGAAAACAGAACCACGTGAAGGATACCGAACGAGAGGACAATAATAAACAAACTCCTTAATCCCGATCGTCAAGCGTACGCGTATATACACTTTTGATACATAAAAACGTTATGTAGATTCCAAACGTTAAAAATGATCACGGAGTGACTGCAGCGTTCGATAACGCTTTATTATACCCGGACTTGGATGATGACGGCTCCGTGGGCCGTGCACGACTGTGTTACAGTAACACGAACCGCCGCGCGAATCCGCGAATCTCACCGACGACCCACCACCAGCACCAGCACCAGCACCAGCACCAGCAGCAGCAGCACCAGCAACCAGCCCACCCTCGCTCGTTTCCCAACTGACATGTCTCCTCACTCGCTCGCTCCTTCCCAACGGCCCCCGTGAACCCCTTCGAGAACCCCCCCACCTCGCCCACCCCAGGTATCACCGTACCGCGCACCCCGCCCCACGCACCAAACACTCTTTCTTGCCCTTGTCTCTCTACTGTCTATTCCTCTTCTGCTCTCATGTCTCCAATTCTACTCTCTATTTCTTCCTCCTTTCCCTCCTGCTCCTCTATTGAATAATACGCGCGCTCGTCTCCTCGCGTCCTATTATCATCTACTCTTCTGCATCCTTCTCATCGCGCGCATCTACCTCGTGCAATCGTTCTACTATATTCCGCTGCTGCACTTGGACTCCCCCCCCCCCCCCCCTCGTACTCGCAATGCACTCGGACTCGGGTTACACAACGGCACCCGATGAATTTCGTCGTCGCTCGAGGATCAGAGATAAGCGCTTCGAGTCGGTGGATGCTGCGAGTCGTTTCAATATCGGGGACGAGAATGACAGTAGGAGAGGGGGTAAACTTGTGCCGGAGAGAATGGGGAGGCGTATTTCCAAAATTTAAAAGTACAGCCATTACTTGGGTACTGACAGTGGGCTGAATCGAGGGAGAGTGATAGATCGCGTTGAGAATATATTTTTCCAATTTTTTTTTAACACGTCTTCTTATCACCCTCGACCGATACTGTCTACGCGTTCTTATCGATCGCAATTTAATGAATTTATTAGACTTTCTTTCTATGCCCAGGGATGCACACACACTATAATGGCCGCTGTTGCCGTCATTCGATTCGAAATTTCGCACGGAACGCTGATTGGATGATTAATGCATTTTTCAACGAGTAGGCGAGACGAAGGCAGAAGAAAAAGAATTCCTCTACGAGTAGTAAATAATACATAGGAAACTAGAGTGACTTTGCCACTCGCGATCGTTACAGAATAGTACGCGCCTCGTTCCTCGAGGCTTTCTTATCGTATCCCGCGACCATAATCTTTAAACGTATCCAAGTTCTCTTCGCAGACCATGCGGCAACTTGGCAAGTCAAAATTGACCATAGACTCGTGACGTGGAAACCAAAGAAAAATTTCGAACGTGTCCTAAGCGTAATTTTTCAAAAAAAAAAACTACATTTAACCAAATCACGAGTCGACGATAAAAATTAGTCAGATAAGAAAAAAAAAGAGAAAATCTCGTGGTTAATTATTTTCATTTTTCGCGATGCACAAAAAAAAACAGCCGGGAAAAACAAAGTAAACTATCGTATCTTGTCCGATCTGTAAGATGCACTTCGCAATTGCATAGCCAATTTCAAGAAGCGTCTCGTCAGTCTGCATAATGAGGCCAGTCGAGGATAAAAAAGAAAGAACACAAAATATGACCTTGGCCGTCCACCTATTAACAATTTAATGATAATTGTTATACAATCGAGGACTATTGTTCCTCTAGACAATATTTTATCAATAATAATAATTATCGTATCGCGCGGCTAAAATTTATACCGGCGATGATCCAATAGTCTAAGACCTATGGAAACCGTGAAAGTGACTTCGGGATTCGGGATGCTCACCAGCCCTGCCGAATACGAATTCTACAGAGCCAGTGTATACTACAGTGGCGGCACATCCTACAGAGTTTTCAAGGACAGCCGCTGATGGCTCATTCATACGTAGCTTCTCCGGATAGACGAGCAAAACGAAGGGGCCGACGGGTTTTAACGGTACGGACAAGGCGAAAAAAAAGGATTTTCAAAGAGACGAGAAAAACGAAAAAAAAAGGAAGATGGACGAGAGATGAATTTTCAAGATAAAATTTGACACTTAATGGATCCTGTTTACGGGTTTACATATGGACGGTACCTAAGGAAGAAGATGCAGGTTCAAACCTGATATTATTAAAATGGTCAAAATTGAATTCCTTTTGAAACTTTTTTTTTTCAATCTTAATTCACGAGACTCGTATCGATCTTCAGGGAGATCAGACAGTCGCTGTCCGAGGTGCGAAGATCGATGATCTTGCACGCTGCATGTGCAACGATATTTTGGACTGCAGGGGTCTTCGTTAGTGGTTATTGAAATTTAGTCTTTTTTTTCCACTTAGTGCATACTATCTGTTGCGGTTTGTAGATGAATTTTCAAGAGAAAAATTTTTGAAGGTCCTTATCGATAGCCACTCGATTCCCATTGACGAATACAGTCGCTTTTATCAATTGACCTGGAAGTTACAGTCTAGACGCGACGGATCTAACCCTGTACTTGATAGGGGGATAATTTAAAAAAGAAAATTCAAGCAAGACACTCGCATCTAACGAAGATCCATTGCCTTGATTATTACATAAAAAAAAATTTTGATTTCCAAAAAATCCATAGCATAAAGGTGCATAAAAGTGGGGGAGAAAAAATCGTCTATCCAGGTCTCGTGAAAAAAAAAAAAGAAAAGAGGGTGCCCCCGCCCGTGAATCGGAGCGCCAAGTTATAGATCCGTCCCTGGACTTGCGTGCTGCATGTATATCAGGGCCGATAGAGGTGGTGGCTGGCGATAGCAGTCATGAGCGAGGACAAGGGGCGCAGGAGAGACGAGAGGAAGGGAGTGTGTGTGTGTGTGCGATAGAGAGAGAGAGAGAGAGAGAGAGAGTAAATGTAAAAGAGAAGAGGAGAGGAGAGGAGAAGAGAGATGGCCTTGAACTTGACTGCCGCCGTTTTTGCGCACAGCCGTCGCCCGCCCAAAACAGCCACCGGCGTAGCCACCAGGAGTGATTCGCGCTACGCGCCAGTGACACCAGTGAAATTCCTCGAGTCTCCGAAGACAAAAGAAAAACATAAAACCCGAAGTCCCGAACACCGACGAAGAATTACGGGTGAAATTAACGCGAGCGACACGCACGTATCAGCGGTTACGTGTAATAGCGACTTAATGAGCACAAGAGCCAGTAGGGTGTTTAGAGCAAGCAAACAAATCATCGACTGATTAGGACATCGCGCCAATCAGTGATAATGCTGATATTTTGACAGGTACAAGTGCAATCAGCGACCGTCTCTTTGGGGACGTAGGGAGGATATATTAAAAATAAATATTGATAAAGATTAATTTATACGAGCTTTTATATTATTATTATTATTCGAGCTATAGTTTATTAACGTGACAGAAGAAAATTGTTCGAGAAACGAGAGACTAAACTATAGGACGGAGGGAATAAGAGTGAATTAAGGTAGTAAAAAAAAAAAAAAAAAAAAAAAAATAAGAGGGTGTACCTCGTGACGTAGGAGACTATCAAAATGCTACTTGGAGAATCAACAGGACAATTTTCAATCCTTGATTCGTCTCTTGGCATTGGTATGCAATTAGGAGGGAGATTGAGGGGGGGATGGAATAAATAAGTTTCTCGAATCTACGAGAATCGTCAATCCGAGTGGATCCTATGAAAATGCAAAGTTCAGGAGGCGTAGGCCCAGGTAATATTAATGCAGCACGAGCCAGGGTAGTCGGAAAGGAGAAGCTGCTACTTGGAAATGCCCAAGGGAATTTGTTGACCCACATGGAAAAGGGGAACGGAGAATTTAAGGGAACGTCTGTCAAGGATCGGGTGATGGGACTCAAGAGAATTTTTTATCTCTGTAAGGATCCAATTTTTAAGGTTAATTTTCTATCGGCAGCGATAGTGTTAATGGGGATGGGAATGAAAAAAAAAAAATTCACGAAATTTCAAGACCTGGTGAAAATTTTTTGTGCCTCTACCAGTGGACCCATCCGGTAGATAGAACTAAGCCTGGGTTGAGGTAGGTAGACTCTACAACGAACCGGATCGATATGGCACTCTCGCTTTCTCATGCTCCCAATATATCTGACTAACGCCTACTCAGTCTTTTTCATATCTATATATATATATATATACTCTGTTCTGATCATCAGCAACTGTAGATACGAGTTTTCAAACGTTCGACGATGTTTACGATTTTTTCATTTTTGTACCGTGGATTCAGTTTTGGTGTAGAGATTTGTTAGCTGCTTGGAAAATGAATGTTTTTAGGTGTGGACGTGATTTATGAAAAAAAAAATTGAAGGACTGGGTTCACCGTGAAATTTTCGAATCGAGATCTGCTCGTTGAGATTTTATACGGGAAAATATGCGCACTGTGACAATTTAGGGAAAATAAATACCAATTGACTTTTTTTTGTAAATTGTGGATGTTGATATTTGATGATCAATAATTTTTTTTTTGTTTTGCGATATTTTTCCGAAGGTTTGATACTAGTTTATCTGTACTTGTTATTGAGTCATGAGGTTACGTTAGCTATTGATTTGGATATCTGATTGGGATTAAGAATGAAAAATAACTTTACCGATATCGTTGTTAGATAGGTTGTTATTTTTAGAAAGCGGATGTCCATTTAGAAAGTCATATTTGGTACGTTCTAGTCTGAATTGACGATCTTGACGTAATCCGTTTGAATGAAGTATGAATAAGAGCGAGGAGCAGTGGTAATTTTGGAAAAACATCCCCTAATCAGTCGGCTTTGCTCTATGGCAAAAAAAGGCATCACGATAAAACTAAAATAGACTTCATCAAGTGGAAAAAGTTTTCGTTCAATCGTGAGATACGTTAGAACGAGACTGTCGTGGTAAACTGATGTCGATTAATTTGAGGTTAGGTTGTCAAGTTGTTACCGGCGTGTAGCGTCACGCGAGGAAAACGACGTTTAAGACGATTAGACGCTTTTCTCGTGGCACTTATGCTTTCTTCTTGAGTAATATTCATTGCCAGTTTTCCGTATTATGAAATTATTTGAAAATATATTGGCTGTAAAGTTGATCGACCTGAAACTTCGAAAGGAGCGTCAAAATCAGGGAGAAAATGTTTTCATTGCTTTCTGATCGTGCACGCACGTGTTGACGATAATTTAATGGACAGTTTGACGGAGAATTGGGAAAGAGAATTAGGATTAGATTGTGATAAAATTCTAAGATCGGTAACGTCTCGTATAATTGTTTGTATAATTAGAATTTCGTACGAAAACATGAGTAATCGTGAGGCCAAACATCTGACGATTACAAGAGTATTTCTTGTAAATGATTTTAGTTAAATTTAACGAAGAGACAAGACAATATATACTCTTTTTTTTCGTATTCGTTTCTTAAGAAAGAGAAGACGCGTTTAAGATTTCATTACTTGCATCTATCTCGTCAAAATACCAAGGTCGTTCACGACATTGCGAAACTTATCGAAACCAGCAACAGGCTCCGTTCCCTCGTATACAGGTCAAACGAGTGTGCTCACCATTGTCATAGGTCAACACATCACAGAAACACAATTCCTAGAGGCCACAAATTATAAATTGATCTCGATTGATGATGTTTTGCACGTAAAAATTCACCGTGTGAAAATTGCAGTGTGTACACGAATCGGTAACAAAGATGGCCGACGCGATATTGGCATTTCGGATTTTCAACAATTTCAGCGTTTCCCGCCGACACAATAACGTATTACGCGACGACACATCCGACTTGAACGACTCACCTCGACATCTGTGGCGTTTAATGGCTGCGGCTCGCGATCGGAGTCGTTTATTTGCGCGAAGATCTGCAAATTTCGAGTAATGGCCGATTCCACGACCCACTAGAAGCAGAAAACTTGAAGGGATGATAGTTGTGTCGGTGGCGCCATCACGCATTCTCGTCGCTGGGACGCACTAAAGTGTAAACTTTACTCCCTACCGTGCTGCCCTCTATGTAGCCAGTTTCGGTACCTTGTCGAAGTAACCAGCTCCGATATCAACAAACGAAGATACGTGGCGCCACGGTGGTAGAAATTTGAAATACAAAATCCTACCTACAGTGGTCCAGGTTGAGTTTACAAATAATAGACCTACGTGAGTTCGTTCTTAGGATTGTCTGAATTCGACTGTAATTAAATATATTCCAATTTGTCACAAAACTCTTTGAAACCTAAAAGTGGTCTACTCTCCAGGATGCACTTTCGAATTCTGTTTGACCCCCCCCCCCACCTGCCGTACCCAGGTAGATAAGAATTTATAACGAATCTGGAGCCTGGTACATTTTATTTTCTTGTCTTGCGAATTTCTCTTTTGCATCCGGAGACGGGAGGGAATTTTCCAAGTCATAACGACGGATCGACATATTAACCACATCGAAAGTAACAGACTTAGAAAGTTGAAGAGCTTTGACAGAGAAAGTAAGTGAATCGTGTACTTTAAAAAAGAAAAATGCAACTATATTTTATTTCATCAGAAGCTAGTCAATAATAATATACAAAATATACAGTAGCGTCAGACTTGCTTTTTCATAATACACTCATTAGATTTGTAGTATCTGGCATGACACGTTATCCTGATTCCAGACTCCTGCAGCAGCAGGCTTAATGACGAGTCTAGCATACGAATACTTGTTAGCTCGTTCAGGATTCAAAACGACGCAGCCCTTGATGGTTTTGCAGAAGTGTCGCATGCCCGACGGAAGAATTAAAAGATGTGGTTGTTGATCCATAAAAGCATATTTTTCCCAAAGCTCCATATCAACGTTGACTTCCTCAGCCGGGGGATTTAGAGGATAGTAGCAGCTCTGACTGAGAACATGATTTGCCAATCGACTAAGTCTGTCCATCCCCATCATATTTCTGTATAGAAGATCGTATACGATTAAAAGAAATGTTGTTATTTATCTTTCAAAAAGATACCAGGTCCAATACATACAAACTTATCTCCTCACGACCAAGATGCATGAGCGTATCGACAGATGTCATTCCCACAGTGAGTCCTTGGACACTCAACATACAAGGATCCGGCATTAGATGTAACTTAGGATTTCTTAATTCTTTAGAAACAAAGAATTCCGGAGTAGGATAAATAGGGTCATGATGAACATCACGATTGGAAGCTACGAGGACGACCTGCGTGCACGTCCTAAAATAAACGAATGGCAAATAAAACACAACGATAACCCCAAAAAAAAAAATAATCTGTACAAATTTCAATATTCACTGCCACGGTACCCTTGCAATTGAGTCATCATCTTAGTGACAAGCTGCTCGAACAATTCCTGAAAGGTGTCAACAATGGTGCCCTTTTCAATTTCAGGATGAGTAAAGTCAATGAACGGCCCAATCAGAATCAATAAATGAGGCTCGTTCTGAACCACCTGGTCCATAAGATCCCACAGAGGACGATAATATAAATTGTCCAAAGCAGTGAAGGGTCCAGCGGCAACCATGACGTGTAAATTTTGCAAAAGCTGCGGCTGCTTCGATGGCGGTGCGTAACCCTGGGCGAAAATTTCCTTAACGACGAGTACATCCTCAGTAGGGTTCTTGCATTCGACAGCAATAATCTGTCCCGGGAACAATGAATATTGTTCGACATTACTGAGGTCCAGCTGCACGAGTGCCAATCCATGCTGATCAGGCGGAGTCTTACAGCCCTCCAGCATGACGGATGCATTGTTAAGCTTTCCCTCCATCTCGCAGACGACTTTTCCCCAGGTACGAAAATTCGTTAACGACTTGGACCTGACGTTCCAGGTGATAGGTACGTCGTCGTTCTTCTGTCTCTGCCAGTATTCGCAGATCTTAGTCCCGACATCCTGACACACCAGAGTCATGATCGAACCCTTCTTCGAGAGTAGCTCGAACATGTACATCGCCTTGACAGGAACATGAGGATCCTTGGTCTTCTCCACTTCCACTCTGGTTTTATCATCATTCTTCCAAGATACCGCGCCATCTCCAAACGAGACCAGGACCTTGCCACTGGTGCTCCTGTACGACTGACGAGTGGGAGTACTCCTGAAAAAAAAGAATCACAATAAACTAGAGACCCCCTCCAATGTCATCATCAAGGGATTACAGGTAGGCATTGAACTTACGGCGTCGGCGAGTAACTGGCTGGTGAAAATTGATTATCCAGGGCACGTACTTTGTTCTCGTTCTCCGGCGTTTCCGACTCGGGACTCCTGAGCCTCTTGGCCTGGTTAAAATATAAAATACGCCAAAAAAATATATCCGTTGAGAAGAAAATAAATAAATCTAGATTAAATAAATCTAATGACAGCTCCTCGGAACGTTCCAAAACGGGCCTCCGTAGACGAGTGTGTATCTAGTCACGAAGTGAATTTTAAAAACCGTGCACCAAATTCATACTCGTCTATGGAATTGCCTCCTGGCTCTGGGTCGCTACGAAGGAACAGCCGTGAGCTCGAGATACGACCTGGGTCCATCTGCGAGACCCTGACGGTGACATAAAAAGTAAAAAAAAAATCATGCGGCATAACGAGGAACAGATGGGGTTGTTTACACCTGAACGTGCTTAATGAGTGTGGATCTAGTCACAGAGTCAATTTAAATGTGCACTAGACCAGCACTCACTCGGCACATCCGGGACGCCTTTGATCCTCCTTAGGACGTCGTAGGTTCGCCTCCCCCTGATCGATGCTTCCAGGTCCAACAGGTTTCCGGGCACAGCGTTCAAAATATTTTCGAAACCGCGAAATTGAATTCCCGAGCGACAAAATACGTATTCGCCGTTTCACTCCCGACATGCAGATAGCGAGATAACGTCTGCGAGAGGTCGATAAATAGATCCTCCTAACGACCAACACAACAAAGGCGGACCCCATTCTTGAAGACGTATCCAGAGAAGCCGGGGTTAAACCATCGGTTAACCTGGCACTTTTAGCACTTGCTTTATTACGCATTGTTTCAATCAATCTCAAGGCACTTCTCAGCGTTCGACGCCACGCGGCTGACGGACCTCCCGAGAGGACTCCGAAGGTAACAATAATGAGATAGAAATTAAAAAGATAAATTTTAACTAGAATCTCCAGTACGTCGGTTCAAAGCACGCGTCTAAAGATGCATCGTCCTAAGAGCTTGCAGCGTCCGCGAGTCCTTGTCGCTGAGGATCAAGTTTTTCTCAGTGACTCCTTTCGTATCTCCTGCTCCATGTTGGCTGATGCGACTAACCAAGTAAGTGAAAGAAAGAAAGAAAGATGTGTATATATATATATATATATATTCCACTACTCTTGCCCCGAGCGTGAAAAAAAAAATTCGCAACGTATTCCTCTCCTCGTCGTCCTGGCGTCTATCTTGAGAACTTCTACCCCCTCCCTCCCGCGCCAGGCCCACCCCTCCTATCCAGGCTATGGTCTCTCTTCAGCAAACACCCGGCGCACCGTGGGAAATGACGTTGAACTTTTACCAGTTACTCGTGTTTCATGCGGGGAATGCAGTCAATTCAGATGTAGACGAATATTGATTTCCTTCAATTGGATTACGCGTTGCAGCTCGCAAGCTGCTGACTGCATCGGTGGAAGGGATAGAAAGAGAAAGAGAGAGAGAGAGAGAGAGAGACAAAGGACGTTTCGACGGGTGCGCTCGATCAAGAAGATGAGAATAAGAGAGGGACGCCGATGGGCAGAGGGTGGAGGAGGGGGAGGAGGAGGGGGGAGGGCGAGGGGAGGAGCAGGGTCTCGAGATTGGGCAGCCGGTTGTCGGTCAATTGCACTTAATTGGCCGAGGCACGGTTCGTGAAGAACCGTCCACGAATCAAAAAGGTCGTAAACCAAGATGGTGAGAGAGATACTAATGTATCCCTCTGGTAAGTAACCGGTAAGAAGATGGCAGGTAAGGAGGACGTAGCCGAGAGGATAGATATTTCGTGTTGCTTGATATTTATCTGGCGTAGCCAGTCTGCCTCTTCTCGTCCGAGACCTTGGACGCCGAGAAAAGCCGCGCGAACGCAAACACGGTGCGACACACGGAGTTTGAAATAAAACTAAAATACGTCACGTGGCGGACCGAGGTAACATTCCCGCGGTCAGGTAGCTCCTCCTACGGACAGTCCTGAATGCTCGGAGAGTGCGTAGTAGCGGTAAGGAAAATGGCCTCCGGATTCAAAATTACGAAAAGTCGTTGGGAAGTTTTGAATCAGGTAGCAGAACGCTCAAGGAGTATCCTTGCGAGATACCTGGGATTTTCTTTTTAATGCGAGTTTACAGTGAGCGAGAGAGAGAGAGAGAGAGAGAGAGAGAGAAATGGCTAGTGACTGACATGTCGATACGAGAGAAGAGAAAGTGAAGGTTTTAATGGCGAATTGAAAGGAAGTACCGAATGCCTGGAAGCCATTATTGTGGCTGCGTGAATCGTACTGTTTTTTTTGCTCTCTGTCTTTCACGCTGGTTGTAAATTTCGTACGGTTAAGAGAGGTTATACATATGCATATATCGTAACGGAGCGTAATAATTTCGTATTTCATGAAAATCCGCACAACCATGGATCATGCGAATTCTATAGATAGACGCCGAACGAGAAATCGAGGCATTGAGGTTTCTAGCTATGATAATTGAAGCGCTTCTTGCGGCAGTCTTTGTCTTAAAGGAGGATAGCTAATGAATTCGTGAAAATTAGTAAGAGAAACGCGAGTCCCCCCCCCCCCCCCTGAAAATTCAAAATAAAGTCGAAACGACGCAGCGTCATGCATAGCGGCACGCGATGAGCCTTTCGACTGGAGCAAAATGAAGCCTAACGATCGTCTAGCACAATGGGAGCCTGAAGCGACGGTTGGTAGAAACTATGTTATGTAAGAAACTAATGAAAAATAAATAAAGCGAAGACGCCAGAGGTACCGCGTAACCTCAAAAATTTCCAGATTCGTTCGAGTCCATTTTACGTAAAACCCTTAAAAAAAAGTGAAATTGTCCCGGAACGTATGGCGTTATAGTTAAAGCCATCGACTAAATATCGCCTTCTCTGAGTATACATGAGAACTACTTTCTAGGCCGACCCATATTTCGCAACTACTCGATACACTCACCGGCCCTCATCCAATCGCTATGCCGAACCATTGAAACTGCCATTAAGTCCGATATGAATATACAGCCGGTGGGAGCTACCGTGAAACTTGTACAATTACGAATAACCTATACGCGTATTTGAAGAGAGAGAGAGAGAGAGAGAGAGAGAGAGAGAATTAAAAAGAATGAGAAAGAAACGAGACGGAGTCACGACAGACCTTGGTAACGGTCATTGAAAGGAGCGAAGCATCGTGGAAAAAGAAAGGGACGCCGCGTGAGAGAGAATCAACAGGTCGGCGAAGCGACGTGACGCAACGCGTCACACAGCCGGCTTAAGAGTCATTTTGAGAAATGTGACGTCACCGTGCGTAAGAACGACGCGAGACATCGGGACGCGGCGTCGGCGTCCATTCGAAAACCGTCAGTAAAGCCGCTTTGAAGTGTTTAAAAATAGTATTCTTGGTTAAATCGACCGAGAGAGAAAGAGAGGGTATAACGTACGATATATACACGTAAGAGAGAAGAAAGAGAGTTCGAACGAGTCGACGTCAAGAGAAGCAACAGGTCCGTCCCGACGCCACGCGTCCGTGTTGGCAACAAACGTACGAAAACACACAACGAAACTTTTGTAATGGCGGTTGCGACGCGTTCCTACAGAGACGCCGTGACTCGGGATGCGATTCCCAAGCGATTTTCGTACCGCCGCGACGCCGGACAGTCAAAGATGGAGACTGCGAGAGACCACGTAACGAATAACCCGATTTACTCTGTATAGAATTAGCGATAAGATCACAGAAAACACTTTTAAAAAAAAACAGCACAGTACGCGTACCTTCTATTTACACGGGAATTCTCACGAAGCTGACAGGCATGACGCTCAGCGTCTCCCGACACAGCACGGCGTCGTCTCTAGCGCGACGCCGTTACAACCAACCACTGTCTTGAGACCGTACGATTAACTTTTGACTGTTAGAGGCTGCTCCGTTACGAAGCCACAGGATTCGCGAGGTTCCATTTTCTTTGGAGAAAAGCGTCGAAATTCAGGCAACGTCTCCGCTGCCTAGGAAACTGAGAACACAAGAGAGACGTCGCTTTGTTTCGGCGAGCAGCCGAGCACGACACGATGGCGGCGACCGCGTCCTTGAAAACTGAAATTATTCCCTTTGAAAGAAATCTGGTCGGGTTTGTTTGGTGGGGAGTTACCCCCTCCAGGACGAATCGTGTTACTCCTATCCCCACCGGTGGGGAAAAGCCGTTCTCTCGGCGAGCAATTTATATACGGTGCGGCGAGGAAAGGAGGGGAAGAGGGCCGTGAGTCCTTTGTGGGAGAAATTACAGGAGTGGGGTTAATGGCGGCAATCTACCTGGATCATTTTTGTGGCAGGAATAACTGGCGGCCTGAGAGCCTCTCTGCCAACCTTCTTCTTCATCTTCTTCTTCTTCTTCTTCTTTCTCCTCCTCCTCTATACACGAGAGAACCCACCTGTCGGGAAATCGTTAGAATTTTCGCTGCTTTCGTATCCCACATTATTTCTGGGTTTTTTTTTTTATTCTGTTTACCTCACTGCTAACTCAGGAAGGTCGTGATACTCGAGTCGTTTCGTTAAAGAAAATATGACTTTTTAATTAGAGAAAACGAGATCTTTACGAGCACTAACTCTCATTTGCATATACCATAAACCTTAACCTAACCTAACCTTCCTCCTGCGGCACAAAACACCTGTTGCTAAATAACCTCAAATCTTTCTCTGAACCCTCGATTAACCACACGTTTCCCACGTATACTTTCCCGTGGCTTCCGAACGATCAGACACGCCTGAACGAACGAAATATTAATTGACAGCGCACATAGGGGTAAGTTACCCCTATGTGTCATATCCAATCCTCTAACGCCATTCATATCGCCTAAAAGTCTCTCTGGCAATTCTATTTCGCGTCTATTTTAAAAAATCTCTGTAACGGCCAAAGCGTTCCTCTGACAAAGCACAAGAAAAGAAAGCAAAAATATACGGCCGCTGCACGTATATTCGTGGAAATCGATATCGTGACTTTCGGAGCGCGCATTGTTCTTCGAACGTCGTCGAAAGAAAGAAATGAAGAGGTGAGCACGAGGGGAAGAATCGAAAGGTAAAAAAAGAGACTATATAATCGGACAACATCCCGAAAGTGAATCCTCGCCCTCGTTCGAAGGATGTGGCAACGACGACTATACAACCAGTACCACTAGGCAGTGCCGTAGAGCGCAGTGGGGAACAGAAAAGAGGGTGCCCGGGCGCGACGCCAAACGGGTTTTTCCAGATCCTTGATTCGAGACGGGAGTGACGAAGAAGCGTCTCTAAATCTGATCGCACTTTGCCCGCATCTTCATTACAGAACAAGAAGAGATTCCGTGCAAGGAAGAGGATGGCCTATCTTCGTTTTTTTTTTTTTTTTTTTTCTTCACCGACGTTACTTGTATCATGAAATTCTGGTGTAACAAAATTTTCTTGTATCCGGTCAGAAGCTATTATTATTTTTTTCTTCTCACGGTCCTCCCAACCCTGCAGAAAATAGGGTCCCAGGACCAGGCCCCAGGAGAATTGGGTCCGCAGGTAGACTCGTTACGTCATTGCGACTGTAGCAGCGCGAAGAATGCGCGACAGTGTTGCCACAGCGCCGGTATAAATCATTCGTCGTGTAAGAAAGAGGAACTCTAAGGACAGTTCCCTGAATTTATCGATGTTTCATGAAGATTACTTGATTCCAACGTTTGCTACCTTGCACGGTGAGCAGTGGACAAGTGATAACAGTTTTTGAACGACGTACACATTCCATGATTGCTTGATATACGTGTACAGGACTATCGGTAATTGCTATGCGCTAATTTAGGATCTTGAAGTATCCGCGGAGATGATCGTTAATGGGCGCAACGTCCTTGAACAAAGAATAAGAAATGCTGATTTGACTAAAGTTTTTCGTGAGTTTGACTCACGTGGCTGAAAGCGGCAGATCTGTCGCAACGTTGCCAGACTGTGCCTGGACCCGCGTGTACAGATACACGCAGACTCCAAGAGGGGGATCCCATGTCACGTAAAAAAAAAAAAGCGATTTTCATAGATAACAATGCAAATGTCTACGGTCAACATACAATTTAGGAACAGCGTTATATTTCCTAGCCACGTTCTCCTCTGGTTACGTGCAACGTCGACGAATTCACAGAACTGACAAACACGAGTCGTCCAAGACGCCTGTCGTCGCGAATTTGTCCGTCATTGAGTATTCGCGAATATGTCGTAAGGTAATTTTTTTAATTTCACAATGTTCGGTTTCTCATCACGATTACGAAGATATTGGCAATAGAAAACTTTGCACGAAAAAAAAAAAAAAAATACAAAACCGTTATGCTCCTTGCTAATGTCGAGCCGCAATTAGAATTGGAGTGGCTGTTCTGTAACCAACAACGTAAAGGGGAAGTCGAACAACAACAACAACAGCAGCAGCAGCAGCAGCAGCAGCAGTAACAGAGTAGAATGGGCCAATGGCGATTTCGATCGTTTCGACTACCAGGAGATACGCCCTTGTAATTCTCCACCGGAAAAATGCAACAAAGCGAGTCTGCCTAGCAAAAAATCCAGGCGGGTTTCGCTCCACTAGAAAACTTGTTTACCAGAGTTCTAGCTCGGCCTACCTGCCTATAGATGAGTTAACATAGGTTGGGCATATTGGCAGCCAGTCCTGCATGGTACAATACTAATAGCAGTTATCGTAGTAGTGGTGATGATGATGATGATGATAGTAGTAGTAGCAGTAGTAGTAGTAGTAGTAATAGTAGTATACAGTACTAGTAATGTAGTAGTGGTATATAGAGAGAAAGAGCGAATGAAGGAAAGAGAAATGTATATAGAGAGAGAGAGAAACGGCCTCATAATGATATGGTTCATGGAATTTCGAAACAACCTGAACCCTCAAAACTACAGCTTATTTCCTTTTTTCAATTTCTGTTCACAGAATGGTTTAGCAATGCCAGTAGACTCAGGATGATTCCATGCTCAAATTACTAACACAATCAGATTTAAAATGGTAAAAAAAAATGCCAGATCCCACGGTGGGCGGACATTTTTGGATCCATATCATTAACTGGCAACCAATTATGTATTCATACATAAAGCATACATTAAGAACTATATAATTATCATTGGAAATCCTTAGATGGATCATAATAGTAATAATATACTAGCATAATATTAATAACATTTCTAATACTCACTTTTGGCGTAGTAGGTGTTCTTCCTCCATACATTTCAAGAAGGCCATCGTTTTCACTATTTCTTTATTTAAGGTTTCAATATAAAGGTTCGCAAGTTCAAAGCAAAGAAAACAATGCACGAATGTTAGTGATGTCGCTAACTCAATACTAATCGTAACACAGAACAGTTGATGTGCATATTAAAGGATACTTGTATTGCTTGGAATTGCAGGAATTGTAGACTGCAAGTTTGGAGAGATCTTTTTCAACTCGCAGTTCATTAACCAGTTTATTTTCCTTTTTCAATTCTGTACGCTCCAGCTGTCCAAGACCTTCCAAAGTTGGATCAAGACTTTTATAACGTGGGACGCTGAATGCAACCCATTTTTCGACGAAAGTCTCCTCGTCTACACGATACAAGTCGCAAAGATCAAGACCTGAATCAGAAATTTAAAAATTGCCGTTAGACTCGGAGCGTCATGGCACACGGCGTCCGTTTATTAGGTTATGTTCGCGAGCCAGACAACAGGTTAACCATTGCGAAATATCCGGTCGATACAAATATTCTTAAGAGCTAAAAAAAACCAGCACAAATCTTTTTATCAGACGATTAATAATATAATTATTCTAAGACAAAATAGAAGCTATAGGTCAGAGATTTTTATTGCAATGATATTCTCATAATCTTCTACTTCGCAGCAGCGTAATTACAATAATAATCCATTCTCCCTAGAGACTCAGACGTCCTCCGTTCGGCGGGCAATTAACAATAATGAGACACATTCCTTAGCCATTACCCTCAATTACTTCAGGCTTCTTTGTGGGAAGCGTCCCCCAACGTGGAACGCTTTGCAAGATTAATGCAAGATTTTACTTCAGGACGGATAACGATCATTACTTGAATGTTGCAGATATTGGAAGGATTACTTACATTTATTTAAAACGGCGTTATCCTCGACGTTCGAACCCAAAGCCTGGAACTGTTCTATCAACGCTTCCTTCGTCACCATTTTGCTCCGGACTTTACGGTCTTCCCGCCAAAACTGACGGATGGGACGCCGCCGCAATTTGTTTAAAGCGATCTTGCTGCCATCTTCACTGAATTACACAATGGCGTGATTCTTTCAAGTTTGCTTAGTACATACCTACATACGAAAATCGGGAATATTCTATAATTGCGCATCGTCTAGTTGTTGTTCCTTTCTGAGAAGAAAGGATCTGTTAGCTCTCTAGTTGGTATTTATTGGGTATTAGTAACGGTGTACACACTAATTATTACTTTTTAATATTTAATTATGCACCTTTGTAAAAGATAAAATCATTTATAGTTAGGAAAAAGTGATTTGTTTCATAATTACTCTTGGTAAATAACTCCAAAAGATTTGTTGAAAATTCATCAAAATGAGAACAATCTCATACAATTGTAGCCGACGTGACCTTTAAGTTTAACAGAGTTAATTGTTCATAAAATACATTTGATCCTTTTCGAAAAGGGCAACAAGGTTTTGGGATGTCTCCGAAGATGGAAAACGCTCTGCCCAGGACTGAATGAGTCCTTCGAACGTAGGCTCGTACTTCTTCAGCTTCACATTGATATCTTCACCATTTTCTGAAATAGAATTAGAAAATGGATATGAATTATTCTTGTCGTTAGAATCTTTACATTTTATTTTAAAAAATCTGAGCTCAATACACTTACTGTCAATGAAGGTGTTAGATTGTATGAAGATTTTTCGTGCCTGCGTATGAGCCAGGACGATTTTTCTCCAGCGAGCCCAAGGTTGTGGTCCAGACTCAGGTACCTCGCTGTATCTGTCATACATCTCCTTGGCAGCTTCGACATCACCAGTACTTTTATATATCTGCAGTTTTTTCAGGAATTCTCCGATAGCCTTTTTACCCACTGTATGAATTTTGCTCCTGTCCACAATCAATCGCAAGTTCTCTCCTGGCTCAGACTCCACCACGTTCACGAAATCCTCCCCAGCTTCCAAACATACTCTTAATAGAACGTATCTGGCCTGAGAGTGGGCTTGCAACCACTTCTTCGTAGTTGGCTGATACATCTCTAGAGCTTTTGCACAACCGGCCCATAACAAGGATAACCAGTTTACATAAATAATGTTCTGAATATCCTTATCTTCGTAACCGAATATCTTAATCACTTCCTCCTCGAGACTTAAATAGAGGCCTACGGCTTCTGCCCGACATTCTTCATAAGAGGAACCCATAGCGCCGAATTTCGAATCGTACGTTTCACCCTCGAGAAAGTATTTTGTTACCAATTCATTAGTCAATGGATTTATAACACGATCTTTATCATAGTTGAACTGACCGTTACCCAGACTTCTGAACAGTTTCCCACTCCCATGACCCAGGAGTTCGTGCAGACCAACTTGAACCTCGAAACTATTTATCCGGAACTTGTTCATGAGCGCCTGATCCTCGTCGGACAAGAAAGGAATAACGTCCAGTTGCATATTAGCAGGAATGACGTTACCCAGTGAGACATTTTTGAACCCTTCAGACTGCCTGATTTCATCATAATTAGGTATATTGATTCCTGCAGGAATTCCAGAACCGGAAAATGTTAAAACATCTAAGGACGTAAAATCCGGCCTTAGAAATTCGTCCTTCTCGAAGTCCTTGCCCCATGGTAACTTTGGTAAGAGTTCCTCAGCTTTGGCAACTAAAGTTGCAAATTTTCGTGACATCTCCTTGTTCACCATCGCTACGAATCCTTCGAATTCTCCTCGTTGTCCTACTGGATCCCTGTACGTTTCGATGAAACCAATGTAAGTTTCGATTACAGGACCTTTATCCTTGATCCAAAAGCGGGAACCATTTTTGTGCTCCTCCAAGGAACCCGTCGTAAAGTGAGTAATATATCTATCGAGCATATTTATCTCATTTTCATTTGCAGCGTATTCTTTAGCTTTGCGTAAATTCTCCACAACGGAAAGGAGAAGTTGGCTATAGTCTCCTCTGGTAATTTTGAATTTAGCATCCTTGAATATTTCTGGTGCTAAAGTAATATTAGGATCATCTCCCTCCTCGACGGAAGCCAACCTAATCTCATAAACGTTTCGGAATTTCTTATCAGTCGAATCAGCACAGGGCTCTGTTGTTTTAAAGCAGCGTGCATTGTAAGACTCTAATCCCTTGCTCTGCATAAATTCATTTACTATTTCAGCATCCTCTGTTGTACAGTTTGAGGAAAAGTAGGTTGTAATTCCTTTGTCTCCAAGACCTAAAGATTTTAATCTTTCCTCTAGGGAAAATATATTCTCCTGTATGGTACTCCAGATCATTTCAATTTCCTTAGGTTGCTCGGTGTATGCTTTGGAGGCTTTCACAATCAATTCAAATCGTTCTTTGGGCAGGTTAGGAATTAGTTTACTATCTCCAAAGGACTTATAGTTACCTGAATTAGAGAATACTCCACATGCATACACAAGGAATGCCTAGAAAATAAGAACAAGGTTATAAACATTCACCTAAACATAATCCTTAGAAATATGTTTCATACAGTGAATTCATCTTCGGTCACACCACGTTCCAGTGCTGCCTTTTTCAAATCCTCTGGGTTTTGTTTGGTAAAAATCTTATGTAGAAGAGCAAATATCAATGGAGATTCAGGTGATGTTTGCACCAGTGCAATAAGGCCACCGTTCCATGCAGCCTGACTCAAGTAATGCGCGTACAACTTTTCTTTGGCAGTCAATGCATTGAATGCTGTCTCGCATTCCAAGGCAACGATTGGTTGATCATTTGGTAAAGTGAACAAGGTGATATCGTCACTCATTGTCTTGTAATTTCTACACGGACTAGCAAAAAAATATTCATTAAATATATTTAAATGATAGAATGATAAAAAATACAGAAAAAAAAAGTTAAGTTAAACCTGCACATGAACCCATTAAAGAATATACAGACAATTTTCAACAGATTGTGGAAATTTTTAAACAAGCAGCAAATAAAAATTGCTTTTCAACAGACAATTAAATTTGCGTTTACTTGAGAGTGAATATCACGATCCAACAAGTGGAAAGTAGTCGCCGTATTTGACGTTGTGGAACATAAGGGCCGTTAAGAAACTATTCATTAGCGGATAACCCACCAAAGGCTGCAACCCCTTTTCAAATTTTTCACGTCCCACTTAAAGTTCCTGGTAGGCTCGACATTTTTCATTCTCTCGAGATTTTTCATAACGTACAACCGGTGTAAACCGACTTTATCATAACTGACAGCTCGTAGGAGCACCTTTGACTTGCACAATTTGAACATCGTCTACTAGGAAATTATAACAAAAGACAAACAATAAGGTTCATTGCGGCCACTTAACGCAATATTATATTTCTATGCATAGTCTAAGAAATTCCACCTTTATATAAATACACACGTTCACTTGCAAGCACCGCTCAAACTGTACGATAATGAGAATGAATAAATTCACCCGAAGCACATAGATCCAACCTACAAACAGGACAGGCTTTTCGGTAAGTGAAATTTAGTTTGCGCATGCGCAGTATGCAAACTTGAAGGTAAGGTAGAAATTTCTCTCTAGGTATATTTTGTTAGAAACAGGACTAAGTTATAAAAAAACTTGATTAACAGTTGATTATATAATTATATATTAAATGAATGTTAAATAACAATTTATTCTCTTTACATCAATCTTATAAAAATATTTACTTAAACCAATTATATATGTATTGCTAGTAAAATGCCAGACAAAATATCTTTTATACACTTATTATTTAGTTATCAATCACACTGATTGTCAGAAGAAATTATACTTTCATAGTTAAATGTTATCATAATACAATATTAGGAGGTTATCGTTATGCATGATTGATAATTAAATAATTATATTATTATTAATAACAGATTGCAGTGTTCGTTACTCTTTCACATCTCCGATACCATCAGGGTTTATAGCGAATGTTGCTTCGTTTTCTGGCAGACACGGCGAATCATATATTTTACATATTCTAGTCTCACCTCTACCTTTACGTAAATATAATCGCGTGGTACTTGCGTGTGCAATAATATTACCGCCTATAGGCTTTTTCTGATCTCCACCAAACATACTTGCTGCTCCATCAACTTGAGCAACAACTTGATTGGTAATCACAATAGCAACACCGTGCTCATCTGCTATTCGTAGCAACATTCTTAGAAATCTGGCTAAATGCATTTGCCTAGCTGCCAGTTCTCCCCTGCCAGAGTAATCTGTGCGATACAGGGCTGTAGCACTGTCCACTATAAGCAAAGCATATCGAGATTCTATCATCATTGCGCTAGCTTGTATCAAAAGTTGAGTCTGATGATCAGTATTATATGCTCTAGCACAGGCAACATTGTCCAAAACTGAATCCCCAGCAATTTGATATCTTTCAGCAACTGCAATTAATCTCTCAGGACGAAATGTACCTTCTGTATCTATATAGAGACATTTACCTTCAGCACCACCCATATCTATCGGTAATTGACAATTTACTGCTAAAGTATGACACAACTGAGACTTTCCTGTTCTGAATTCACCAAATATCTCTGTAATCGAACCAGTCTCAATTCCTCCACCCAACAATCTATCAAGCTCGGTAGAGCCTGTGGTTAGGAATACAGTATTGGCACGGGTCTGATGAATCTCAGTAGCACTTTTAAACCCCATCACCACAAGTTTTGAAGCTTCTTGAAGAATCTTGTCGGCCTTTGCTTCACTGATGCCCTTGATTGTTATAAGGTGTTTCTTAGGAGTATATGCAACAGCTTCCACCGTATAATAACCAGCATCTTGAAGTTTCTTAATATCACCAGCCGTAATTCCATTTCCCTAAGGATCAGATAAAGAGATTCACGCATCATTCTTACTACAGAAATATGAGAATTCCAAAGAACATGATGTTCAGAAGTTGGTCTCACTTCAAGCGTCTGTATAAGCTTCGCCTGTGGATTATAATCGTCGAGATCCTCATCTCCTTGAGCAGATACAGTAGTGGCTGTCGCGGCGGCCGACATGGCTTGACAAATTCGAACGATTGAGACGATATATGGTGGAAGAGAAAACTTTCATAACCATAACGGCTTCCCGCCAACAGATACAATGGAACCTAGCGGAAACGCTGCGACAGCGTTGAGTTCTAAATTTCAATTGCGTTCTGCTACAAAAGCATTATTATGAATGAATGTAATAATTATAAATAAAATTCTGATCCTGTAGTGATTCTTTGTAAAGTATGAATTTTATAATTGTATAAGGTATCGAGTGCGTTATGCTTATTATACACTATTAATTTCATAACTTAACCTCATAACGAATAGGTTCAATGGGAGTGATAACGTTATATTCTTTATGGTTTACAGGACTTATATTAAGGATGCATTGGATAAGACTGGGTTTAACATTTCCAGCACACTCATTGCTGATAAAAGATGTTAATTGGTGTTTATCATGCATAACATTGAATACTGTTCTTCGAAAGAAATTGCACAGGATATCACAACGTTGCAGAGAAGTGAAAGATGAGAGCATTGAAGATCAAAGAGATTTATTAAAAATCGCTAATGCTCGAGCGCATGCACAAGGATCAAAAGAAGTTATTGAATGTCTTCAAAAAAATTATACAAGTGGACTTATTGAATATTTACCATCACGGTTTCTAAGAAGAACTTCAATACCCAATCAGGGTATAGTACTTGACGACAGTGCAGCAAAGAGTATATGCGATATGATTGCGGATGATCTTAAAGCCAATACTAATTTCATTGCTGAAATGAATCCTGCTTTGGGTAAACTCACAAAATGTTTAATTGATGCAGGAATCCCAAAGTTACATTTGTACGAACCATATTCATCTTTCGTTACATATCTCAAAACACTTGAAAATAAGTATCAAGACAGAATAGATATTCGCCAATATAATCTGTCCTATTTGTGGAATATGGCAATGAATGATATGCATAGCGAAGAAGATAAAATGAAAGATACTTTCGAAGGAGTACAAAAGAAACAATATGAAGAAGAACCAAGCATGCAAATTATTTGTATGCTTCCGTCCATAAGATTTATAAAGCAATTAATGATATTTTTAGTATTGAAAAGTAACATTATGATGTACGGAAGACCAGTTTTTTATATAGGAATCCCACCATCGCTTTTGAAAGTATGTTTTCAATGAACTCTAATTTAATAAATATTTTTTAAGGTTACAATAATTTATTTCTTTTATATTGCAGCAATTATCTGCGAAAGGCTCGGACGGATATTTTTATTATCGAACAAGTTCCATTTTGTTTCAAACATTTTTTCATTACCAGCACCTGGGAACGATACCAAGGTCAGCAATACTGCCATGGCCAACTAAGCTAAAATCTTTAATAAGAAAAAAGCGTAAGGATTTAATCCAAGCAGATCATGAAGAGGTAGTTATTGTGAGAATAGAACCAAAAGCGAATCTCTATACGGAAATTTTAGAAGAAACTACAGCAATTCCATTTTGGTTCTTTATCCAGCAGACCACTGTATCAAGAAGTACCAGAATTATACCAAAATTGGAGCAAGTATACGAGCACAATTTTGCACAAAAGTTTGGATCATACAATAGGTCTGTTTTTTTTTACATACCAATCTTACTTTCACTATTACAGAGACTGGATACCAAATTGTGGAACATCTTTCATACCCAAAGGCATCGATATATTTACAGAATTCGGCCATTTAGAACCTATGCAGATAGTTGAGATTTATAAACACTTTAGAAAATTGCCTGATATAGAAAGATCCTCATTCTTTTCTTCGCTTGAATTATATATGTCCAAATTTTATGATTTCTGTGGAACACATGCGTTATTCGACTCTACAATTGAGGAGCCTGTCGAACAAAGTAACGAAAATGGTAAATATAACAGCCATAGATTTAAAATTGAATACATTAAGCAATAATTATCGCCAGCAAAATTAGGAAAAAAAAAAAAAACCCATTCTTTCTCACAGATGAATAACTGATCTCAGTCCCATGTAAATAAATGAACCATCGGAACTAATATAGAAGAGCTGTAATTTCACCACATAAATTTCAATAAAACAATGTAATATATACTAAAATATTAAATCATTCATTGATCACTGAAGAATTCATTGGTAAATATCTCACCATAAGGATGCTTCGTTGATGATAATCATATAATAGTAATAGCAAAGCATAGATTAAACAGACAATAAAATTTCCAAGATTCTTCATTCAAAAATAAATAAATGAAAGTATAAGATCATCTCAACGCCCGAGCCACAAATCATTGCTCTCTATTGTACGAGAATGAAGATATTGAATTTTAAAGTTATTCACTTTTATAGAATGATTATATCTATACAGTGGAAATTCACACTGACGTTATATCTCATAAACTATAAAGTAAATCGTGCTTAAATTTTACATAAAAAAAGATTTAGTTATCGTTTAATATTACATAAAAGAATATGTTATCTTGGTTTAAGTGTTATTACCAGACTCCGTCTTAATCATCGCTCGTCCGTTCCAAAATCTCATGTGACGGAATCTTCCTCAAATATGAATTCTTGGAAATAAATAAACGATCAGCGTCCTTAATTTTTTTTTCTTATTTTGAAGTTGAAATGAAAATTAATCAATTTTTTTGGCGCTGATCGTGCGACCTTATCCATGCGATTACTGTATACTACGTAGCATCGTATATTACATGGCCTCATAGCGATAGGAGCGACCCTGCTACAATGATTATTTGCTTCTAAGACAAAAAACTTTCAATATTTTAACATTAATACCATCAGTAGTCTTTCAGTCTGTTTTCCTCCTACACGGCCACAACGTTCTCTTGTGTCAAGCGTCACAGTCACATATTTATATCAGTCATCGTTGACCTAAGTGGATCGTCGCAAGGCGTATACAATAATTATTGGAAAATTTAATTAATCATAAGATGTTTGGATTAATTAAGGTCGGATGGATATTAATTTTCCTTAATGCCTTACGGGCCCAAGATATAACTTTTCCAAACGATACAACCAACACAATTTTCGAAGAGCATAAAGCACTCGTGAGTGAAATTATTCTTATTAATAGATACATTTAGTTCAGTAGTCTCAAAGATCAATACTGTATCGATGAAGTCTTATCGACAGACAGTGATAGCATTTAACTTTCTCTGTTTTTTTTTTTTCTTTTCTTTTCTGGGGGTCATAAGACAAACGAATCAACAGGATGTCCATTGAATATGAAGTTGCACTACAATGAGCAAGAGGATAATCAATTCTGTGATTGCGATTTAGGATTTATCTATTATCCGCCAAACGATTCCTGCTATTTGCCATACAGAAAGGGTCCATGTTCGTTCAAAAAGTATCTTATACTTGGACAGGATGAAACAGTTGCTAAGTGTAAGAAAAATCCTTGTATAACGGATGGACTTGTAATGTTTAACGGTACTTGTCAAGAGCTGGGAAAATCCGGTAGTGTTTGCAACGCCAGCAAGATTCTTGGAGTCCATAACGATGCGTACAGCATAGGATGTATTGAGATTAAATTTCCAAACCGGAATATAATATCGGCACCACTGAGAGCTTGCAGACCAGGAACACGTCGGGTGGCGAATGGCACTTGCAGAATGATTTTGTGATAAAGCTTAAGAATTGATTCTCGTTTTAAAAAAGAGGAAAAATGTTTAACAGTCAAATAGATAGACACATGCTCCTCGGTGTCGTTTCCTCAATAGGCTGTTCCTTCTCCAGGAGTCAATTAATTGTGATAAGATATTGTGAACTATCACGACAGTCTGTAATTTGAATATATAAAAGGTTAAAAAATTTTTGTACGCTTCGCATATACTTGTCTACTGTTTTCTACCTACGAACTGCTGGATTTTTACAGCAACCGTCCCTGAATCTTACGATGTGTTATGACCGTATAGCTTGGCCATCGATGACTGCTGTTTTTGTTCTTTTATTTGACATAATACTAGTTAGCCTTGGGGGCCTTCAGAGTCACTCCAGGTCGTAACGGTGCATCATTTTTAGTGGTATAAGTCTTCTTGAGAATCTACGACTGCTTCATTAGCTCTTGAAGCGCCTCACAAACTTGGTTGCGGTCAGAGCGGAAGAGTATTTCTCTGAAGTTGTGTAAATAAAGTCAAACTTGGTGATAATAAAATTAATCTCAGTGAACAAAGGGATTCTATATGATTTAAAGATCGAAAGTGTCCGGTTAAGTTTGATTTAACGAGAGATAACGAATAATTAAATTAAAACATGACGTGGATAATATTTAGTTTGACGATATTAATATTTACATTCCGGATATGGTGCCAAGACATAGTTTTTCCAAATGACGAAGAAATGTCCCATGTAAGTGGGAATAAAGCGGAAGTAAGTGGACATTATATAACTTTCAAAAATATCCTCGTAGGATTTCATTGTGAATCCTTGCGTTTCTTTCTTTTTTTACTCTTCAGATAACAGAACGACTTCCTGTTATGATTCCTGGGCGCTGTCCGGAAAACATGCTACTGTATCCTGGGGATGGTCACGTCAGTGCTTGGGTATGCGACTGCAGACCAAGATTTCTTTATTTCCCATTGAATAATTCCTGTCATGAAGCTTATATGAGGGGACCTTGTCTTCCGGAACAATACGTTGTTCTACCACCTGGTGAATCGGTACCGAAGTGCGAGAAAAATCCATGCCTTGAGGATGGTCTGGTACAGTATAATAATACTTGCTATGGACTCAAGACTGCCGGTGGTCCTTGTGCACCAGATGGTGTCTTGGGTGTGAATGAAACCACATTTGAAGTAGAATGCATACCGAATGAGTTGGTACTTTTCAATATTATTGATGCGCCGACTAATCGGTGTCCTGCAGGAAGTCGTAGAAATTCACTGGGTGTCTGTAGAAAGATGATTTAATGTATATAACTTATTTATTTCATTGCCATACTCATTCGTACTGTTTTATTACGATTAATATTGCTCGATATCCTCACTTTTGCGAAGCATCAATGATTACGTTTTTACCGTACAGAATTGAAGTATGATTTAATAATCACAATCGTGTCTGTCTTAAATCTTGTATTAGTTAATCCTCGATAAGTACTGTACGGTGGAAATATTTTTAATGACAAGGATCTGGTTGAAAGTCTATCTGAAATTGCGCTCGAGCTTTAGGTTTTTTATATTTACTTGATATGATATACACTGGAGCTTTTTTCATTTTTCTTTTTTTTTTTACAAGAATACTCCTAACATTAAACGCTTATCATTTAAGTTAATGCGATGGTGTTTGATTAGCTCGTTAAAGAATTTGACTTTACGTTAATTTAACTCTAACAGATTGTATAAAATAAAGTACGTATACACGATTCTAAAATTTATGAGCATTAAACGCATATTCTGATTTATATCATTAGACATATTCTTCTTTTTATTAGACAGAGCGTTTACAGTCTCTTCGATATCCCAATTCTTATCAAATTCTCTTTGGCAATTATCTGTGTATAATAATCGCTTATAGTGGATACGGTTGTAATGTGCGTAATACTGACTGATGGATGCAAGAATTTCATTCGTTTACAGTAGATTATAGTGCGTACTACATGGCTAATAGAAATAAAAGAAATTATTACGCTCTGTAGATAATTATTCTGGTTATCTTAAACTAAGATTTTTGTAACAGACAATTAAAGCAAGTTGATTTAAAATTTTGCAGGATTATCGGTAAGTAGTTTCTAAATTAAAAGTCTATTACATTTGTTCTGTAATCTACATACTGTTAGTATAAGGACATTTTGATACTTGATAAAAAGAAACAATGAAGCAATTATTCAAATATACAATTCTTTACAATATTAAATCTTCAGGAAGTTAATAAGATATATATAAATTTAACAAATGTCTATATAACTGTACGTAATGTTACCTTGATCACGTATCATTGTAATATGATAGGGTCTGTTTTATACTTGTGTTGTTAGTTTTAACTGGGCCCTGACTGTTGATTGCTTGCTGCAGCTTCAATCAGTCTCTGTCTTTCCCTATACATGGATACCTTCATATTCTCTAACTGATGATAACGTAGTAATTTCAAAACGGCAAAAACTGAAAGTCCAACCCAAATGGATAAACTACTCCATGCACCAAACTGTGCAGCTCCCAATTCGATATGAAATCCAGAAGTATCAATCTTGTCTGCTTTATCAATATCATTTCCAGCAGCCAGTTCACACGATGGGAATCGTTTTGTCATACATTTGCACCATGTCATGAATCCCAGTGTGATAATAATAGCAGCGATCAGTGTCACTGTTGTCAATAAAATGGAACTGACAATGTCTACAAAAGCTGAGAGAAACGAACTATCTTCTCCACGATACATAAGCATGGAAAGACGGTAAATCTGAACAGCTGCTGTTAGAAAGAGAATTAAACCAACAAATATAGTATAGTTGCAATATGCTTGTGAGGCCCAATTAACAACAAACTGGCCATCGGTTTCCTGCCAAACTCCCGTAGAAAATAGTAGACAGTGTCCTCTGAAAATAAAAGATGCGTTGATTCCAGAGATGTTTATCTTGACTTCTGTTATTGGCAACTACATGCTATCAAACATAACGTCAGTCACAAGTACATCAATAGAAGGAAGAGAATTTACCTAAATTCATCTTGATGAAGACTCATTGGCACAACAATGCACAATGACAAAAATAATGCCACCACATATCCTGCTATTTGGCTGAGTAGTAAAACATTAGTTAGTGCCATAGTGCTCCAAATCAGTTGACAACTTTCTTGTGAATGTTGGAGGATTATACAAAATCTACAGTGTTAATATAGTCCGGTTAAACGACATACAAAGCCGTATAATGAGCTCATCCGACTTTTAACCTCATCCAATTAATATTTCATGTATGAATTGAACTGACGTTTTTTTTCACCAACAACACTACTTATCCAATCACGGCGAACTTGCACTTTTACAAAATAAATTCTGACGTTTCTCTAGCTGACCGGAGGAACCAGTGCCAACCTGCAGTGTTACCAACGAGTGAAAAATCTATAAATGTTCTCTCTCTAGCATTTGATCAGACAAAGAAATATCCTGACGCGGCAAGAACAGCTGATCGTCTTCGGTTTAATAAATTATATAAAAATACTGCTGCGTAAATGGGTTTAAAAAAGTATCTTCTAAAATAATCGTATTAGATCGATAATCAAATGACGTATTCCAGGCCACTATATTTTTTTTTAGAAAGTCGTGAACTGCTACGCATTCAAATCCCATTCAGTCTATATTGCGGTGATAAACAATCACAGTGAGAATTCGAGACGCAGAACGAAAGTGACAACGATTCTTGATGTAATTCGATGCCTCAGAACTTGGCAAGTGATTTAGAAAATACGAAGCTCAACATAAAGCGACTTATATTAATATTGGAGCATGTAATTCGTGAAAGATTAAGAATCTTCGTCGCGTTCTTGTAGCCTTTGGTAAAGTGCGATTTTTCCCGCAAGTGCATTGATCAGTACCAGTCAGTACGCGGATGAGCACATGCACGTTGTAGAAGACGTTGGTAAGAATGTACCGGGTGTTTAGATGAAGGTAATACAACGCAACAATATATAGCAAATAAGCTAAGCAACTGAGGAATTGCATAGTCAAAGCGTCTTCGAAATCAGCTGATTTCAATCAATGAAAAAACAGTGTTCGCCTGACGCTCTACCGTGTTTGTAGTGGATTTGCAAAAAGAAAAACAATGTGAAGCTGCAGTACCGTTAAATCTGAGTCTTCAATCGTCGTAATATGTTGAGTGCGACTCTGTTGGAGGAGACACGTGTCGAGGGAACGATATCTTATAATACGAATGCTCCCTCGTGCTCCTTGCCAAAATAACCCAGCCAACGTTAAACGCATGTGGATAAACATTCGAGAGACACCAGGACAAAACATTCCCATGAATTTCTTAGAGTAATCGCTGGCAACGAGGCTGTAAAATGTCTTGGCTGGGATGTTTTCCATGGTCTGAAGGAATAAAGAAGAGAGCATGCAGATACCTTTTGCAACGGTACCTTGGACAGTTCCTTGAGGAGAAATTGACCCTCGATCAGTTAACTGTAGATCTTTACAATGGGACTGGTCGTGTTACCGATGTCAGTCTGGATGTACAGGTAAAGTCCTTTGTTTTTATATTTTTATAGAGACAATGACATGTTTCACACAGATAAAGTTATGTTTTTCTTAATAGTTGCTTTGTTCAAGTGACGTAGACCTTTGTGATTTTACTTTGTACTTAGGCACTTAATGAAATGGGAGAGCAGCAACATCTTCCACTGGAATTTGTTGATGGATTTGTAGCAGAGATGTCTGTCAGTATACCTTGGTCTGCATTGCTCAGTGAAGCAAGCTATGTAGAAGTTAAAGGATTGAGATTGACAGTTCAACCAAGACAAAGAACTGATACAGCAACGTCAATGTTCGAGTCCATGTGGAGTTCCATGACATCAAGTATGCAGCTTGCGCAGGAATGTTTACAGCAGGATGCAAATAATGCTGATAATGCGCAGCCTCTGGAGGGTCTCGAATTGTTTGCCCAAACAATAGATTCTAGTAAGAAATGATATTAGTAAAGTAATTGCTTCTACCAGCAAACTTTTTTTTATACATTTTTTCTCTTCTCACGTTTAGTACTGTGCAGAGTCAAAGTACGATTCCTAGATATGGTAATACGAATAGAACACGTTCCTCTGGACTCAATAACAGGAGTTGCAATACAATTGAGTATAAAGAATTTAGAATATTCAGATGAAGCAGGTTCAGACCCAGGTAGCTCTACGTTAGACCCCAATCAAGGTGCTAAGGGATACGTGGTGTCTGCCTTCACTATAAAAAGATTCTACTTGGAAGGAGTTACGATATGCACAGATGAATTTCCATCAAGAGCGAGAACATTTTCTAGAAGCGTTATGACAATGAGCAGAGGATCTACACCCGACTCTAAGGTAGATCAGCCTTCATTTCTTATTCAAGAATATGTCTAAATCAAACTATATATCTACTTTTCTTTTAAATCCTCATTAGAACTCCGACAGTCAATTTTCATCTGCACAAATATCTCCTACGCAAAACATGCAAACTCCACCAGAACGAAGCATCATAAACAATCTTAGCGAATCGAATCCTATAATGTTTGCAAAATTAGCAGGACGACAAGAAGTGCGCTTGAAAGTGAAACAAGGTGAAGGTGTGTTAGGGCCAAAGGTAAAGAAAGAAAATCATGAAGTGAGAATACAAATAACATTCTTTACCACAAATTTTTACGTCAAAAAAAATCATTTACTATTCAGGTGGACTTAGAAATAACCCTGGGCTCATTCACGTCGTTTTTAAGTCCTAGACAATTGCACGTACTTCTAGAATTAGCTCACGGCCTCGCCTCTCCAGATATGGAAGACACGAGCAATGTTGCCCCAAGAACTTGCACAGAGAAACCTATGGCTGATAGTGACTTCAATAGAGTTGAACGTGAACTCCTACATCAGATACATCCTACTCAAGGATTGCGAACGATGGTAGAGCCTGACTTTCTTAAAGACCTCTTCAAACATTTAATGACAGTTTTATACAGAACTTCTATCTATTCTAATGGTAATCTAGGATCTGCGACATACTCAAGGCTGGTCCACTGCATCTTTGGATGAATCAGATAACGAAGAAGAATTTTTACCAATGCGTACACCAGGAACCGGTTCCATGATAGACTCAATGACCAGCAATAATATCAGTATGGAAGGAAGTATATCAGCAAGTAGCGTCAGTTCGAAAAGTTCAGTAACGAACGTACCAAGACAACAGAAATATCGAACAAACGTTGATGCTGATCCCACTGCTGAAACATCGCAGTTTCACATAAGAGTATCTTCAATAGCCATAGTACTTTTGCATGAAGATATATTAACTGCGTGCATAGAAGGATTAAGCCTTACACGAGCCAGTACGGAGCACATGAAACACGCTGCTGAAGAATTTTTCAAAAAGCTTGGCGTGTTCGCCGCTGCTGGTTATGGAAATAAGGACTTCGAGAGAGCCTCCAAATTATTCATCGACGCTTGTCAGCTGAGTCACATCAGGTTTGCTTTGGCAATTTTCACAGATGTCCTTGAAGTAAGGCCACAATTGCATTGTCAGCTACTGCAGCGTGCACGTAATATTAATTTTTAGATTGCTGGCAGCGCCATTAGTGATGGAAGGAAGTGAAAAAACAACAGCTCAAGCGTCCGCTATATCCGGAAGTCTAACTTTAGCAAGCGTAGAGCTTGTTGAATGTCTGATTGACTCAAATGGCACGAACGCAAACGGAACAACGTCCGTTGAATATGTAGAACTACTTGGATTTCCCAAGGACAACGCATCCAATTTCGGTTTTACAAATAAGACAGATTTCAGAATGCGATTCAAATATACAGAGAAGGCCGTGCGTCACGCTCAGGTGACAAAATTTGCACATCCGCGCACAGAAATTGAGTAAGAATCAATGGCGACCCGTTAAAAATAATAGCATCGTCATTTCCTGGTACACAGATGTAAAATGACTTTTCAAATCTTTAGCATTCAAATGGAGCCGTTTAACAGCGAAATCGATATCACCATTGTAGACAGAATATCCGCTGTTTTTAATCCACAACCAATATGCAGTTGCAATCCGGTTACCAGCGCACGAGAAGCTATCGTAAGTTGACATCATATGAAACTCTCAGGTATCTATTATCTTTCCACGCCACTTTATTCAAACTTTGTAATGTTCAGAATCAACAGGCCCTATTTTACCAAGCTGTCGAGAGTCCCTCGCTGCCAGATTCTAGGATTGACATCAAGGTATCTGCACCACGTTGCATCATAAAAGTGAGGTAAGTTATGTTACCGAGGCTACAAAAATTCTGAACAATTATAGACTAAAATATGTTCGCTAATTGTACACGGGCTAACAGATTTCCTGTACCGGACCTGAGACCATTTCACGACATGAGTCGAGCACCTTGGTGGAAGAGATCAGTCCGACCGGACTACGTAACCCTGGTGCTAACCGACGCACAAATTCACACCTCGATGGAGAGTCGCTCGCACTGTCTAGCAAGACATGAAATTCAATGTCGTAATCTCCTGCTGTCTTATACGGAAACTGATTCGGATATTCCAGTAACGATAGGGAAAGCATCCGCGGATGAGAAGACCGACGGGTCTTTGCCGCAGGCTGGTGAAGGATTTGGCTGGCCCAGAATAGTCGTCACGGTTTATCCGAAACACATGGGTGGACCCCTGGAAGACAGTTCCGAAGGTGAACCTGAATCGAGTCTGGACGACACCCTGGAGAAAACTCCTAGACATCAGCCATCGCCATTCAGTTCAAAACGAGTTGTACATGAATCGGATACACCTCATTCCAAGCCTCATGGTCAGGGTGACAAAGATGGCACGGAACACAGGTAAGCTGTCCTGGAGATGTATAATAAATTCTTTTAATGATTACTGATAACACTTTTGATTAGGGAGGGCGAGGAACTGATAATCCCGGGTAATCGACAAGAAATGATGGAATTTATAGAGGAGGGTACTCGTGGCGCGAGGATTCAATTAGAAATTGGTCTGCCATGTGTCTCCGTTCAGATTCCCTCTAAGCATCTCTATGAACAACTTTACAACAGATTTAGTACCGATCTCTTCCTCTGGGAACCGTCGGCTCCACGTCCCAAATCCATGGCTCATTCAGAAAGTCATGTAGGACTGGATCTGGCATCGACTGTCTTACAGGAATCAGTTTATCCCAGGTATATTAGCTGGTCGAAAGCGGTACTGAATCTAGAAGAAATAGAAGATCTTTAAATTAATTAAAACAAATGAATGTCACAGGTTCAGCATGTGTAAGAGTGGGATCCAATATGATTCTGATTCGGATTCCGACGAGGAAGGTATATTTCAATCGGTAGTGGACAGAACTTATAAGCAGCGACAAAATAAAGTTCCAAAAAGCGGACAGAGCACTGTAGCCCTCACGCTGAATATAAGCCAAGGTCTTTTGAGTCTCTATACGCCTGTCAGGGATTCCTTGGGTAACGTTATTCCTGGACAACAAGGGGAAATAATCCTGAGACTGGAAGACGCCACGATATTCTCTGTCAGCGCTTACAAAGGGAACGCCAATCTTGGTTACGTCTGCGCTATGTTGAGAAATGCTTCCCTCAATCACTGCGGCCTGACGACGACGCCGTCCCAGACGCCACCCTTGAGATCTATAAACAGCGTCATGCCCAAGTATTGTCAGCGAACGATATACCGTAGTGAAAGCGGCGCCAACGTCGTTCCAAATTCGACAGAAAAAGATATGCTGACAGTAGCAGTGCGAATACAGGCTGCACATCAGACACATCGGATAAAGGTTATTGGAGATTGTACAAATGTTACACAGTGATTAATGATCTGATTATTAATTTGACTATTGAATTATTAAGACTTTCAGGGTAGCCGTGGGTATAAGAAACGCTACTCTGAGACACAGGATGTGCGCATCTCAAGCATCCTGGTTCACGCAGCTTACCGATTGCTTTGAAGTCTCCGATCATCCTGTGGCTGGATACTCACCTCCAGGAGTCCTGACCGAGTTGCATCTGCACCTCTGGGACTGTGCAGTTGATTACAGGTGAAAATTGCCTTGTGATTCTTATTTTATCTATTTGGATAATTCTTTAAGTCGGCAAAGGCTAATGTGGAATATCTTCGTTTTACAGGCCGGTTCATCTACCGCTGAGGTCGATGGTGACTCTTGGGAACTTTAGTGTTTCCAGTAACATTGCTGCTCAAACCAATACGTCTACTCTGCGCTTCATAGCAGAGGACGTGGCTCTCTTTATTTCGGATAAAATAGGAAATTACGTTAACCTACGTAACGACTACGTGTGCGTCATCGACTTAGGACTCTTTGAATTGTCGCTTAGATTAAATGATAAGATGTGCGGTGGAGCACCGAGGGTCGATCTCAGGGCGAGCAACAACGTCTTGAACGTCAGGACCTGTTCGGACTCCGGTCGTGCTTTGACTCAGTTACTTACCTATTTTGCGAGCGACGGCGACCTGGTCTCTAATACAGGAAGTACCGAGAGCATCGCCATTCCGAGTTCAGGCGACGAGGAAAGTCTGCTGGGTGACGAAAGTGTTAATACCCTGAGCAAGAGTCAGGTGGACCGGGTTAACAGCTTGATGGAGGAAGCGATGGAGGATACCGTGAAAGGTATGACCTGCTTATGATCTATAAATTATAAATCGATAAGATGGACAATTTATAAGACTCGTAGAATATTTATTTATAATTTTATCTGTGCACGTTAACTAGGAACTGTTGTCAGTACCGACGGTAAGTCTCCAGAGGCTGAGAACCAGGTGGAAGTCTTCTTCTTCCCGGACGAGTCTCATCCAGCTACTCAGAACATACCTGAGATGCGAAAGAATCGAAAGTCGCGTTCAATACCAGTTCTCAATCTCGACTCCGATGATGCTGACGAGGACTTCTGCATCCTTGGCGAGGAGGCTGGTGCAGGAATTATGCCTAGGCACGGTGTTCCTGAAGTTAGGTGGCTCTGCCAAGAATCTTTACGGATAGTCGATAATCACTTTGCGGTTCCATTGGGAAAGACGGATTTACTGAAAGCACCTAGACACTTTCCGCCAGCCATATTAAGGTATACCCTATGCGAAATGACTCTAGTGTGGCACATGTACGGCGGAAAGGACTTTGGAAGTCCACAGTCAGCAACTAAGAAACACGTTACCATAGATGACAGTGGACAACGTTATAATACGGGTATGCAAGGAAGGTAAGCAGTAAGAAGATGATTGGACCAAAAGAAATTATGTATAATTTATTTTTATTCGTTGCTTTTCAGAAGTCGTTCAGCCATTGGTGACGTAGGTTTCAGTAAGTCAGCTCCAAACGAGGTGCGCTTTGGTAGCGTACCAAATTCACCCAGGGCAAAGACCAGAGAGTCCTCGACCGACTGGCAGGTCTTGGGTGGTCCAGGACGTCAGCAGGATGTTCTGATGGAGTTACAATTAAATAAGGTTCGCTTCCAGCACGAGGTCTATCCAGAGAACACGATAGAAGCGTCGCGACAAGTTTTACTCGTGAGCGAGATCGAGATCAGAGATCGTTTGGCGTCTTCTCACTTGAATAAGTTTCTCTACCAGTACAGCAGCGAGGCCAGGCCTAGGCAGTCTCATGCTAATATGTTCTCAATGAAAGCTGTACACATGAGACCTGATCCGAAATTGGCTGCCCAAGAGTGCTGCCTCAAATTGAGTGTCCTGCCCCTCCGTCTCAATATAGATCAGGACAGTCTGCTGTTCCTGATAGACTTTTTTACTGAATTGGGCGGTGGATCAAAACAGAATCAAGACTCTACGAGCACGTCTAGCAGTACTCAATCGTCGCCTGGCTCAAAGCACGGAACACCTACGCATCATCCGCCGGTAATGAGCGTGAACGATGCCTCGACAGCGCCTAATGCACAAACCCCGATGGACGCATCACAAACAAGTGCTGTGGATCAAAATTTATTGATACTATTGGAAGACGAACTTACGATTAAGGAGAGCAAGACGAAAGCTAAGTCAATAAGCGAGGTGCAGGATGATAGTCAACCGATATACTTCAGGTATAGAATAATATTAATTAACGGAGGATGAGCTTATGTTTAATCTTTTGGAGAAATTCTTATTATTCTACCTTACTGATTTATTGTAGAAGCGTTATATTCGCTCCGGAGGTTCTTATCAGGTTGGATTATCATGGTAAACGCGTGGATCTTACTCACGGGCCGCTGGCGGGCTTGCTTATGGGTTTGGCGCAGCTAAACTGTTCTGAATTAAGACTGAAAAGATTAACCCATCGCCATGGATTATTGGGATTCGATAAACTGATTAGCTTTATGTTGACGGAATGGTTACAGGACATAAAGAAAAATCAATTGCCAAGTTTACTAGGGGGAGTGGGTCCCATGCACTCTCTGGTACAATTATGTGAGTATCATTAAGAAATTATAATCAGAAGGTTCTGAAAGTTCATAAAATTCCTCGTGCTCGATTGCAGTCCAAGGAATCCGTGATCTATTCTGGTTACCCATAGAGCAGTATCAAAAAGACGGTAGGATCGTACGTGGTCTTCAACGCGGTGCTAATAGCTTCACAACTTCCACGGCAATGGCGGCATTAGAATTAACTTCAAGGCTGGTCCATGCCATCCAGAGTACAGCTGAAACGGCGTACGACATGGTCAGTCCAGGACCTAGTGTGAAACATAATAAGAATAAAGGTCAGAAAGGTCGTCGAAAGCGCTACAGCCAACCTCTGGATATTCGAGAGGGAATGGCCAATGCTTATATGCTAGTGAAGGAGGTTAGTACAGTTTTATTAAGCAAAACAATTTGATAGGACAATTCACCAGAGGACTCGTATCGAATGTCATTCTCTCTCAGGGACTGGGCGAGACGGCGAACCAGCTGGTACGCGTTGCCAGCGAGGAACACGAACAGAAGGGCGTCTCCGGAGCCGTGGGAGGTGTACTGAGACAAATACCTCCAACGGTCGTAAAGCCCATCATTCTTGCGACAGAGGCTACCAATAACGTCTTAGGTGGCATGAGGTCTCAGTTGGTGCCAGATGCCAGACACGAAGCAGCCCAAAAATGGAGGCAGGACCCTCAGGATGCGAAGTAAAGGCACGAACGATCCTCAAGGATGAACTCAAAAGACGCGTTCGAGCGTCTCCTGGAACTGATATTCGCTCCAGGATGATTTTTAGAAGCGGGTCGACGCACGCGCTAGGTCACGAGAAAGAAATAAAAGGATACTAGAGTGAATTGAAGTATCCAAAGACATCTGTTGGATGATTGCGTGAATTTCTGAATTTTGCAAAAATTTATGATGGTTAAAAATATTAACTGTCCCTCGGAGAAGATGGAGAGGAGGCTCTTCTTTTTTTCGATAACTTATTGAACGAAATTCAAAATTCACATAGCAAGAAATAATTCTTTGTTCCACTGATTTTGTTGTACGATATAAAGTAAAGGCAATTTATTATATTTATAGATTATCAATGAAATATATATATATATATATACATATATATATATCATGCAAAGTAACATTCGCTGCTTGTATGTATTTTTGTTCTTCTAACGACGTGTATGTTTTGTACCAATGATGTGTATCGGAAGACTTTTATTAATAAAAAAGATTGCAATGCCCAGTCTGCATCGATTATAAATTAATTAAAATGCAGACCTATCAATAACTTTGAATCCTTGGTCGGTACTTTAGTTACTCGGTGGTTAAACTGTCGAGATAAATGAGAATCAGAGGAGGTAAATACGTACCAAGGTGTGTTTTCACTGTGATTCTATGTACAGAAATATGCTGCCATCTGTCAGAATATTAAGGCACACAGTTCTATGTAGTTGCGATAAGAATACACCATTGCCATGGTAATAAAGATTGTTTACACACTGATTGCAGCACTGAATAGATCAAAAGTGTCCGCGCACAGTTAAATCTGTCACGGCCAAAGGACAGGCCGTGCTGATCTAGATAATAAATATCGCTCGTAGAGTTATCACGGGGGAACCTGTTAAAAGAGGACAATGGATAACGGAGCATCGGACGAGGGTTTCGAGGAAGCGGAATACGTACCAGAGGACGAGAACCCGAAGCAAGTGATTTTGAAGCGCTTAGAAATTTCTCAAGAAATGTTAAAGAGGGTAGAACGTGAATTGGGCCTAATAAGACTTTGCTGGCCTAACGAGGACGTTATCGAGGAGGAGTTACCTGCGAGCTATAAGGAAAATAATAATAAGGAAAGACTCCTGCTGTGGTATGCAGAAAACTTTAGGAAACAGTACCATACCATCTACAAGGACAGAAAGCCTTTACTCATGGTGTGCGAGAACGAGAGTGGTATCCAGGTATGATAACGCTGATAACGCAACGGCCATTGACAGACAAATTATTATGAAACTTAATTGCTTGTCGATGGTAAAAAAAAAGAAAAAGATTAATATACTCTTCTTTTATAATTTTTATTCGTTAAGTCCTTAAGGGAATAAATTTTTAAGTTATTAAATGACTGACAGGAATCAATGTGAGGTTCGATAAATAAAGTATAATCATTGGATTTTATTTCTTCAATGTATTCTTCGATAAATACTTTCGACTTTCACATCGTACAAAGGCATTCTTCATATAAAAATTAAAAGGAAACATAAATAAAATAATCGATATTATTATTAAAATTTGCGAATCGGTTAGGTATGCAAAGGTAACAAGGAATGTCTTCTCGAATAGGTCTATAGGTAGATAATTTTAATTTTAAACTAATGGAAATCTATAACCGTGCGATAGGAATCCCTTTTCTTTTTTTCTTTTCTTTTTCTTTTCCTTCTCTAGTACATTCAATTTTGTCCTCCTCTATGTTTCTAAATAATAAAAATAAACTTCGCTATACATTTATTCGTACATGCTTTAAACGTACTATAATACACGGTATGCACTTGGAGTTTTAAGTGCACAGTCACAGTCTTATTTACAGGGCTGTCCTGTCGGCAGCTTTTTCTATCCCTTTGGTTTGCATTTCCATTTTCATTTTCATTTTCATTCATTCATTCTTTTCTCACAAATATACTTTATTAATCATGTTTCTCGAAACCCCACGAGAGCTGCTTTTTTTTTTGAGTTCCTCGTGCGTTTCACTACACTGAGTACTTGTTAAACTTAATGACAGTAGGTTGTTCTTGCAGTAGCCATGGCCATCCGAACGTATAGTACTATTACGAAATTGTAGTGTAGCGCTATAACGAAAGTACCCTAGGGTTATTTTCATGTTCGATCGATTAGCCAAGGAAAATATTCAGCGAGAAGTTTTTGGCACATCGAGCCAGAAAGCAGAGATGTTTTATCCCCTCTTCTTATATACTTTCCTATTTTCGTAACGTGTATCCTGCGGCGAGTACGCACAATTCGTTAGCGTACAAGTAACTTTTAAATTTACATGCTTTCCATTGATTTTAACAATTACAATTTTATCGATAAACGGCGGCGATCATTGCATCCGATTAAATTTATTGGAGATGCGACACACCTTTTTCTTTTGCATCTGCTTGGTTGAAAAGGATGAAAGTAAATCAATTATATGAGTGATTATGGGTATTTTTTTTGTTTTGCTTCGTTTCTTGAAGCAAAGTAAGCGGAGGAAAGTGTAACGTGAACTTTTATCTTTTGGACAGAAATTCGTCTCCACTACCATAAGACGAACTACATTGCCATATCCGGAGTTGTACACATGGCAGGGATGCGCCAGGTTTGTCAGCGACTTCGTGGTTTACAAATCTCCGAAGAAAGCACTCGTTATGGTAAGTAATTAATAACTGTGGCTTTGGAATACTTTCTTTTTGTTTAAATTAATAAGTTCTTGAAAAGGATACACGAGCTCAGTGAATACCGAATGATTGTATTAGATACGAATCGTAGTAGAGTCCAGGGATGAATTCTTGTTTGGTAGAATTAGACCAACAAGGGATTAATGATAATTGATAGTTAATTTAAAAAGAATAATGAATTACGAAGCGCGTTTGCAAATCTCCCTTGCGGAATGACATAATCTGAGAGTTTATGGCATCTAGAATTTATTGTATTGTTATATTATGTAAATTAATGAGTACCATTGCAAACTGGATAAACGATCAGTGACGCCCTGTTATTGTGCGTCCTGATTTGCGACTACTAATTTCTCACAATCTCACTCTCTGGCTTGACTAAATTCTATGGTGCGAAGCAGCTTCATAAATTCTAGACACCTTTCCCTGTAAGAACGCCTCTTCTTTCTCAAGCCCCTGCACACGTATCTACGCTAACAAGTAATGGAATTATAATAAATCTCTACCGGTGACTTAACCTTAATTACAACTGTTTGAAGAATTTGGTATAACCTCTTATGTACAATGTTTAAAAACCATACGACCTATTTTGATTCGGCCCATCTTATATCAAGGTAACTACAGTTCGGTCCAATTCTTATGGTGCATAAGAAGCCGAGTCTCATCCAAGTTTGTGATCCCTCTGGTCAGCTATCAATTATCTTATCCAACGAAAGAGTAGATTAGACAAAAACGTTCAAAGAAAAAGAGCTCAGACTAATATAGTCCAAAATTGCCTAGAGCCCCCTTTCGATGTGCCTCGAATCATTGTTTAGCATCACAGCACCTTGCCTACTTTCTGCTCTGTTTTAAACTAGAAGACTTCTTCCTACACGCCTTTAGATTGTCCAGGAGGTATTTGAATTGCATTATCTGCAAACGCGTCACTGCTGGGTCCGAGCATTTGTCCAACCACTTAAAGAACTTTTCTCCATGCTCGATAGCTTCTTCGGTGCTTGCTGGTAGATCCCCAGAGTCAGCCTCTTCGTCATCCATATTAAGACTACGTTTGACATTTTCATTATTGTTATTGCACAGGACATTATCCAGTAAAGCTCTGGTCTTGCTAGGTGACTTCTTGGTAACTGGAGTAGGTGTCATGGGTGCAGGTGTAACCAGAGGGAAGCTGCACTGCTTGTACCACTGCCAAAACCACGAACCATCCTGTTGATTACTAGGATTGAACGTTGCTGATTGTTGTCCAAGAAGTTGTTGCTGCTGCGTAAGCCATAGCCAGAGTGCCTCATCCACTTTTCTATTACTGCCATTGTCCTTCTTTGCTTTGGCTAGATGCTGCATGTTCTCATTGGTCTTCCTTGGTGAGGCTGGCACTGGAGTGCAGGGTGCCTCCGCAGCAGGTGGCAGACTCTTCCTCGTGCAGGACTTTGCTACAGAATCCATTTGCGCTGGAGCAATGGCAGAAATACTATGTCTTTTGTTACTCTTGGTATACTGCAGTCCATTCTCGACTAGACCAACTGTGCTGCTGTGCGCCAAACTGACCGGTACGTTGAGTAAATTTTTCGCAAGGGTACCAGTGGCTCCTGACAATAATCCAAGTTGTTGTAGCAAAAGCGAGCTATTCTCAGGTCTCATGCCGGCCATACTGGTCATCAGACTGACATAATCAATCTTGGCATTGGCATCGAGCTTGCCCTCGTTCTCGACGTTATCACTGGCGCCATAAGATGAACTCGCACTTAGATGATCCATCTTCAGTTTCTTGGTCGAAGGTCCCTCGTCCTCGCTAGATAGATTAGCCGTAGCGGAAGCGAGAGCAGCGGCCATATTGGTACCGGAAGAGGACGCCGGCGAATGTGCCTCGCTATCTGGAGTGGAGGAGTTTCGCGCCATTCCCCGAATCTTGTGCTCAGATTTACACCATCCTCGTAAAGTGGACTCCGGCACCCCGATATCTCTTGCCACCGATGCTTTACTTTCACCCTCGTGAACCCTCTGAATAGCGTCCATCTTTTCCGAAGCAGAAAGTGCCCTAAGTGGCCGCTTTCCCGGTCGCGTAGACTCGCCCCTCATGTTGCTTCTATAGTCCTTGCTGCCTTCGCGAAAATCCTCCCTTAGCCCGTCCTCGGCTGAATCGTCGCTCCCCTTTCGATCTATTTTGAAAGGGGTTCGATATGCCGCCTTTATCGAGTATCCTTCCGTCTCGCGAACGACGTTCCCGTCCCCTGCGGCGACGACGGCTGCGGCGGCGGCGGCGGCGGCGGCAGCAGCGGAGGCCAGTTCGTTGTACCACGGGAATTCCAGAATTATGCCTTCACGGTTTCCCCGTTTATGCCTTAACGTTCACCGGAGAGTGAAAGACACTCGGGAAACACTATGTCGCGTCGATCACGATGACTCGTCGTTCGATTATCTTGCAAACACGACGACGTAACACGCTCAGGTATTTCCAACCTGATTCGCACGATCCTTAAGATTCGACGAAGAGCAGTAAACACGTTTCTCCAGGTCTGCTATTTAATCCGTAGTGAATCGAAAACAGCGATAGAAGATACGCGCATCCAGGTATAATTTGATCGCTCCTATAAACTGTCCGACTCTGCCGGTTGAGATCTGTTGCTCCTCGAGAGACGCGCGATGATAATACACGTCGGCTCGTAGTAAATACGGTGTAACGCGTGTTACGGTAGGTGAAGGAGGAGTTCTGCCGTTGAATAGCACATGCGCTCACAGTAATAAAGAACTTTTTTATGAATGAAACAACTCCCCCCACTCGCTCGCCCGTAAAACAGCTCTGCCTTCGTAGCCGCAGCCAATCCGCAGTGCGCGCGGGAAACAATATTATTACGACACCACGAGGAGGCACACACGTTATTTGTTTTCCTTAGATCCTTCTTCTTCCTTCCTCTCGTACCGTCTCTTTTAAATAATATAACGTCGTTCGCCGCTCGATCTCTATTCTTCAACGTAAAGTTCGCCCCAACCAACAACACGAACAAAGCAGACAATTTCGAACGCACAGCAGTCGTTAGCGGCGAAAGCTTCGGCACCGGTCGTTTCGAAATAAGTCACAACAACCTTCGATAGTTTCCCTTTCGGTAGGTAGTCTCTCTTCCGATCACTTGCTTTTACCAATGTCTTCCAAGACCCTCGAAACAACAACCGTTACAAAGGCAGTCGCGATCGATTCTCACTGTCGATTCACTTCACCCAATTTCGTGACACTGTCGCTACGGACGCGTAGGAAGGACGTGCGATTGTTTTGCTCGTCCGATAATAGCCCTCGTCGTTCGTGCTCGTCTTCCCTCCTGGTATTCGTTGCCGCCAGCAGTTCGCTGGTTCCTCCAAAAAAACTCACCTCTCTCTCTCTCTCTCTCTCTCTCTCTCTCTCTCTCTCTCTCTCTCTCTCTCTACCTCGCTCGCTCTGTTTTCCGTGATTATTTCTCCCTCCGTGAGTCAATATCCACTAGGTGACCTGTCGCTCCCTCCTTCTATCTCTTTCTTCTTTCTCTTTCTCTCCCCCTCTCTCTCTCTTCTCGTCGTTCCGGATCTCCTTGTTTTTCAGACAGCCAAACGTGCAAATATCAGAACGCGTACACCTCCCGAACACGTATGTCCTTCGCGGTAGATCGACCTCGACTAAACTCTCCGTCTCCGTCGTCGTCGTCGTCGTCGTCGTCGTCTAATCGCCTCGACTTTGTCGCAATTCGTGCGAACACGAAGCCACCCGCGATCTTCTCGACGACCTTTTACTGCTCGCGCACGAACTTCATTTAATACTGCTCGCGATAGCCGCCTCCTCTACGAACGTTGAACGTTGAACGTTAAAACGGTGTACACGGTTAAGAGCTGTATGCCCTTTAACACGATGCTTTCGCGACGAATCGCGACGCTCAACTGTGCCGGTGGACGCCGGCTTTCCGCGGACTCGCGACGCCGTCTTCTCCTCCCCCGTCTCACGCTGCCTGCCTGACTGGCTGCTTCGCTCGCACTCCCTTTATCTACCTCTCTCTCTCGTACCAACTGCCCGAACCCATACCCAGCCAGGCCGATACCTCTCTCTCTCTCTCTCTCTCTCTCTCTCTCTCTCTCTCTCTCTCTCTCTCTCGCACTCATTCTCCGATTCGCTCGTTCGCTCCCCTTCGTCCCTCCCTGCCGCTCATCCTCATTGCCGCCATCGCCTCCCCTCTCCTGCGTCACCGAACTGTCGCTCCCCTCGCCCCTGGTCGCCACACCATTCCTCACCTCGCGCTTCTTCCTCCCGCCCTCCCTGTTGCCCCTTGGTCCTCCCTTCGGCTTACCAACCCAACGAGCCACGCCGCGCCGCACCGAACCCCCAACGATCGGTCGCTGGGAATATTTCCCGGAAAGTCATTTATCCGAAAATTCCCGTAAAACCCTTTTTTTCTGGCTGCTCACGTGACTCCTTTTAACACGGCTGTGAGCACAGGGCCGCCGGTAGGATCTATTCCGTTGTTTGTTAGCGTCTATAGTGTCATTGTCATTGTCATTGCCATCGCCGCCATGCGCGCCTTGTTTATAGGTTAAGAACGCGCGCGCGATAACGCCGACTTTATATGTGGGTTAAGTTCAGATTGTATTTCGTTTCTGGTACTCCTTTTACCACCATCAATCCTACCTACCTTCCTCGCCGTCTTTTCTCCGCGATACGACCTCTGTACATAGCTTCCGTCTTTTGCTTAACGCTCCTCCTTCTTCTTCTTCTTCTTCTTCTTCTTCTTCTTCTTACTGAACTTCCAACTTCTTTCAACTCGCTCAAGATCAAGGTCCTTTGTAAGTCATACCTACATAAGTACACACCACTACTAACTACATATATCTATATATGCATAAATATACATACACAAGCACACACACACACACATATATATATATATAGTACGTAATTCACGCTAGCATCAAAAAAGTCGACGACTCAGGAGCGAAGGAGCAAAAGGAAGAATGGCGGGAGGAGGGAGGGGGGGGGGGTAAAAAAAGAACGAGGAGTAGAGCAGCAACACGAACTGGCGATCGTAGTCAAGGATACGACCGAGAGTCTTCCGCGAAATTCTGACGCCGTAATGTCTTCGGGACGGAAACACTCCAATTCTCTGTAATTAATTTAGCGTCGAGCCTTACTCTCTGTCCGAGTGGGTTCCTTCGCGACGCGAAACTTCAGGGCAAATGTAAGAAGAGGCAGAGAGGACAGGGCTAACGAACGTCGGGACGACGTTATACGTGCGTAACTTGGTTGTAGGCCTCTCGAGGTGAAGTCTTGTGCGAGAAAAGAGTGTGTGTGAGAGAGAGAGAGAGAGAGAGAGAGAGAGAGAGAGAGAGAGAGAGAGAGAGAGAGAGAGAGAGA
>JASANN010000249.1:800377-839399 GCA_031762395.1 Calameuta pygmaea
TTTTCTCGCTTTAAAACCCTCCCCCCCTCCCCACTTTATATTCACTTAACGCCCCCCCCCCCCCTAATCCCTATAACGAATAACATATTTCATATTTTTCCGATTAATTACATTCCCCCCCTCCCCCCCCCCCACACCTTGAAAACACCTCGCCCGTAGTGTGTCCCTGGGTTGTCTGAATGTCAAAAGATATCATAGCGAGTGACAAGCGTGCTGGTAGTGGTAAAGAGGGGGGGAAAAAAGAAAAAAAAATAAGAGCCAAAGGAAAGCAAGAGAAGGGAAGCTCATCGCACGTAGAAACTCATCGCGGCGGAAAGAACTTAAAGCGGACGTAACCTTTCGGCGTGCCGAACGAGTCACTTCCTGGACGTTCCGCGAGTCGTTCAGCGATAGGACCACGGAGTTCTCATGTTCTCTCTCTCTCTCTCTCTCTCTCGCTCTCTCTATCTCGCAATCCCCGTAGCCGTACTTCCTCTCCCCGTAACCGTTTCCCGTATCTCGTTCTCGCGCCGATCTCCCCGAAACTCATAAACGACCATTGCCGAACTCTCGAGGCCGTTGCTACTCGGCAAGTCTCATTGTCCGTGCCTTATTATATATATATACCTGCGTGAGTTTTTAGATACGTACATAGCCGTATATACTCGACACAAGTACTGTATATATCCCTTCGGCACGTCTCACCTTTTTCGATCGTCGAGACGCGGAGTTCACGATTGGAAAGCGCGCCCCACCCTTTTTACCCCGTGGCGAGACGATTCGATACCGTGGCGGCGGCAGCCGTCAAGAGAATCCTAAAGAGAGAGAGCGATCGAAAGAGAGAAAAAAAATTCGAGCGTAACAGGCCCCCGTGAGATGTGTCGGCAGGCCTGTTACGTTGGGTAGGGCCCCGGCCGGAGCCATCAGCCATCCTGTCATAGACAGGATGTGAGGGTCCGCGGTGCCCGGCCGCGTCGCGTTTCGTCGTCATTATGTGTAAGTCGTGTATATATGTATATATATATATATATATACAAACCCGTACACCACGTGCATGTAAAAGTGTGCACGTAAACAGGCGCGGACGCGAGTGCTCGCTCTACTCGCTCGACCGAGCAGGCGGGGGCCGGCTGTGAGGTAGCGTGCTGGGCCCCGGAGGGATCGAAGGCCCAGGTATACGACGCCCGGTCCCCAGAAACGACCGGGACCCCGATAGTCCGCCGCCCGAGCTACGCGAACTGAGCGCGATAAAGAGGAACGGAGATAGAGTGAGTGAGTGAGAGAGAGGGAGAGAGTGAGTAACGATAGAGGATGAAAGAGAGGAAAAAAAAGGACTCGCGTATCCCTTTGTGCGCGCGAGGCACAACGGGCAGCAGCTGGTCGGCTGCGTGCGACACTTCTCCGGCGGATTCGCGAGACCCGCATGCCTCGGCGATCGGCGATCGTGTGGGCCCGCAGGCCCCGTCTTGCGCATTGACGCATGCGCACTAACCTACCGGCGTGCACGTATACGCTCTTCCTAGTCCGCCTTTATTATTCTCTTATTGCTCTCTCGGCTTCTTTCTCGCTGTATTAATGCCTTCTCCTTCCTTTTATCTTTCTTCCTCCTCTTCCACTTCTTCTGGCTTACCACGCCTTTCGCGTAGCTACATAATGTACCGGCATTCGCGACCACCTTAGCCGCACGATATTCTGGGTTGGTGCCGATTACGCCCAACCTGGTGACAGCGGCGCCGATTGCCTGTCGCCTCGTGGAAGAGACACTAGGTGGCTCCGGGTATACCGGGTGCTATGTATATGTATATGTATCGTGAAAATAAGAGTAGTCATCGTGTACATACACTCCCACTTGTCTATATATATATATATATATGTGTGTGTAGACACCAAAGCGACAATCGCGCCGAGCGGCAGTGACTAATCGGTAGAAAAAAAAAAAGAAATCCGTGTCGGATGGGCCGCATGTCTCCGCAACGCGGAATCCGCAAGTGCCGGCGCACTCGGCTCCATCCTCGTTATAAAGTGGAGAGGAATTTGTTTGCCTTGGGAAAATCACATCTTCGATCTCGTGTACTCGATGCGTCCCGGTGTCTCGGACTCGGCTGGCCTTTCTCTTAACTGTACACCCGGAATGAAGCGGTCAAAGAGACTACCTGAACGTACGGAGAAAAGAGAAAAGAGAAAAGAAGAAGCGAAAAACGATGCGGAGCGGATATCGTAGACGAGAGTAAAAGACAGAAGGAAAGTAAATAACTGGCTGCAGGCGCACGGCGAGTTGACGCGTCATCCAACCCCTTTTACTGTCCCTTATTGAATTGGTCCTACCCCTTTCCAGCACCTGCCCTACGCCAATCCCACCGTCAGCTCCAAGAGGGTGGCTATGGGGTGGAAGCATTGCGAATGAATGTATACGTGCGCATACGAGGTATATGAAGGGAATGAAAGAGACGACGAGAGAAAGAACGAGAGAGAGAGAGAGAGAGAGAGAGGGGAGGTTAAAAAAGTATAAAAGTAAGGGCAGTTTTTACTCGTGCGAAATTTCTTACCCGCCTCGGATATCTCTGCTCGGGGGTTAATTTACCAGAAATATGCGGAGTCTCGAATCGAGTGGGCCGTGCTGCCACGTTCAGCTCTCTTTCTCTCTCTCTCTCTCTCTCTCTCTCCCCATCTCTCTGTGTATAGGACCAAGAGAAAGATAGTGGAAGGGTTCGGATGAGAGGTAAAGAGAGGTCAGGAAGAGAAGAGCGAGAGAGAGAGAGAGAGAGAGAGAATACTCAAGGAAGGCAACGTGGTTGGCATCAGGGAGGAGGGGAGGAAGGGGGGAGACGGAGGCAGCATAGTCTCGGAACCTCGTGGGTCGGCGAGAGAAGCAGAAGAGGGGGGGGGGGGAGAGCCATCCTCTTTAGAAGACCCTTAACCCTGCGGGTGACGGTCGGACGGTCGAACGGTCGTTCGGATGGACGAACCGTCAGACAAAAGGGATCGGGAGGAAGGAGTATGGACGAGACAGGGTTCAGGGTGAGAGGAGGGTCACCGTAGTCGAGGGCAGGAGCGGCCGAGAGGAGAGAACAGCGGTGGCCATGTCGGCGGGGCCAAAAGGGAGAAAGAGCCGTGGGGAGACGATGGGGGGGACCCGCAAGGCAGGCACGGCCGCAGCCAGGCATCCACCAGTCAGCCATCCAGCTAGGCAGGCAGGCAGGCAGGCAGGCTGGGCAGGCAGGCAGGCAGGCAGGCAGGCAGCAGGAAGCTCGCGATGCGTGACTCACCGAACCGACCGAATGGGTATGGAACCCGCGGGTTCGCGTTCGCGCGTTGCGCACCCGCCTTACTCCTCGGTCGACCCCTTCGACGCCGCGCACCCGTCCATCCGTTTCCCCCCTTTAGCCTCTTCGGGCTCCTGCCCTAGCCCCTGACTTCACCCCGCGTATCCGCGGAGCCTTTGTCCTACGGCATCGCCTCGCGTTATTTCGCGGCCGTAGCTCCGCACGTGCATCGTGCGTGTACGGCGGAGCGGGGGGTAGGGGGGCCGGAGGGGGGCTGCGCGATCGCTCTCCCGAAGGATCGTTAAAAGGGGGCGCGTAAATGCGTAACCCCCAACGCAGGCCATATACGTATGCGCGCACGCACCGACGATATCAGCATGCTGCACGCGTGGGTAGGATGAACCCGAAGGGGGGGCGTATGGGGGGAGGTGGATCCAGACCCGCGACAGAGAATGCTGGAATAATTGCATAAGAAAAGCATACGAAGACCGGCGCTGAACGTCGGCGTTGATTGGAAAATAAGAGGAAGAAAGAAAAAAAAAATTTGTTTTTTCCCTCAACTCCGTTTCCAAACGAGTCGACGGCAGCGACGCCACGCGGATGAGGTTATTTCTCGCTTGCCGGAGGAAATGGCGTTGCGAGGCGAAGGCGAGTTTGGGCGTAAAAGTTCGCGTGTCCCCTGACTCGCTATCTGCGGAGGAAGGCGTCGCGAGCTGGCACCGCGACGCGTCCGTACGCCACAGTCGCTACGCAGTACGCGGACTGCGTACGTGCAGAGACGCAGTGGAGCTGCACGGGCGTTATAAGCGCGCTCTTCCTAGGACGGTGACGATGACCGAGATAGGAGGCGAGACGCGTGTCGCGTTCATTATATATGCTCCTTGTCAGACGTCCCAGCTAGTATATACATATACATCCAGTGGTAGCTGCTGTGTGGATTCGCAGAATGACTTAAGGAACATTGCCATTCCAATACGGTCCAATTCCTATTCTATTATGCTCGGTCCTAGAGATCAGACGATGCGATACGCATTGGGTATCGTACTTAGGGTGGGTCAGTGACGTTTACGCAGAGAGAGAGAGAGAGAGACACGCATGCCAGAGGTCGTTATTTACGATGGGACCGAACGTCGGAGAAAGAGAGACAGAGAGATCCTTTTGTAATTTTACGAATAAGTCCTAAGGACGGTACTGACTGCGTTAACGGGCAGTCATACGCATAGGACAGTCTCAAGAGAAGTGGGAACGGAAGAGCGAAGACGGAACGTACGGTCGAGTAGTTCGGGTTCAAAATTAGAGAAAAAAAAAAGAAAAGAATAACAAGGCGTTTTGAGGTTTGACCTCGGAGTCTCGCTCAAAGAAACTCCTTTCTGAGTGGCTGACGTCTCCCGCGGATCGTCCGAGCGTTCCTCGTTACGGTCTAGTTTCTTAAACCCCCCCCCTCCCCTCCCCCCAGTACAAGTTTGTGCTAACCGCGCGACGTTCCTGCGCCACCGCGTCGGACGTCGCGACGCCTCCGCGAGAATCTTGACTCTTCGGCACGAATGCGTATCTCGTGACTCCTTAGCCGTGACCAACGGACGAGACACGAGGCGACGCCCGGAGGAGCCTTTCTCCTTCGGCGCGCGCCTCACGGGACGCGCTGAGCTGCGACATCCCGTAACGGAATTGTAAAGTCGCGACGACCGCGAACGAGCGTCTCGATTCGCGTTCTCTCGGTTGCCAGTTGGAACGTGGAGGGACTGGGAACGGTGCGCGAGGCCTGCTATCCGACAGACGAATTAGAAAGGAAAGACGAATAAATTCGAGGATCCGTGCTGAAAGCGCCAAGGGAAAATGACAGGGAGTAGCGAGGGGAGACGAGAAAATCGTTTCTCGGGCGAATGGCAAAAAAGCCCAAGGGCACGCGAGGACGAAGGAAAAAAAAAAGAATAAAAAGTAAATGATGAAGGAAACAGGCCGAGTATACAAGTCGCGGACGAAGGTTCTGGGCTTCGCGAAATTTGTCCGTTTCCAGCGCGAGTGAATTTAGGGTGGTACACGGTGGACTAATAACAAAGGGGACGAGAGGCGGGTGGGGCGGAGGGGATAACTAGGGGGAGTTGGCTGTCGAGAAGGGCGGTGGTGAAGAGCAAAGGAGAGACACACACACACACACACACATATATATATATATAACGACCAAGTACATGTAAGAGAGAGAGAGAGAGAGAGAGAGAGAGAGAGAGAGAGAGAGAGAGAGAGAGAGTGAGAAAGGAGGAGACGAGGGACAAGAGCCGTGGACGAGGGAAGGCGGTGACCCGCGGTGCCTGTCTGCTGCTGGCCGCGTTTCAGAGCCGCAGCTAGCGTTATAGCGTTATAGGATGGGGTGGCAGCAGAGGCGACGGGGAACCAAGGACGGGGGGTACCCGGAGGGAATGGAAGTGAGGAGAGCGAGCGAGTGGAGGAGGGACGGGTTGATGGAGGTGGTTGGGGAGGGGTTCAGCGGCGGCAGGAGGACGGAGGTAATTTGAGCGTCACACGCCGAGCGAGCGGCAACGAACGAACGCCAGGCAACGTCTATGTGCTACATAAAGAGGAGCCCCCTTATGTATCCAACCCATCGCGAACCTACGATGCGACTATGTACACCGTGTCCCAAAAGTCCTCTGCCGCGAGAGACTCGCGCGATAGAAGGGTACACACGAGCACGTACAAGGGAGGCCGGAGGGAATGAGAGAGAGAGAGAGAGAGAGAGAGAGATGGGTATACAGTCCAGCAAACTTGGCTATTCTCCGAGAGAGAGAGAGAGAGAGAAAACTAGACTCGATGCTCCGGTTACGTCATGTATTATGAAACCATGGCAGAGGGGGAACATACGTCGTATGGCAAAAGTACCCCCCCCCCCCTCGATTCCCCTCCCCTCTTTTGGACATATGGGACACGAAGGAGAAGATAGAACGGATGAAGAGATACCTTAACCTAGGTTATGTGATTTATCGTAGTAAGGATTTTGGACATGGGGCCTTACGAAACAAAAAAAAACAGAATACCTAGTTTAAGGAATTTCGTTAGAACGGATCTGACAAGTTTGTACATATGGATGAGACGTAGTAAGAGATTGGATGCTGAGGGATCTGGATTCTGCTATATATATATATATATATATATATATATATGCACACACACATACAGTTCAGATTCATTCATCTATACTCCTTCCGTGTATCTTATATACTATACCTATAGCGTCTTACTATTTTCACAATTGAATAATGCAAGTAACGTTTAACCTCTTTCTTCGTATTGATTGATTTGTTTGATCGATTCTCAATTATCCGATAATTAATAACGACAAGCCGTAAGCATTTATGCTAAATGTATACAGGGTGTATATATATATATATATATATATATACGCCCTTTCGAATATCCACAGAAGCTGTATTCCACTGTAGAGCTCCTGAGGGTAAAGTAAACTGGAGTAGAATGGAGTAGAACGAAGTGGAACAGAATAGAACAGAGCAGAGTCACGCTCTTAGGCCTGGCTCTGGTCGGTTCGTGTATCGGGATGGTATTGGGGCGGAACGACGACGAGGGTTCGCGTGTACCTTCGACGCGACCTAACCACGCAGAGGAGTACACGTCGTTTCAAAAGACCTTTTGTCTTGGTCCTCGGGTTCTCCTACACGATACATTAATCCCATCGTACGTGCTCATCAACCACCAGACGCGTATCTGTCAGGAATTCGTTAAACCGCGTGAGGCTAGAAAATATTTTTGAATTTCCCGCCGTCAAATCAATTTCATAACCTCAATAACTCGCGGACTGACCGATCGAGGTGTTTGATAGGAGTGAGCTAAAAAAAAAATTTTTATCGTTACACAACGAGTTTCTTCGCTGGACGCACTACCGTATTTCATGAATATGCACGAGAGAGAGAGAGAGAAAAAAACAAAGAAAAAAAAAAGAACAACGCGAACTCCGAACGAGCGAGAATGCATTTCAGGCTTGGTTGCATTTCAAAAAAAAAAAATGGTACATTCGTATCCACGGCACCTCGTAACACGCTTCTGTTATCTCAATAACAAAGTGACTAATGACCGTACGAATGGATAATCGCGTTCGATGATTATCAATAGCCTGTTATCTTTCGCCGCTGGAAGAACGGTGATAAGGCAACGTCGTCGTCGCCGCTGTCTGTTGAGACTCTATGCAAATGACTGATCGTGTCCGTGCGTTACGTAAGATCGAGGTACGTTGAGCCGATGCTCACCTGTCCTGACCGTTAAAATCTCAAGCCGGACACGTCTCGGCGAGCGGAAAAATTCTTTCGGCGAATTACGTGCTTCGTGCACTCGTGCATCTCTCTCTCTCTCTCTCTCTCTCTCTCTCTCTCTCGTTTTCTCTCTCTTTCTTTCTTTCACGCAGCACGCGACACCGCGCGAGTTAACGACTCGTTCGTAAAAAGAAGCAGCGGTACAGTTAATTTTCGCAACGCCGCGCGAACCACCTTTCAATTTAATAAGTCGACTAGTCGTACTGGCCGAGCGATAGATTGCAGGATGGGTCGTTCGCGCGTAGAAAAAGATGGCGGAGGCTCAAAAAAAAAAAGTAGGAGAGGGTCTTAGGATTTCGGAAGGTCCCTTGGTATTAGCGAGGATCTAGGCAGATAGGGGATCGAAAGTAACGTCGCGACGATTCCAGGCACGTCTGCCTTTTGGGACGCTCTGTATATAACCCCAGTACATATGTACCTGGAAAAGGTATATAGCGAGGACGTACATGGGTTACGTAGGTCGGTCGGTAGGTAGGTAGGTAGGTAGATAGGGGTACGTAGCATGGTGTGCGCCACTATGGTATGGCATATAGTGTAGTATTATATACTATATATATATATATGTCGTGCGGTATATATATATACATACTATATAGCATATAGGCCATATACCTAAAGGGTAGAACCGCGGCTGGCTCTCGCGACTGCCAGGACGACCGAGAGGGTCACTTATGTATATAGCTATGGAAGGCGGGTAGAGCTATATATATGACGTACAAGTGGTATAGGATCTATAGAAGGTATAGGGTGGTACCTATATATACTTACTCGGCTCGCGAACTCGCCTGCAGACCAGATCCATAGTTAATTACCGGCCTAATCTCTATTCGCGATTGCCTGAAACCGCCCGTAAATCCCCACCGGTACGTTCGGCGCACGCAGCACACCTATAGCCTAATGTATACGTATATCCCTAGGAAGAAGGAGGGACAGTCACATAGAGACGGACAGGACGGACGTGTACACTTCTGAATCTGCCTGTGGTACTGTGGTACGTTCCTATATAGGTGTATGGACGGGGAGTCCAATACAGGACATAAAAGACGTACGATCCTCGAGAGTCTCTGGTACGATCGATTCCGATCTATCTGGATCTCCGGCGGATACCGTTAGAGCCGCTGCATCGCGAATCCTCCTTCCTTCGTACTCCCCTTGCTCCCCTTGTAGCCCCTTTCGATCCCTTTCCGGTCACGTACAGCTCGAAACTTGGTGGCGCAGTTCCGCCTGCCTACACACGACTCTACTCAGACTCCTGCTTTAGGTTATGTTACTCCTCCGCACTGCTCTAACCTGCATTCGAGTACTATTGAAGTCTGGTTGAAACTAGTCTATTTTGACTTTCGATTTTCTTTTTCTTTTTCATTCGTAAACTATATTCCTTTCGTTTATATAGATTCTCCGCGTGTCATCCGTATGCTCGTCTTGTTATGATCCTTATTCGTTTTTTTAGTTCTTCTTGCGTCCGCCAGTCGGTTAGTTTACGCGTGCACCGAGTCGTGGCGCTGGCGTTTCTCGCCGGATAAGAGCAGCTGTACCGAATAATGGCGCGAACTTGTTTAGACGCGTCGTGGAATTCTCGAGTTGATACTTTTTATTAGGCGTCGTTCTCCTTTGGCGAAGTGCACGACGCGGGTAAAGTAAGGTCCGTAGACGTCATTGGTGTTTCCCTGGCCGCGTCCTTTCTCCTTCGCGACGTTTTCGCTGAGAGGAAAGAGAGTAGCTCGGTAGGAGGGAACGACGTCTTCGTGTGCACGAGAAAGAGGGTGAATCGACATAAATACACGGTGACGGAGACAGGGAAGAGACAGAGAGGAGGAAGCTCTACTTTTGCTTGGTTTCGATAGCACGATACTCCTACGCCCGGGGCAGGACGAAAACAAGGTTTTATTCAACGCTGTAAATCCTCGAAATTAATGACACGGGGTCACGGAGTGATGCGCATTTCTACGGCGTCACAATTGCCCCGGAGCACCTTCTCTATTGAAAAGACGTCCGTTATACGGGTATAAGCTTGACTTTCCTCGAATCCGACGACGCCCGGCGTCGTGACCTCTGTACACTTCTAGTTCTGTTTTTCCTTCAAACTTTTTGCCTCTCGCTGTCTCTCAGCCTTTCCATTCGTATGTGTATACCGTCATTATACGTGGTATCATTCCGCAGCTGAGATCCTCCTCATTTCGAATTTGCTTACGCCCAGCTGTGTTATCGCGGACCGCTACTCTTGCATTAGCGAGACTCATAGCTTCCTCAACCAGAGAAGAGAATGGAAGTGGCCAAAGTCGACGCCAGGAGCGACTCGTAAAATCGTCGGGCAGACACTGCTGCGGAAAAAGGTTGGCTGGAAACAGATACGAAATTAAGAGAGAGAGACAGAGACAGTAAGAGAAATTCAGAAAAGCTCGCTCTCGGAATTTCCAAGAGAAATCCACAGGATTCTTTCGATTCAACTCCACGTGAAACAAGAAAGGGTTGGTCTTCTTCTTTTAATTGCATCCACTTTACATATAAATAAAACACCCCGTGTCTCTCGCGAGAGGTAAAACGAGTAGGAGAAACGACCATTAGGCTTAACGCGAGTGCGAGAGAGACGCCTTTTACAGCTTCGAATTCATTACTTCCTACGTACGTATATACAACTAAAAAAGTACTCGCTGCCAAATTGACACAATTTAATATGTAATAACGTCTTAAATATAACCTACAATCGTATTAATAAATAGTGTACTTGATTTCTTTTCATTTTATAATTCTATTAAACTACTCCTAACGATCCTCCAACAAATTTACTGCTTATGCTCTCGCGACCAAGCACGGATTACCAATTAAGGTTAGGTTAGGTTCGACTGGCTTGCACGGAGACTCGCTTGACTTATCGTCAGTCCTTTAGCCACAGTCTAACTTGGGACATCGGGACACAAGATTTTTCCCCGGTGTTGACTTCTGTCTTCCATTAACTTTTATACCGTCAGCCGTGGTTATTATCGAGCAGTCTTCGTGTAAGCGAATGTCAAACCGGACATCCGGTTTTGTAGGTACGCGCACTGCTCTCCGGATACGTAACTACGTAGTCCGCGGTACTGTTGGAAAGTTCGATGGAAACGTAACTTTTCCACGCAAACTCACCCTCGAATTAGGAAGGCCTTCACTTCCCTTTCACATCCCTCCGTTTGCCGCTTTCATATCCTTCTCTCTCTCTCTCTTTCTCACTCCCACTTGACCAATTCTCTTCCTCCCCTCCTTCTCCTTCTCATTCTCTTCGTGCCACCTCCTGGCGCTCGCCACTTTCCCGTAATTATCGAACGGGGTTAAAGATACCAACTTCAATTTGTAGCCTGGCATTAATTCGATTGCCCTCGACAGTTTCTAAGGTAAGGGGGGAGGGGGGGGAGGTGGTTTATCGTGTCTGCGAATAGGGACTGTGACGTAACACCTACCCCATCAGATAAATTCACACATAAAAATAATCTTCACCCAATTGATAATTGATACGTAAGTAATTTTAAGGTTAGGTACAGCTTGACCTTATGCTAATTTGTCTATATAAAAGGGGCAGGTGAGAGGGGGGCGGGAGGGTTTAATAAATAAAAATACGGTTATTGGGTTCATTCACTTTTACAATCTTATGTAACGTCTGGTAGTGACACTTTGTCGGACTGGTAAGATCCTTCGGGTTATATTAAATTACGAGAATTACAATTGATTACGTCAAATGGATATAACCCAGTGACGAGACTATAGCGAATCCAGGAATGGAATGTTTACGAGTGAGAGAGATAGAGAATAAAGAGAGAATGGCTATAGAAGAGGTAGACACGAAGAGGAGGAGGTTAACGGGCCAAGGTCGAACCGTCATAACTCCTACGTCACGAGGGGTAGAAAGTATATAATATTGTGACCAATGACGAAAGCAGTACAGTTATACAAATGGATTATAGTTTTCACGACGTAACAGTTAATTCGTTCGAAGGACAATTGATAGCTTTGCGAACGTTTCGTCGAAGGACGGTAACGCAGTGCATCATGGGAAAAATATGAATCAGCCAATAGCAACGAAGCATTTCGTTCAACGATAATCATAACCTAAAATAATCGACACGTGCCTGACTTAATGTAAAAAGAAAAGAAAAAAGGACACAATCAAAACAATACTAATTTTGCGTTAATAAATTGAATGTACCGCCAGAGAGGAAGGAGAATTGGTAATAAGGAAAGAGAAATGATGTGAAAAATGGGGAGAGTGGAAAAAAAAGAAAATGTCTTTCGTTTCATCTCTATCTGTCTCGTTTCATCTCGCGAGCGAAACGGGGTGGATTTATTCGGGCGGAATATAACGACTCGGTGACGTCTGTTAGGATAGTTCCGCTTTAAAAAGAATACTTTAAAAGCCGGAGGGTTTATAACGGGCCGAGAGAGTATATAGCCGGGGACGGCGTATAGTATAGGGAAGGAAGAACTACATATAGAGGTGTAACGAGCAGAACTCAACTCACGAACTCACTCCCAGTTTTTAGTGGCAACTTGTTGCTCGATGCCCATTCATACGGCTCTAACTCCCATTACGTCACGTCACATCACCTTATAATAATGGTAATAACGTCCACGAGAGAAACCCGAATTTGAAACTCGATATTAGCCTCTCTTTCTATTGCATATCCATTTATCATTCTCTCTCTCTCTCTCTCTCTCTGCTCTCGTGGATGACGGACACCATGAATCAGTTAGTGAGCGATCGAATGAGTGAATGCTCGTATCAGTACCAATTGAGATATCGATAATTCTATTTGATAAGAAAAATTATACGACGGTGCGAATACGGTGTAACCAATTGATTATCGATTGTTGTGCTAGTGAAAATTTGAAAACAGTTTAACTATAAATTAAATTCTTGGACACAGTGCTTTTCGATATTTTCGATATACGTTTGATGGTCTTCGATGGTATTTTGACGTGTTGTGTATATATATATATATATATATATATATATATATATATAGCTGTTTGACCTTTGACCTTACAGGGATGTAATCATTAGCCAGGCGCGACGTAGTTTTGTATTTAATTCTTATTTTTCAGCTAATTACAGCATGATAGCGTAAATAAACAAAAAACACAATAAATATTTATACGAATACAAATTCGCAGTGCAAAAATACCCAAGGAGACGAAATCGCGAAAGATTTAGTACGGGTGCAATAATAAGCGAAAATAGGTAAAAGGGGGGGCGTTTTTCAAGAGGGTAAAGGAAATCGGCTCGGCGTCAGTTAAACTGTACGGTTTATATTGTATAGCGGGTATATAAGTCCCAGAGCGTAACTGGACGCACTACTCGGCGTCCCGTAAACGCTTCGGTTTAATTTGAATAATAAGCATGAATGCGTTAACGACCCCATCGGTCAGGTTCACGGGGATTTTACGACACGCAGCCCCGACGGCTTCGTCGGCTCGTTCTGTACATAAGTCCTTAGCGGTACATAAGTATCTATCTATAGTGCATAGTGTATATACAGTATGTAGCTGTGTGTGTATATATATATATACTAGGGACGTGACGCTACTCGGTGGGCCCAATTTTTCAGAAGGCGAAAATTCCTCGCGGCTCATCTACACAGGCATCGGGGTCGACCCTTGGCCCAAGTTAGGTTAGCTTCCTCTTAGGGTTCTTATGACGGTGAGACCCACGGGTGCCCACGGGTGCCCACGGGGCCCAAAAGCCGCGTCGTCGTCCTTTCTAAACCTGAAGATTCTAGGGGCGCAAAACATTCTCCACCTCCTCTTCTCCTCTGCTACACCCCCCATCCTCGTCCTCATCCCTTGTGCACGTTGCACCCTGTGCACCCTGTGCACCCTCTGCACTGTACGGCCTCTCGACCGAGTTAAGAGAGGTCCCTTCCAGGAATCGTTCGCGCGTTTTTCGTCGGGACCTCACGGGTTCGACGGATAAAGGAAACTGCGGAACGCTTATGGCCAGGAGCGTATCAAGTATTCATTGGTACCACCGAATATTTCTTTAACGACCTCAGTATTGTCTCTTGAGAACTTTAACAATGGGATCGCTCATTAATGTTATCGATAACCAATGAATTTTTGAAAATTTATATTGACGTTAAAATTTATGTGAAGCTTTTAATTTTTTATATTCTCAAAAAATCGTATCGACGCACTGGTAATGTATCCTACAGAAGCGCCGAATTCAATGGAAATATTTTATTTCAAGAGGAATAGCTACAGGAGACCCAGGGCTACTCACGGATAGTCTACGTCCCTGAAGAAGGCTCGCGCGAAATGGGTCCCCGCGAGGCGTAACGTAGAACGTTTTCAGGGCCCCGGGCAGGCCAGATAGTAGGTAGTTAGTAGAGGCAGCCTCGTAAGTTTTCGGTGTGTGATGGTCGGGTTCTTGGTGGTAGTACGCGTACCCATGCTCTCTGTGTCCACCCTAGGCGACTAAAGGGGCGTTCACAACATTGAGCAATTTTGAAATGGAAAAATCATTACGACAAATCCAGATGCATTTGATCGAATTAAAGCAATGATTCAAGAATACCAAAGTTACGAGCCGTTTAGAATTTTTATTATCGGTCATTGTGCAAAAAAAAAAGGCTGATTCTCAAACAGCGACCTTAAGAGATTCGATGCGTTTTAGATTATTTATTTTCTCTGCGCAAACTTTCTTTTCCATTTTTGTCATGCTCTCTAGCAACGGCTGTCCACTTCCGTTCTATAAGCCACTGCCTCCTGGATCCACCAGGGAAACCTAACCTAACAGGATTGTCGTGTCCGAGGGCGACGCGACAATTGATACCGACGTTGTGAACGCTCCGTAATATCGGGTCGGCCACCCACGCACAAACACGACTACAATCCGGGAGCGTACGTGCAGACCACGTTGAACACTCTGAGCGTTTCTCTCCCGTTCATTTTGGACTTAAAGACCGAAGGCAGATCGATCGTACGATTTTCCCGGAGCTTCTTCGTCTTTCCTTTTTCTGCCTGTCCCACTCGACTGGACGCTTGACGATTATTGGAATGCCCGGAAACGTCAGCTTCCGGTTGATTCTGAGATCGGTAAGTAATTCGAGCGAAAGGCCGGAAAGATACACGGGACGGTGTTAAAAAAGATTTTTCGAAGGACGTTCGCTCTCGTTTACTCGTCGTAATATCGAATTATCGTCACTCTCGAGATTCGATATATCTCGAAACTCGACTCACGTGTTCACCGAAGATTCTACAGAACGATATACGATTAACTTCTCAGTGACGAAGCACCTAGTTGACCGGTAGCCGTGCAGATGGCGCGTCGAGCGTTCCATAACGAACTCGACTTCTTCCTCTTCCTCCGTCAGGCAAAGTTCGTCTGCCCGTGTAATTACCATCGCGCTATCTTCAAACGTGGTGAACACTCCAGCGGGATAAGCGAGGCCAGGACCTGGGTATGGCCAGGTACCTAGGGAGATGACGTCACGTCCAGTAGTCCTAGCGTACCAGTATATGTGTAGGTGTATATAGGTATATCTTATGTACAGCAGTAGGGATATCGGGTTCGATCCGAATTTCGAAGGTTACCCGTAGGTCGGCGTCGTCGGCGGAACAATGGCGAAGGCTAGCTCTCCTCCTATACCCAACATCTCTACCACATCTACCTCGTCCACCTCCGTCGACTTGGTTCACTCGCAAAAAAAGGCACCGACTTCGCGGCTCTCTCGTGGAACATCGCGAGAGAGCCGCTATACCTGAGGGCCGACGGCGCATACCTACGACGTCCTTCTCGCTTCTTCGTGCCCTCTTCTTGCCGGCTGTGTCTCTCTTCAGCTTCAAGGAAGAACAAGGAGGATGCTGTGGGTACGGTCGCTGTCCATAGTGTACCAGCGAGTCGAAGTGAAAGAAGGATAGGGAAAGAAGTGCCGGAGATAAAGGATAAGGACAGACTGATAGAGAGACGGAGAGTGGGTGTAACGGTTCAACTATATATATATATATATATATATACACGCAGGAGTGTAAGAGAGGATAGCCAGGATCAGGAGCCTCGAGAAGAAGCTCTGGGTATCCGGAGCGATAGTGCTCCAGTCGATTCGACCTAGCTGGACCCGAGAGAGAGAGAGAGAGAGCCGCGCGAGAAAGAGAGAAAGAGAATTCTACTCCCTTGCTCTTCGTCCATCTCTCTCTCTCTCTCTCTCTCTTTGGGATCGGCCGCGAATATCCAGCGAGGCTACTTTGGCCCCGTGGGTCGTCGCCGGCATGGAGGTCTGCCATGGGGTTGGATCCGAGGTAGATGAAGGCAGCTAGGCAGTCAAGCAGTGAGAAAGTGAGAGGGAGAAGCAGAGGGGGATGCCAGTAAAAGGAGAAATATATAGAGAGAGAGAGAGAGAGAGAGAGAGAGAGAGAGAGAGAGAGAGAGAGAGAGAGAGAGAGAGAGAGAGAGACTAGGGTGGTGCGGAGGACGCTTCTGGAAACGCGTCGGTTCGCTGGCACTAAGTATAGGCGTCCTCGCGACGCCGGCCGTCAATATACCACCCCTAACTAACCCCCCGGGGGTCCGTGGGTGTTGGGTGAGACCTGGGCTAGATGGGGTAGCGCCCGCGCGGCTCGGCGAGCAGGGAGAGACACGAGCGGACGTTCTCTACAGGACTTGGTTGGGTGGAGGGCGGCGAAGGGGGGAGGGTTTCTGCACGGGGTGGTAGCCATCCTATCCCATCCTATCCCATCCTGGCCTAGCTTACTTTAGCTTAGGGCCGTGGCACCCGGGAGGCGAGCATAGGGTTGGTAGGACATTGCGGATATTCACTATCCTGCCTAGCGCAGACCACCCTCGGCAGCCGAGGCTGCCTCTCGGCCTGGCGTTGGCTATCCTGCGACGTAATCAGCGAGAGAACACCCTCCCCCCTCGCTTTCCGTCCTGCCACCCTCTGCCATAGCACTGGCACTAGCATCCACGGCCACCCGCTTTTACCACCCTCCTCCTCCACCCTCTTCCTCTCGCTGCGCCATCCTCTCCCTTTTCACCCCCCCCCCCCCCTCCAGCATCCCTTACCGGTTGGCGTGGCATGCATCTATCCAGCCGTCTATCTATCTCGATGCACTGGGTGGCTAGATCGTAGTGCGAATCCCTAGGACAATCAGTTCCTCACTTTGCCGCACTGACCTACCCTTATATTTATACTTTTATTACTCGACGCAAGGGGCGCTTTTTGTTTACCAACAGAAACTTGCTCGATTCCACCGGATATAGAACGGAACAAGTAAAAATGATGCTATTTCAAATATGTTTCGGCGTGACTTCGATATTCGCTAGCCAGTCAGCCAACATCCCAAACCCAACCTCTCGCCCTGCCGCCATAAGCATACACGGGCAGGACGTATCTCCTATTGCGATATGGATGTTAATAGGTTACGGGGTCCCTCGAGAACTAGGGTGAATCACGATTTCGATAAGGGTTCATATTCTCGTATTTTCTCCATCCCTTTCCCACTCCTTCGATTCACCCCGCATCCGTCCTCTTCGCTCTCCCTTGCCATCGTCTCTTCTAACCTGATCTTGTCCTCCCGCTCCACCCTCCCATTCCCACCTACAAATTCCAAAGTGTCTCGACGGTCATTAAAAGCGCGACTAATGAAAGAAAGAGAGGTCGGTAAAGAAAATTAATTTAATTTTAACAAAATACAAGAAGATGACCGACCGACGCTCTTTCTGCGCCCGGGGTCATGATGGGGTCAGTCATCTACTGGATTGACAAATCGCGCTTTAAACGGACGCGCCGAGTCCGGGCACTTTCTGAACACCGCGTACACATGGTGCGCGACGCACTAGTTCAGACCCTGGTGTGTTCGGTATGTGAACTAGCTGGCGTCCATGTCTGCGTCTCTTAGGTATATAAGCGCAGACGTCGTCGACTCTACATACGGATAGGTACATGGTCGCGCGGCCATGTACGTGCACGTATATATCGGGACTAGGTACTATCTACTATCTAGTAATACTAGGTACTAGGTACTGGGTACTAGGTACGCGCCGCGGACGCCAAATAGCGGTTCGCATATTCGGAGATAGTGCCCGGTCGAGGACGGCGGCGGTTGCTGTTGATTTAGGCCTCTGACGCTGACGACCTCTCTCTTGCTCTCTCTCTCTCTATCTCTCTCTCTCTCTCTGTCTCTCTTCGTCTTCCCTGTCCCCTCGTCGCTCCTTGGTCTATCCGTCCAAGTCCCTGGCTCTCTTTCTGCCAGAGCACATCTTGGAACGGATAATGGCCGCGACTGTGCATATACGACACGTAGAGGACCCGTAGAAGCGCGAAACGACGGAAAAATCTTTATCTCTCCTGGCTCCTCTCTCTCTCTCTCTCTCTTTCTCTCTTGGCTCTCTTGAGCTGCTCGCTTGGGATATCGTGGACCGACCGTCGCCGAGACGAATGGCTTTCTCCCTTTCGAAGACCGCCGCCTTAACGTTATTCCGCGACGAAACGGGCTCTTTCGCCCGGGAGGCGGGTACGTTCCAGTACTCATCCACGTACCCTACTTCATCGTCGCTTCTCTTACACCGGACTTTCCTTCCTTTTCTTTCTTTCGTTCTTTTATTCTCGTCTTCCCTCTCTCTCTCTCTCTTTCTCTGCTATTCATCTTCCTTCTTCGTTTCTGTTCATTCCACTGATCCTCCTCAAGAAGGAACCCGTCCACGTCCTCTGGTTCTCGCGGGACTACCACTGATGGTAGGTGGGCGAAAGAGGAGAAGGAAGAGACGGGGGTAGAGGAAAAGAGAAAGAAAGAGAGAGAGAGAGAGAGAGAGGAAAGATTCTCGCGTGACTCTGAGCGATCGATTTTTTTTCTTCTCTTTTCCGGCTGCGATCCGATCGCTGCCGGCGCTTGGACGGCGCCGGAAACGCCGAACGCTTCCAATAACATTCAGTTCCGAAGAATCGATTCGTCCTCCTTCGTCCTTCCGTTTCATTTGCAGGCTCCATACTTTCTCTTTATTTCTCTCGTCTTCTTTCTCTTTATTTCTTTCTTGCCTCATGTTTCTCTCGTGACCAACTTGGTCGTGATCTTCTCTTCGATCCGTATACCTGCACTGGCTCATACGGGTTTGACCGTTCCAACTTAATCCTCTTAATTTAACGACCTGACTCGTAGTAACGGAAGTGCTCGTTCGATTATCCACGAACTTGCTGAAAGTATAGTGTTGATTAAAGAAAATTATTGCAACTTCAGATTAGAAAGGTTGAGAGACACTGAGCGCAGCTGCCGCGGCGGCGGTATCTCCGCGTTGTCTGCTCTCTCACACCCTAGGCTTGCGTCCCACGTGGGTGACGGTCGAAGGGGTCGCACGAAATGGGTATAGGGAGCTTACAACCACCCACTGGCCATCTCTATACTACGACTGCTCTCTACGTGTCGTCGCAAAAAAAAAGGAAAAAAAAGCCAGCGCGATTTTATGTTTTAGCGAGAATCTTCGCAAATATCTTGGATGGTACAAGAAATCGTCTAATCCGCACTAGTGTCGATTCGACGAGACGCGGGTATCGCATTCGGTGACGAAAATCCTTCTTTTTGTACGCTCTAACTTTTCTTTAGGTTATATCTCGTTCGGACGGAATCTATCAGAGTGAGGTTTACTCGACTGAGGATTCCCACAGACTGGAAATGAACGAGTTTTAATATTTACTTGCTGGCTTTTATGTATGCGGTATACTCGTGGGGTAAAACCGAACAGTGCGCACTTGGCGGTATAAATTTCAAGCCTGTGCTGCGTCTATTAATGTTTTTCGTAATGGTATACTTATGTGCTTATCGTTACCCTCTTCACTGTTAGAGTTTCGCTCTGGCAATAGATTGATAAAGGTTGTTCTAATGTAACGACTAGAGATTGATAGTGATCGACTGATGGTAAGGTAGAAATTGATTGTATGGTATGCTGGCAATTTATGCGGTGTACCATAAGAAATTTCTTGGATACAAATTGGACGCTGCGCCTGTTACTTTAAATTAGTAATATGTAATATATGGGGATTTAATTTGTTTTAGCCTGAAAAACTAAAATCACCTACTTGGCTCATGAATAATCAAAGGGGAAATAGCTTTGAATGCGCTACACTTTTGGTCAGTTTACTCCTTGGACAAGGATATAATGCATTTGTTGTTAGCGGATATGGATCAAGGGAACAAGTCTATTGCGATTTGACTAAGAGGACTTGCCCTTATTTACCTAAACCTCCAGAACATGTTCCTCCACCGCCAACTGGAGATACTTCCAGATACAAGTTGAAATCACCACCTGATTTGAGGAGTCAATTCTTGCTTGAACTTGAGGAAAGAGAACAAAAAAAAGTTCAGAATCATCTTCGATGGCAAGAAGAGGAAAGACAGAGGATGATCGCTGTATGTTTTTTGTTTTCTTTTTGTAATACAAATATTACCAAAATTTTTAACCAGTATTCTGATGTAGGAATTAGAACGACCACTTCCGGATGAATACTGGGGATTTAGAATTCATGCTTGGGTAGTTGTATTACCAGAACGCGGTGGTGCAAGAGATCATGAAGTTCTTGAGCCATTTTTTATTGAACCTTCCACTGGAGAATTCTATTCGCCTACTGTACACGAGACCAATCTTTTGTATTTGGGAATTGAGAGTATCTGGAATGATTGCAACTACTGGGTCAATATGCAACAATGCACAGAAGGATGTGCTAAGATTAACTGGGATTTGAGAAAGGTTGAACTTTGGGAACATTTGCTTCCTGGGGAACCTTGGACATTACGAGACATAGAAGAGAGCGAGGCAGACGAAGACATAAATATACAACAAGACAAGCATCTTGACATGCCAGTTTCGTATGTAGAAAGAATCGATGTTCACAGTCTAGGTATGAAATTTACTACTCATATGCTAATTTCTGTTAATTAATCTTCAAATTTTCTCAAAGATTATGAAAGACGCTTTCCAAATGGCAGAAAATGTATATTTTACAAGAAAACAAAGGTAGAACTTTATGCTCCTTACGTTCAAATGGATGGTTTGATTCAACGTGTAACACTATACGATGACTATGAGTACATGAATCCGATAAGCATCTTTGAAAAGTTTTCACAAAGAGCTGACAATTTGATAGAATCCAAGAAAGAACTGGACACCGATCTTGTAGTGGATTCATATAAGAGAGGACGACCCGATGCATGCAAAGGTACAACACATATGCATAATTTAATAGTAATAAAAAGGAACTTACCATGACTCTTTAATCATATTTATTGAAGAAAATTGATGTATTTTGTAAAAAACAGGTGTCACAAATGATTCTCGCGTGAGGTTATATCGACACATTTAATTGTCCTCTTCATATAGTAAGACTTTCTATGACAGCTTGTCAGTTTCACAATTCGATACCGAACAGTTCTAGCAGCTTTATCTTTTTATCTTCATCTCTAGCTGTCATATTTCATCGTGATTGTCCCCCCATTAATACAGAAAACATTTATATCGGCAGAACACCGTTATTTTGCAAATAGCAATAATACCGTCGATCAAGAAAGGACTCTGGAATTTTACGATAACGTTCGCCTCGATGGTCTCTCACGTATTGAGACGCAACCAAGATTTCTTGAGCAGATTTATATCGGCCGGGATGATCTTCTCTATTGCTGGTAATACAAAAATGCCTCCATTAAAGACCAGCAGCTGTAGGATACAAAAATCAAACGCACAGATTAAAAATTAAAAATTGTTAATAGAGAGAACTATTGTGCTTTAGAAAAAGAAGAAACTGTTATTTCAAATATGAGATACTTCAAAGATAATATTTAAATTTAGAATATTAAAATTTGTATGTACAAAATGAATATAATAAGATATAACAGAAATTTATAAAAAGTCATATTGTATAGAAATAATTTCAAATTGGTATTTTAAGTAATCACACACTTTCTCTTTGGAACAGGCGTGTTGACTATTCCAAGGAATCACAGAATATCTCAACACAAGATATTCATTATCGCGAAGTGACGGTATATCTACATTTACTGGAAACTAAGTGCAGTAAAATGAGTAATTAATTAATTATACAATTCCTGATTATTCGCTTCAGAAAATAACAGAATGGTATCACAGAGACAAAAGTGTTCCTGCTAGTAAGAATATTGCCATCAAAGAATTTGCTATAAAGGATAATGAGATCAGACTAAAGTATCATTATGAAAAAGATCATGGTACAGCAGCTACAAGAACATTTATCAAACCCTCGATGGCTAACAGAGGTGACCGTCTTATATTCAATCCAGAAATGACTCAGGCATACGATGTAAGTTTAATATATTATGTAACCCCTATTAACAATTTGGGCATCATCATATTCCATTAAGTTTTCTTTTATTCGTTCGCTTTCAAATAGCCAAATCCAATGGCTCTGCCTGAAAAGAATTATAACATCTTTAATGAGTTAGAAAAACAATTAAAGGAAGAGGAACGTTCTTTGGCGCATGTGAGAGAGGCCGAGCTGGAAATTTGGACGTTCTTGAAAACACGAACAGCAGAGTATCTTCTGCCTAAATTACAAGTCTCAGTCTTTGACAGAAACAGGAATCAGGAAGCTAAGGCAGGAATGTTTGCCAGGGTAAATACAATAGAGTGGCTCATACAATTTCAGTATTTTCATGTTCTTCTTTCCTTTTTGCTTAGGAGGAAATGCTACGAGCACAGGGTCAAAGAGAGGTCAGCGAAGAAATAGATTACTTAGGACCATACTTGGCCCGCATAGGCAATCCAAAGCACCTGACAAAGGCTCAAGCGATGAATATCAAACAGGAATGCCTCGCAGATTTAAAACAGCTTTACGTCGACAGAGCCAATCATATTTTACAGCTTTTTGAAAAGTGCAATCAAAAATTGGAAAGGAGACATTCATGGTTCACAAAGGTAAATAATATAAGTCTAAAAATTCCTATTAGTTATGAATGTTCTTAATCAAGCCTGACTTTACTATTTTATTAAAATCACAAACTTCTCTTTGATATAGACCGAGGGTTTAACTCGAGAGGAAGAGGAAAGATTTTTTATGGAAGCTGAGGAAATGAATTTTACGCTTCACGCTTTGAACGTCAGATTGTCTCGCTATAGAACATTGGCTCCAGAACGTTATAAGATGATGTTAAAGACTATAGAGAATGATCCACGGCTTGCTGTGCTCTATCAGTAATTAATCAATAATCCATATAATAATCAGATATAATACATCAGGAAGGATGAGAGCTTAGAGCGATTAGAATATTTCCTTTTTAAAAACAAAGCGTTTTCGAAGAAAGATACTTTATCCAGAAACACTTTCATATACAATGTATATACTTTTTTTTTTACATATTATCCAACTTCGAAATTTTCTAAAAAAATGTATCATTATTATATAACATATGTGCGCAAGAGCATACGCATATGTTGCTACCTCATACAAAATCTAAGGTAATATCTATTGAAAAGACCAAGAACCCATTTGTCCAATACACCGTCCTGAAAGTAATAATCGCGTTACGCATAGTTCAGAATTATTTAAATCAAGGTAGAAGAAGAGACTCACCCTCGTCGTCAAAGGTGGCCAGGGTAAATTTACTGAGTTTATTGGTAAAGCTGCCAGTGTTGGTTATCACAGAATTCTCAGCCATTCGATTAAGATTAGCAGAATCTCCAGCAGAATCATAACGTCGACTCTCCTCAGCAAATCCAGAGATCAGAGTATCCATCATTATTGCCTGAACGATATGAAATTTAAAATAAGAAAAGGATCCGTCAATTATAAAAACAAGAATACGAAAGATCTACTTACTTGTCTTGAGAATACTTGTAGTATTTTATAAACGCGTGCACCATTTTCTCGCACGGGAAATTGCAGGAAAAGACAAGGCAAACAATCACGATTTCCTTCGTCAGAAGGTTTTGCCATTTCCCAGCTTAACTCCGAGTACTTCAGTCCCAGTAATAGACTCTGTAGAATTCAAAAGGTATATTTACTCGTCGCTAGTTTCTGCCTGCTGAACTCTCGTCGATGATTATTAACTCACGCATTGCATGTCATCGACAATGTAGACTCCAGATGTATTAATGGCAACCAAAACCGGAAGATCACGATGAGTGATCCAGGATGCAAGGCCTCGCACAGGACGTTCAATTTGTCCTTGGAAAAATGCTGCACCGTAGCAAGGTAAACCCCAACAGAACTCCAAATACTTTCGTATAAGTTTTCTAGGATTAGCATTGGTTCCTGTATGATTAGGTATCCTTTTATATTGCTCCAGAAGACGAGCTTCTGGTGCTCCTTTCCCACCAACCAAACCCAATCCAAGTCCTAATCCTAATAGAAGACTTGGTGACGTGTAATGATGTGGTAAAAATCGAGCTCTATGTTTTCTGAAGTACGCCAAGGTATGAGTTTGAGAGTTGTACGGACCTAGTTCAATGCGAGCTTGTAAAGCTCCCAAACTAGCATATCGTGCTTGTCCTTCGCAGGGATATCTACCTGTAATATACAATTCAGACTGATAAGATGGTGTTAAGGTGAACATTAAAGTATTATATCCTCTATTATTATACCTTCTAGGACATTGTGCCTAGCTTCAGCATAGAGCAATTCTAGGACCTTGATTTCTTTTATCTGCTCCTCGTCCCTACGTGATAGGAATACATTTCTTCGAAAATAAAGTACTGGTACCTCATCTTCTACACCTTCTTGTGTTCCATATTTGTGCAACAGATGAGACCACCTTGCAGCTAATTCCAGTGGTCGGTGTGTCTGTTTTAATTGAACTTCTAATTGATTCGAACAAAGCCACAAGGCAAAGACTGGCTGTCCTATTATTGGTGGTGCTCTGGCTAGTCCTAATTCTCCTTCTGTTTGTACTACAGAGAGGATTTGCTGAACACTTGCACTTCTCTCTACATCCATAGTCAGAAATACTCCAGACATTAGGTACACAGCGATACGAATTGTGGGTCTACCCATGTTCAGATGTTGTGACTGACCAATTAACATTGCTGTGCGGTCCATAAAAATAAATAAGATTGACAATACTTCACAAAAGTCATATGATTAAGTCAGTAAAGAAGATGAACTCTTACGATGCTGAGTATGATTGTCTGGTTTGAAGTCATTTTGGTATCGGCGAACAGGCTGAATCCTTCGATTTGGACAATCCTCTTGTTGATCCATCTTTTCCCTTGTTTCATCATGAAATTTATGAGCAATATACAAAATGTAATTTATCCTACTGCATAATGATTAATGAAAAATGTATTATTAATGATACTCACCGTAAATTAATGTAAATACTAAAAATTAAAAGGCTTCATCGAAGAACATTTGACTTCTGTATCATATTTTCTCTTGTAACACCAGAGTGTTTTGTACTTGAATTTCTCTTGCACATTTTCTCACTGCTAACCGTTAATTGTCAGTAGTTCGGCTTGAATGATCGTATAAAAAATAAGAATTACTTAATAAAATCAAGAGAAGTATATTTTCTTGATTCACTTTCATAAGTCATAAGTCCTAGTAAACTCGTTCAGCCAGCAGGCATGCAAACGTATTAACCCACAGCACTGTGGTAGAACTTCAGTGGTAGGGGATGGGGTATTGATTATTTCATCCCTTATGCGCAGGGTGCATCATTTCGGTAAAATTTTAGTCAAATTCATTTATTCAAGTTTATTTTTACAACGTGTCACTAGCTGGTAAACACTGTTTGTATAATGTTACAAAAAAAAACAAAAAGGGAAATAACTTCAGCTTGCAGTTTATTAAGTTAGAAACAGAAGAGATATGTTCGTAATCTACGAAACACAAACGTATTCCTTCTTCGCGTGCTACTGTTACATTGTTGATAGTCCTGATGAAAATACTACAATCAATCCTGTCGTATCATTTTGAGATCAAAAAGTTCCACAGCTTCGAAGCAGTCGTCATAATAAAGTTCTCAAGGTACGACATGATTCAAGAGTCATTTCACAGAAGGAGTAGCACTGCGAGTCAGTGGTAAATAGAAATCTTTTAAATATATTTTGTATAATTAAATTAAATCAGCCACGTTCATTGGCATTTCGTCGATCTGTGTTGAGTAGTACTGCTCAATATCACGTAGAATTCTGATATCGTCTACCTTAACGAAGTTGATCGAAACACCCTTACGTCCAAAACGGCCGGAGCGACCTATTCTATGAATGTACAACTCACGATTGTTCGGCAAGTCATAGTTTATAACAAGGGAGACTTGCTGTACGTCTATTCCTCTTGCCCAGACGTCTGTAGTGATGAGTACTCGGCTATAAAGCAGGAAAAAAAATACATTTAAATATGTAGGACACAATGAGATTACTTGCACTACAAGGTACAGGGGACTTTCTATGTACAAGAATTAACGAGACAGTTAATTATTGTACCTTTGACCAGAGCGGAATTCTTTCATGATGTTATCTCTTTCCTTCTGTGGCATGTCTCCGTGCATAGAGCACACAGTAAAGTTGGCTTCCCTCATTTTCTCTGTTAGCCAGTCGACCTTGCGTTTGGTATTGCAGAAAATAACTGCCTGGGTTATGGTTAGTGTGTCGTACAGGTCGCAGAGAGTGTCGAATTTCCATTCCTCACGTTCCACAGCGACAAAGAATTGCTTTATACCTTCGAGTGTCAACTCATCACTGCGGGAGGGTATGACAGATTAATGTTATTGCTGGGATAGATTGTCATGAAGTTTTAAACGTCCAAGGAAGACTTACCGTTTTACAAGAATTCGAATTGGATCTGTCATGAATTTACTTGTCATTTCAAGAATTTCATGAGGTAACGTAGCAGATACAAGAACAACTTGAGTCGCAGGTGGTAAATAACGATAAACATCATAAATTTGTTCTTTGAAACCTTTGTTAAGCATCTCGTCAGACTCATCGAGAACCAACATTTTAATTGCTCTTGTTCGTAGTACTCTTCTTTTTATCATGTCTATAATAATCATAGATATTATTAGCTTCGCCTTTGCCTAGTTATGAGAATAATCAGTTTTAAATATTTACCGAACACTCTTCCAGGAGTTCCAGATACAACGTGCTGACCATAATCTAATTTCCTTATATCTTCTCCCAGATTTGTACCACCAATGCAGGCATGGCATTGAACGTTCATAAAGTCACCCAGAGCCAATATAACTTTTTGGATTTGTGTCGCAAGTTCACGAGTCGGAGACAGTACTAGTACCTGAGTTTCGCGAACCTGTGTATCCAACGATTGTAGTATAGCAATAGAAAATGTTGCAGTTTTTCCTGTACCAGATTGTGCCTGAGCTATTACATCTCTCCCTTTCATAATCGGTTTAATAGATCGTTGCTGAATTGCTGACGGTTTCTCAAAACCTGCAATACATTAGATATTGATGCTTAACCCAATGAAAAACATTTTAAACAAAAAACTTAATATAACATCTTACAAGGAACATCAACAAGAAGGTCACAGTCGCTTATGCTGTTACATATTCCTCACATTAGACAGCCAAATTAGACAACACTTATAAAAGTGTATGAGAAATCGCAAGAAAGAATTATTCATACGTGGTAATCAAGAATTGATATTTGAAAAATTAGAGCCAATAACGGAACACGGTACGTCGTAGCAATATTGAGGTTAGTTTTTTTCATATCAGAAAAATATAATATTTAGACTCACCGTAAGCGTAAATTCCTCGTAAAAGCTCATCGCGAAGACCCATATTATCAAATGTGGGGATAACTTCGACATCTTCGCTAGTTTCAAACTCCACATTTGATAAATCTTCAGTTTGCGCGACGCGGCGTGATTTTCCTTCAGCCATCTTGACAGTTGTTCTTGGCTACTGAACGCTTCGTGAACTGATCGCGTACTAACCTCGAGGGCGCATTTTTTCGTATGTGTATATGGGGGCCACCTTGGCTACCCCGTGAACCGGGTGATCCGATTATAAAAAGTAACAAATACCAAGGGTAATGAACCTTTAAATTCGACCAAGTCATGGTTACAGAAATGTTAATGCATATAATTATCCATTGGTGAAAGAAAAGTATAGAATTTGAAAAGCAGGCTAAAATACGTGTTGTGTAAATTGTTTCTATACAATTTATAAAAATCTATCAGTTTAGATAATACCAGATAATACGTTGATTTCTTTGAGTGAGTCGAACTTCCTGGACTTTTACGTATTTCAGAGTAATTTTTTATGTAACGCGCTTATAAATGTGATTGTGAACAGTAATATTTTATTTTCTGTAAAAAAAAATATGTTGACAAGCTTATACGGTGCTGATTTTCCGAATTAAAGAGATTCAATGGTTGGCGTCCTCGACTTCTAGGTTAGAAATAATTTCAGTCGTTCGACGTTGTGAGGAAATTTTTGCAGTGAATTGTCTCCAAAACTATGTTATTAATGTCAAATAATCGTACAGTGTAATTACTATATACTCTGTTACTCATTTTACAACAGCAGCAGAACTTCTGTGAAAAATGTATCCGAAAATAAAGATAAGTGAAGTGGATGTATCCGTGAAACTCGAAGAACCTTTAACCAGTGGTTCCTGTTCAAAATTAATTACTGAACTCATCAAGTATTTATTATATCAGAAGCAACAGATCCCATTTTCTTGTGAATCTCTGACACAATTGCAAGCAAAGGCAAAACCAAATGATAGAAACTGTTGGTCCGCTAAGGCTGTTCTTAATTCTTTGAGAAACATGTCTGATCAGCTGACCTCGCAGTTACACCTTGAAGGTTGTAACGTCAAGGAAGTTGTAATAGCGATGGGTGCTACAGTGGTATCTCCAAAATTCTGCGTTCGAGTAGAACTGCCTGCTGGTATCCTGAGTAGCCAGAACCATTTGGACTATCACCATCCACCACGCAGGCCTCTTTTAACACTTATGAGGTGTGTATCTGTAGGCATAATATTTTAAATAGTTTTATTTTGCATAGACTTACATAATTTGTATTTTTATCATTACAACTTTGCTTACAGATCCATGTTTGAAAATGCAGAATTTCAAGAAGCAATAAGTATACCTTTGGCACCAACTAATACTTTTGTTCTTCTTAACAAAAAGGACTATAATACGGTATCTCAATTTTTTCTACCAAAGCCTCAATATATGTTGCCTGAACGAATTGCTAATCGATTATGTATAAAGCTGGATCATCTCAATGAAATACCATCAGATTGTAATTGCACTACATTGGTTAAAGTACACCATGATTCTTTCAATGGAAATCATGTTGAAGATTCTATTAAGGATAGTTTAGACTTATCAAAAAATTGTACTGCGGACATTCCTTATCAATGGTACCAATCAAAAGAAGTAATCAAAGGTTTTAAATTTTTACGGTGACCAGCAGCATATTCCAACAAGGTTGATAATTATGTGAGGATATATTGAACTATTCCTTGCAGTATGCTATTCATACTTGGGCTTGTTGTGCGATATTATTTTATAAAAATTAGAGAACTATAAGAAAAGGCACGCAAACTATCAAAAACATAATTGCATATTGGAAAATACTTGAATAAGAATATTCCATAGAATATACTAGGTATCGTGATAAGCAAATAATTATAAGAATATAAAAACTAGCATAGAAAATTATTTCTTATGCAACATGTATCATTTACAAAAAAGTCAGTGTGCCATATACACCACAGACTGTTTTATCGTGTGCTCAAACTGAATATCTCTAGATTTTATACTATTCATTTATCACGTTTATGTATTAGATGCGAGACACATAAGAATGATAATTTTAAAGTAGGTGTTATAAATGATGTTATACAATGTACTTAGATAGATTTACATATCCTTTTTTTTTAATATCCTTTGATATGTTGCAACGAATGTAGATGATGTATTCTTTTAAAATAATAATACGTATCAGTATTTGTTATTTACAATACTGATTTGTTCTCTACTGCCATATGTTAGTTTTTGGGAATATTATATGATTAAAAATTTTACTAAACAATGACTGCAGAACTATGAATTATGAGACATCATAATCATTGACGATGAAGCAGCATTGCCATTAGTTTTAGATTAATTTAATTCTATTATAGTTTTATAGTACAATTATCTATGACTATGTCTACAATAAAACAGTTTTACGCAAACATAGTTCACAGTGGTGTTAAGGTCAAGGGGTCATAAATACCTAAAGAATTTCTTCCGTTATCTCCTTGCCAATGTCATCTCAATACTTATATGTGGTAATTTTCTGATCATTTATGGATCGAATAACATAAGTCTAGGGGCAAAGAGATCAGATGCCACAATATTTGTAAAAGTAAAAAGAAATAATTTTATCCAATGACATTTATGTATTATGTATTATCCCCACTAGAATGTAGAGTATTTAGCATTAAAGTTCATAAAATCGTAGTAGGGATTCAATTGATTTAGGATAGTAAAGCATATCGAAATCTGCATTCTGCATCAGTTCCTCTTGAAACAGAATACGTGAGACTTTCTTTGAACATGGATAAATTAAAGTTTTTGACTACTGAGTAGAAAGAATCCTGAATTAAAAATGGTTTTATAAAAATTTCGGGCATCTACAGTCAAAAGGAATTCAATGAATTAAACGTGGCGTATAACGACCTCTTCGACCGCAAGCAAGGTGAGAATCTTGAAGGATTAGAGTCTGCCTGGGTAGGAGAAGACATGAAGAAGGAAGCTGGTTACGTAGATTACACCGTAAGTCAATATATGAAAAAGTAATAAAATAATAAATGTAGTTTAATTAAATTCTACCTGAAATTCTCTTTTCTACAGGCAAAGTAGATCCACAATTTGCAAATGCACAGTGCTGTCTTCACAAAAGCAATAACGAACCTCAAATTCTTGGACGTCGTCGAGGACATCCTTGGTACCGAGGACATCTTGCTTCATCATACAAAGGCACACGTTAAGCCACCAGAAAATGGTGCTTCATACCTCATGCACCAGGACTATCCGTACTTCCCATTCAAGAAGCACACAATGTGTCTGCTTTTCTGCATATGGATGATGCCACTCCTGAAAATGATGGCTTAGCTGTTTACCCAGGAAGTCACAAATTAGTTCCCTTAAGCTTATCACTGGGTTGATCCTAAGTAATATCCTCTCGTCGAAAAGAAAACTCGTCGCATGTTCCTGGTTCAACTGAGAGCAGCTGATGATCAGCCTGTCGAACATGTTCATCAGTCTCCTTGTCAAAATCTAGTGCTGCGGGGAAAGAATATTCATTGCAAGGCAGACATGGCTTCCAGATTCCAGGATAGTCTTACTGTTGCTAATAAATGAACAGGTCTATTACTTGCCAATAATCTACTAGCTAATACAGCCAGCTTTCTTTGTTTATATGCCATAGAATTTCCTTGTCTTATAGTTTATTATGTAAGAAATATAATAAATCATTATCATTATTGCAAATTGCAATGCAATTGCTTCTCAATGCAAACTTCAGGTATTATTTTGATGCTCAATTCATATATTCCTCTTGCGTTACCATTATGACTTCAAGTTTTTGATATTGTGAAGTATTTTATAGGTTTTTGTAATTCTTTATTTGATACATTGAGATGGAGGACTTATGAAGAAGTGAGTATTTTGCGTCTTGCACTATCCATAAAATGTTTAAATGGTGTAAAATCTTTATTATATTTCTAAAGGTCAAACTATGACTGAAGAACAAGATTCTCTTGAGCTGCTCAATGACATTGATGATGGTAAAGTACTCTAATTTTTCTTTCTATTACCTAATCATATAATTACCAGCGGATATTTTATCAATATAAAATAATAACTCAGCTAGAACATCGTTCTTAATAGTAACGCGATTCTTCCATAGGAAGAGATAGGGAGAATAAATTCGATTATGGCAATATTGATTCAATTATCAATAAATCCGATGAAGAGGAACATCTTCATCCCGATGATTTCATCCACGATGCGATGTTCGAGCGAGACGATCGAAATTTTGATGTAAACGAAAAAGAAGCAACTGATCCATTAAGTAACGAAGAAGAAAGTAAAGAAATATTAGAGTCAATACAAGAAGCTGAAGAAGACGCGGACGATAAAAAAAAGTGTATAATTAAAGAAAGTGACGAGTCAATAGAAATAATAAAGAAGGACTTCATTGAGGATGAAAAAATTATATCAAGATTATCAAAAGTGGAGGAAAGACTAGCGAGAATAATTAGAGTCAAGGAATTAACTGAAGAAGAAAAAAGTCTTCGTATGAAAAACGGTTTTCTGCAGAAAAAATATAAGGAATGTGTACAAAAAATTAAAAAATACGATGGGTTAGAAAAAATAATTGAATCTACTTCGTTACGCAACAGCGAAAGGTATATACATACTATAATATATATTTAAAGAAAATAATTTTGAAATTTTCATTAACGTCAGTTACGAAGAAATTCTTGAAGAATATATGCAAATTAAGGAGGATGTGGAGAAGAGAAAGCCGAGTTACGAGAAAGAAATTTTGAAAATGGAGGAAGCTTACAAAAGTCAGGCCACTGAATTCAACAGGAAGTTCAAGGAGCTTCTGTCACGTGAATTGGAAATTGGTAATAACGTAATCAATTCTAAAACCAGTAAGGCGTTCGGTGAAGGCGAAGTGAACAGCATGATTGAACGACAAAAGTCGCGGGCTTCTGAGTTAGCTGATACGAGGTTTACTTATTTGAAGCGACGAAACATCCTGAATCATCTTTTGTCAAAACTTTATGAACTTGACAATCTTGGAATGGGATACACGACAATAGAATACGAACAAATGGTAATGGAGCGACAAGGTATCCTTGAAAAGCTTGATGAACGAGACGAAGAAATTAGAAGAATACGAGAGAAATGCTTCACGTATGTCGCAGTACGTTATGACCTTTTTTTTTTATTTCTATTATTCGTTGCAAGGATTCTTGTGTTACGTGTGCAAGAGATTAAGTGATTGTCCATATGTATCTTTAGGTCCTGAGTCACATTAAGGAATCGATTGCCAGCATCTCTTGGGATATCCAAGAAACATCTGCAGTATTATCAAAGTATTCGGAGATTCAAAATCATGGACGATACGTTACGATGAAACGGAAGTTGGAAAGAGACATCACACGCAAACGCAACATTCAATTGCGGGAAAGCGGCGGACTACTTGCTCATCCGGATTTGCTCAGCAAAATGGAGACGGACATCCTGCAGCTAGAGTTTTTCAAGGAGAAGATAGAGTGGCTGCAAGCTGAAGTTTATCTTCAGCATACGCAGACTGATATGATAAAAGCTTTCTTGAAGAAGCAGAGAAACCATATTCAAAGCCATTAGGCTCCTACTGATGATAGCTTTATAATTACTGGTGGTAGCACGTTATAGAATATACAACTGTATATATTTTATTTATTATCAATCTTAGAGTCTTTGACATGAATATTATACCAGATATATAACTTATAATATGTGTGTATCTGTATATCGATTGATTAACATAGTATTATCAATCATGATTATTAGATTGATTTCAGTTTAATGAACCGAACTGCAGATATCCAGAGCAGAAAGTCAGGAGCTCCATATTCTGGGGCTGAACGGCGATGGATAAAATGTAACTAGATTTCCGAATGCAGAGTGTCGCGCTTATTCGCGATAACTTCACAAATCCATCTTGAGAATCCTCTTATTGAGCCTATATGTATATCGGATCGGAGCAGATTGGAGCAGCCGTGGGAGCTGAACCAAGAAACGTAGGAACGCGCGGACCGCGAACCGCCACAGTGTTGTCGACGAGAAGGCTACACGAAGGCGAGGATTTCTCATTTTTTTACGTCGAGAGGTTGAAAATCACGAGAAAAAGGATGTTGGACGCGCGTTTCGGAGAATTCTTGGCCGTGTGAGGCCGATCGAGGAGCTCGTGCGGGACTCTCGCGAATTGAACGAAACACATGTGTCGGCTGAGCCGTATTCTACATAGCGAAGTGCACTCCCGTGTTTGGTCGTCGAGGATCGCCTACTACGAGAGCTAGCTCATCCTCCAGGCAGTGTTGCACGTAGCTGGACCTTCTGTTCGATCCTGAAAAAAGCACTGAGCGATGAGCTGCCCTTTTGGAGGGATATAGGACACGTTACGGAAGGCGGCAGTGCGTGGGTGGGTGGGTGTCTTGCTGGCGACTGCTTCACTCCTTCACACTGAATTCCTCTCAGGAATTTCATGCCAAATACTCCTGAGAATCTCATGGTACGATATTAATTGAGCATGGTTTTCTTTGATATATTATTATGTATTAATGGCTTTTTTTTTGGTAGGAGATCCATTACCCAAGAGAGCGAAGGATGCTGGTACTCATACTTCAAGCTAGACTGTTACGATAGACTGGATTGCATTGTAAATAATTTATATGGATACGTACTGGACAAACAGAATGTCCTGCTATTTATCTGATTAATTTATGAACCTTACGAATGTTGGACAAAATTTTGGATCTAATGCAGGATTAGTATTCAATCTGTTTTGATTGGGATGCTATATTGGATGCTGAGCGCAGATTATTGAAATATTATTTGGCAAGTGTTTTATGATACTCCTGTGTATTCTTGGGTTGTTCTTATTTTTTATTTCTTTTTATTAGATGGTTGTTGCTGTCGAGTGACAGTCAAGACTGGGTTAGCTAGAGCATCGTCACTCTGGTATTTCATAGAGCTGCGAAAGGACACTCAAGGGACCTAGGACGGCCCTTTCATACACCAGTTTCTTTGATATCTAGAGTCTAAACTATGCGAGGTTAAACGGCGGAGAATGGGTCGCAGTAGGGTGTCAGCATGCGTGAGAAGCCAGCAGAATGTCACACTCACGCGGGTCACGTGAGGGGCGCGGCAGACATGTGCTCGCGTGATCCTCCAGCCCTGCATCCAGCGCTTGCCAAGGCCAATGGTAAAAATTCGAGTCCTCAACCGACCCATCACGCCGAAGCACGAATCGACAGCAACGTCCTCCCGACACCTGGGGGGCGACTGAAGTTCTTCAAGGATGGAAAGTTCATCTTGGAGCTGTCGCACCGCAGAGATGGTGAACGCACCACGTGGTTTCCTGTTCCAAAGAAAACATTTTGGCCGCCTGCTAGTACTACCCCTAACAGGCAAGAGAGTTCCACCTCTCTCAGTGGTAAGTAATTTACTGAAAGTGTCTTAACCCAAGTCTTCTTTATCCTGCAGTGTAATGTAGTTCCATGACCATCGAAGGTGAACCTTTGCTGCTTTCAGTTTCCGACGACAACTCATCGGTTCAATCGAGTCCATGGCAGAGGGACCACTGCTGGAAACAGGCGAATCCCAGGCGCAAGCTTTGCACGGAGTTCAACTTTTACTACCGTAGAAATCCGCGGAATCGTCTGTGCGCGCATCCTCGTTTAGTAGCGCGAAAACGTAGACGACCATTGGACCCAATGCCTCTACTCCTGGTATCGGACTCGAGCATCGGAATGAGTACAGGCACAGGCTTCACAAGAGTCCATCGCAAAGCGAACGGTGTCCCGACAGGCAAGACCCTGGGTCTCATCGTCGAGAAGTTAGCTCGACTTTTGGATCCTAACGTGGTGTCGCCCCGCAAGCGTATTCTTCGCGAATTGGAGAGAGTCACTCTCGAGGATCAGGCTTCAAAGAGACGTGCTACTCCACAGCCGATAAACACAACAACCAGCGCTCCTGCACCTTCGCCGAAGCAGCTATCCTCTTACAGTATAACCAGCATCCTGGGCGAGGACAAACCAAGTCCGGAGCCAGGCTTCCTGAGGAACTTGCTAAAGCCAGAGGACAGGCAACCCATTAAATACTCAACAAGTCATCCTTATCCAAGGGCACGAATCGAGCCGTACGTTACACCGGCTAACGCCTCTATCCATCATCCACTTTACGGGGTCCCGATGCTGCCACCTGGACCATACAGGGCTCCACTTTGGATGCACTATCCACCGCCCGTCCATTATCCACCACCGATGCCGCTTTATGCCCCGGCACCGCCTCATCCGCCATCTCCTCCCGTTCACCATTACAAAGACTACAGGGAACAAACTCTCACACCTCCTTCAGGTATGTCTCCTTCTAGAGGTCTATCTACATTTCTCAATGAATTCTCAGCCAGCACACTGGCTCAGAAAGATAAGCCACTGACCTTGTAAAAGACAGATAAACATTCGATCTCCGATCTCTATTGTCTGTCTCCTTGTGTTCTAGATATGCCTCTGAATCTGTCGAAGCATGCGGGTTGAATCTCAGGATCCCAAAAGTTGGTGCCTTATCGATGGACAAAATTATGTGAACACTGCCCGTGCAACGACAATGCGATATATTAGTATTTTTTTATCCATAAACAACAGTAACGTAGTAGATAGGAATTCGTCAGTCGGATCATTCACGATCGGCTGACTATATACTTGTACATACGAATGCATAAGCTGTCACCCTCGATGATAGGTATTTTATATTATTATATCTATTAATTGATTAACGAATAGTATTAATGCGGATTCGGTTGGAGGTAAAGTGCCATATTGGATAGTTTGTCTGACGTAAAACTTCGTTATTGCGACACATCGCGAAACAGATCCTCCCCTGTTTCGTAAATCGCTACGCTTACGAAGAATTCGAATGCACTCTTCGGAGCAACGTTAAAGGTCAAAGAAAAGAAAAAAGAAAAAAAAAAAGAAAAAAAACCTAACAAGACAAATTACGGAATTGAATAGAGAAAAGATAAGAAGACTCTCACATCGTGCAATCGTCCCAATAAAGTTTTGCGACAAACACTCGAGTATTCGTGTCACTTTATCTGCAACTATACCCGCGTACTCTACGTTGCGAAGTACGACAGAGAGGAGTTAAGAGAAAGATGAAGACAGGAAAGAAAAAAAAAAAAACGAAAAACACGGAAGACATGCTGAAAAGGCGAAGAAAAGGATTGTAAGACGCATCCTATTTTCATCCCTGTGCATCTCATTTACACATTATCTTGTTATTAATTCTTATTAATGTTACTGTCATTATTATCATTATTAAACGGTATGACATTAGAGGTATCGTAAGAAAGACATAGGATTATGTACAGAGAAGATATTACCTACACCTAGGATATTAATTATTATTATTATTATTATTATTATAACATCGTAATTCATCGTTTAATTTAGATTAAAGGTATCTATTCATAGCGGACAAACTATCTTTATTTATACGATATCAGCGAAGACAGCAAAATTAACCGGTAACGAGCGTGGAGTGTGCCTTAAAAATAGTTTTCTAAAGTTCATCAAACAAAATTGTACACATCCCTTGTCGAGACATTATTATTATTATTAATATTATTATTATTATTATTATATGTACATATACATGAACGTAATAACGCGTATCTATACACTGAGAGGAAACACACGTGCATACGTATACATTCGTCACTCTATTTATTGTTAATGTGATACACCGAGAGACATTTGAAGAGAAAGGCAAGTTCATTTGCGCTCTAACAATTAATAGATAATCTTAATTATTCATTTACATAAAAAATTCATGGATTCGAAAGATGATTCTTGAGCACGCGACCGAGCGTGAACAATTGTATAGAAAGACTAATTTCATAAATATAAATATTTCGTATACTATAATTGAGTTTTAGTATTGACTAATCATGTTACCGGTCATTCATAATAGGTCCAAGAGATTATTAATGACTCGCATAATTCTTGATCTTCCTAATGAGGAGGTGTTAAGCCAGTAAAATTGTTTCACATAAGCGATAAAAGTCTTTTGAGGGTAAACAAAGGTTTTGTCTGGACGGAATGGCGCGATACGAAATCACATCTTTATATTAATAAAAATATTGAATTTATAGAGAGATCGTGGCTCTTAATTGTCTCGCGTATCCTTCGAATCCAGCAGTAACCGTCTTTCCCGCACTTTTTTTGAAAAAAACGTGCCGCCATCTTGGAACTCATTGCCGCTGCGCCATCATTAACCTTCGAGCATAAGTTAGTCGCTGTCGAGAACTCGCAGTCGTTACATGTAAAGCCGTTTGTGTCCATTCCTCTTCCTGTTCGATTGATGTAATTTAACGTTAATTAGTCGAAGTCATTTAATCGTACGAAGCTCATTCGTTACCAATCTCTTGAACTAAGTGACAAATGTGATCGTGTAAATAACCAGTGGCTTTATCGTTGTACCAAATCGGTACCCGCGTGTTATTCAAAGTAGTTAACGTGTGGAGCCACTGAACTTTTCCCAGGAAAAGGCCGGCCAGCCCGGCACGCCGTGCGTAACGTCGCCTCAAGTCGCCTCGTGCGATGCGTGAAGCGTAAAGCGTGATGCCTCCGTCGTCGGAGTGACTCTCCCGAGCAACGAGGCTCCTAAAATAGTGCTGACTCTCGTAACTATCTGAAAAATAGAAGAAGAGACCGGAGTACCAAGTCTCTAGGTGGTAGAATCCGTGCAAAGTGTTCCACGAGAAAGTGATTCAAAATACGTCGGCCATCTTGCTCGTGTTCGGAAGTCGAATTCGGCAATAGTCGGTGGATACATCGGCACCGGCAGCAGCGGTAGCTTCGCGTTCGCTTCTTGTTCTCCCTCTCGCCCTGTTCTTCTCTTGATCGCACACTCTCTCTCTCTCTCTCTCTCTCTCTCTCTCTCTGTCTCTCTCTTCGTTACCTACCCGGTGTCTCGTTCGCTCTTACTCTTTTTTTTTCCCCGTCCGCCCCTCCCCCCCCCCCCCCCGTGTCCCCACCACTACGGTTACGGTAGCGAGCGCAGTTGCGTCTGAGAACGCGCAGTCGCTGCTCTTGGCACAGTAGAGGGTCCGTGGTCTTGTTTTGTGATATCCGTTGGCCGGGTGGTCGGTTTTGCGCGCGTTTTCCAGGGTAAAATCGGTGGTAGTCGCTGGTGAGTGATAGGCGAGCGTGCACAGAGCGCGAGTGTACATCATTGGACGCAGTGATAATAGGGATTTTTTGAATGCCCGCGAGTGCGAGCGAAACAGCGAGCGATCACTCCGGTGGTGGGGATCCTCTCCAGCCGCCTGCCTGCTCGTGCCCCTGCTTGCCAAAATGAAAATGGCGGTGTTCTGTTGAACGGAGCGACGGCCACTGACGATGCTCGTTATTTTAACGGACACGTGAACCGTCTGTGTGCGCGAGAGAATCGGATCCCGTGTGCTGATAGACGCGTGCTGCCGAGACTGGACTGGAAGGAGAGAGAGGTAGCGGCCCCGTGGCTTAGGGACACTGGACGACGGCCAAACAAACACGATGAAGTGACACGGGTGAAGTGTTGACTCCACGCGCTCTCTCTCTCTTTCTCTCTGTCTCTCTCTCTCTCTCTCTCTCTCTCTCTCTTTTCTCTCTTTCTTTCTATCTATCTATCTATCTCCTTCCCCGTCCTCGCCTCTCCGGGCCGGTGGGGGGGGGGCGGGGGGGGGGGGGGG
>JASANN010000249.1:839409-902553 GCA_031762395.1 Calameuta pygmaea
CCGGTCCGGGCCCCCCCCCCCCCCCCCCCCCAATTCGTCCGTCCCTCTCGGCTCCCCTTCTCGCGCGGTCTCTCTTTCACACGGAGTGCCGAGAAGTGGAGAGAAGTGTCGCCGATACGCATTGCGAGGGAGGTGGACGAGCCTTCATGCCGATGCCGGCCGAATACCACGAGAGCCACGGTAACCACGAGAACGCCAATTTCGGGCTCGCGGCCACACAGGACGCCAGCAACATGACGGCCAATATGTACCGGGTGGGAGGTAAAGTATCCAATGTTACAAAGGCGACACCGATCGCCACGGCGGATCGCGTCGCGTCCCGAGCCCAGCTTTAATTAGCCCAAGAAATTAATGTTTGCAAATGGCATCGCGATGGCGTCCCCTGTCCCCATTCTCTGCCTTCTCCATCATCAGCGGCACCGCCACCACTACCGTGTCCTCTTCTTTTACGTCCTGCTCCTCTTACTCCTCCACCTTCTCCTATACTTTGCCCCTGTCCCTGTCCTCTACCTCCTTCTCCTCCTCCACCATCACCCTCCTCCTCCTCCTCCTCTTCCCTCACGTCACCTCCTTCCCTTCTATCTCGATCTCCCCTTGTCCTCCCCGTGCTCACCCTCGCGTCCCCGTACGTCTGGCCCCCTGTCCAGGTCATGCTAATTCCTCGCCCGATGAATCTACCGATTAACGTTAGGTCCTCTTTGTAGTTTTCGACCGTTTATTACGTACCCTCCATCCTCCTCGTGGTCTACTCACGGATTCCGTTACTGTCCTCCAGCTCCCACACCTTCGGGCGTCGCTTTTATATTACTACACAATATTTATTCGATTCTTTCCTAGCCTACCTACCCGACCTTATTCTCATTTAGCTAGTACGAACTCAGCCACACGTTATTAGGTACCTCACTACGCCAGTACCCGATCGCAGGCTGCCAACGTGTACCGCCTTAACCACCTTTTATTTTCTCTATTCGGGTTCACAGGACTCGTCTCCCTATCAAGAACCTTACAAGTCTTCTCATAGTCACGAGGAAAATCAACTTTTACATACGTTTCCTTTACTTTCATCCGACGCATTGTAACGCTTTATTTTTCAAAGTGTTTTTTTTTCCCCTGCCCTTTAGACATATACTACATTTTCAGTAATACTTTTGGCGCGATAGCCAAGTTTGTCGTTACGCTTACGTTCTCACTCGTTTTCTCTCTTTCTTATTTTTTTTTTTTTTTTTTTTTCCTTATCGCTTCCTGTCTCTCTACTTAATTATTCTCATCGTTAGTACACTATTCGTGAATCCATTGCAACGACCCAAGTCGACAAAGTATCGTTATCGGAATGTACTAGGCAGCCTCGAAATTCCCGTGCATTAAATATATTATCACTTGGTTACATCTATCCTTCCGATAGTTAATATTACCTTTATCAAGGTAAATTAAAGGTAATTAGGTTCTGTGATATATCCTGTAACGTCGCGATGTTACTTTTTTTTTTTTTTTTTTTTTTTTAATATTTATATTCTAATGACACATAAAAATTGTATGTATCTCGCGCATATCGCAAGCGGCATTAATGCTTATAAATTGTCGTGCATTCGTGTAACACAGGCACATGGGGAATGACGCTCCGGTTACGTTATGTTGAAAATAATGGTTGCTTCTAGGCAGGGTGAAAATTCTATAGGCACGAAACCTTCTGTCCCCCTCCACCTGGACCTGTTTTTCCCCCCTCCAGGAATGTTCTGCACATTTGTACCCCTCGCCTCTCTGCCACTTCGTCCTCGTACTTGTCCTCGTCCTCAGCACTCAGCCAGCACCGAAACCCTGAATCCCTGAATCTCTTTCCACCCGGAGTAAAACCGTTAGCAACGTATATTTCCCTTGGACGTAATCCGACGGAAGGGCATTATTTGAAAATTATATATATATATATATTTTTTCTACGATTGATAATCCACCAAGTGGAACTCACGATTATCGTACGGAACTTGATTAATCATTATATTTTTCTCTCTTTTCAGATTATGTCTACTTTGAGACATCTTCGACATCCCCCTATCAGATACGAAGAATAGAGGAATTACACAAGGTTAAATTCAAATTTTGTTTTTTTTTTTTGTATTTTCTCTTACAATTAGCGTCTAACAATTTTTTCTTATTATTCAAAATTCATGGAATCTTTTTTTTTTAATTTCGTTCCCTATGGGAACACGTGTGTTATCAGGAGTAACGTTAACTATATCGATCACGATGTCTGTACGTTATAAGTTATCTTGTGCAAATAATGACTCCGCGCAAATACATTTTTGATCCGTTTGTTTTGAATGTCTCAAGAAATTCGTAGCATTTTTTTTTTGAAAATTGAGAAAAATTTAATTTTCTCGAAGAAACGTGCCCAGCGTGTTTCGTTTTCTAATTGGATTTATCTCCTTTTTTTTTTGTTATTCGTTTTAGACTGCCAACGGAAGCGTGGAAGCCAAGGTGATGTGCTTCTTCAGGCGAAGGGATTTACCTTCCACCCTGATTATGCTCGCGGATAAGCACCAGTGTGAGTAAAATGCTTGTATTTATATTTTGCCATACGATTTATAACTGTATTATTTATCAGAATCCGATAATAAGTGAACCCAATGACATTAGAAACGTTGAACCGGTGTATGTCTGTACCATCGAGTCAAAGGAGAAATTTGACAGTGGTTTTGAGTAACGTTTTTATTTTTTATTGATAACATAATTTTTTACTATTCGCATATGCGTGTAGAACGACGTATTAATGAAGTATAGGGTGTGCATGTAATTTTTGTTTAAACTTAATTCAAAGCATCGTTCTTGCAGGTATCAATACGTAAGGATACGATTTCTAAAGATATATATACATGGAGAAATAGAAGTTTCTCAAATTCAAGGAATACTCAGGCACACGTATGCATTTCCAAAAATTTTGAAAAATAACCAACCCGCATCTGTCTCGGCGCACTCATGAGTGCGGACCAATCCGGTTTTGGAAGCAAGATAAGAGAGTAAGAAAACGCCTCGCACTTGTCTTCTTACGTGATACGTGGAGGAGGGAGATACACGTCTGGTGGTAGCACAAACGAAATGGCGTCGCCCGGACGCCCAAGCGAAGAATTATTTTGCTCTTTCGAAAATTTCACGGGCAATCGGTATATTCGAGAAAATCGAAGCTCCGTGCCAGTACCGACTTTGGTACGCAAACGGCAGGAGTCTTGTTGTTGAAATCCTTGACTGTCCCCGAAGGGTCAAGAGGTCAAAGAAGAGGACCTCTTCGTATACGTTCCTACAAAGAGAAATAGACTCGCCACTCATTTGAGAGGCATCACGCGATGCTCCTCGCGCGACAGAGTCTACTAAGGCGATATACCCATCCGGGTCGGCAGGTCGTGAGGTTGTCAGTACAGTTGACCCTGGTACGCGAGAGGCATCAGGCCACCCCGTGAGACGGACAAACCCGATGAAAGGGTTGCCGTACGATTTTCCTAAAATTTGTGTTCGTTGCAATGGTAAAAATAATGAGACGCGAGGATTTGGGTTGGGGGTCGGTCGGGCTGTCCGGGAGGGCCACAGGGTGAAAAGTGGGTGGATGGGAGGGATGGGAATGTATAATAAGTAAAGTTGGGGGGTGGTAGCGGGAGGACGGGGGTTGTATCGATCTGCTGGGGGTGGGATGGGGGTTCGACTCCCTCGCCCACACAGGCCCCTTTTCCAACCTCCATGCCCCCTCGCCCCCCACGACTCCCTCTTTGCCACCCTCTCCCGTACTCCTCCTCCACCCCCCTCCTCCTCCTCACAAGTCCCCCTACACCCTCAGCTAAATGAATGACTGACGCAGGGGTTGCTTGGGTATGGGTATATATATATATATATATATATATATATACACACACACACACGTACATATCTAGAAACGTACGGACGCTAAAGTCCCTCTGCCCCCCTTCGTACTCCTACAGGCCCCCCCTGTACCTCTCCTCCCCTCCCCTCCTCTATACCTATACTTTCCTCCACCTATACGTATGTACTATCCATGTATATATACACGTGCACGCACAGGAAAATGGTGGGACTCGCTAGCCATCTTCATTTTAAGCATCCGTTCCCCTTCGGCCTCTGTTTCTCTGCGCGTTCCCGACGCTACGGTCGACGCCGTCGCTGCTATTTGCCCGCAATAGGATCTCCTTCCAGCGGCAGACACTCACGCTGGCTTTTTATCAAAAAAGCGTATCCCGCTTTTGCGTGGTTACCTGGGCGATACTCTGGTCCACCAGGGTAACCCCTTCGACATTACGCGGTAGACCCCCAAGACCTGTGCACGCTGAATACGTCCGGGTGACTACCGGGGTCTGGGCCTTTACAATGCTCCCTCACTCAAGTACAGACGCCATTTTGATAAGAATCCCAGAGTATCGTTGTATTCTTTTCGACCCCCCCCCCCCCTCCCCCCTTTTACTATCTAGTTGTACCAGGATACAGGTGTCGCGTTCTATACGCCGGAGATCATTTGCATTGAGAATTGCAGTATATCGTTACACCAGAGAAATGCATACGGTGCTCGAGGATTACTTGGTTTATTTTTTCAGTTTTAAAAATCCTCTGTTTATTCGAGAACTTTGTTATCTCCTTACGGAAACATATATATTTGGTGAGTCTAACTGGACCGATCTTATGAGTTCACTTGAAACCAGTCGATTATGTATTTTTAGCGTATACATATATGTTTTTGTATAATTAAAACTTCATCTTACTTTCAGGCTGTTTCGCAATGAGCGACAGACTATGCCCATTGAACGTTGGTTGCCAGTTCGAAATTCGTCCCTTGGAAATTGTCTGGCGGGTATCGTCAGAGTTCCGTCAGGCGCCACGGGAGTGTCGTCGAAATCTCGAAGCACTGGACCGAACGAAAGAGTAACGAAAAGGAAAGAAAAAAAAAAAATCAAAATTTTTCACAAGATCAAAAACGCTTATCGACATACCAAAATTCGAACTGGAAACCATCGTCTTGCCTCTGTCGTGAAATCTGAAGAAAAAAAAAAAAAAAGAGAGAAGCGTGACTCCTGCTGCTAATCCGCTGAATCGAAATGGAACCTCGTAGGCCGATACGAATTTTTCGTAAGATTCCTTCCGGATCGATGAGTCCGTTGCGCTGCAAGACCTAAAATGGAGCCGTAAAATTGTTTTATCGGTCGATCCTCACGTTGAGTCGTTAATGATGGTCAGCCGGCGGAGTTCCATGTAAATTCAGCGAGATAAGGGAAACCTTTCTAAAAACCATTCGAAAGTCTCCTTTGACCCAGTCACGTAACTGCATTATAGACGTACAGAGTACATACGCACGATTTGTCAATTTGCGAATAAATAGAAACGCGGTTGGAATTGGCTGACAGAATCAAAATTTCTATAAAGGCTTCAAAAAAAAAAAAAAAAAATTCAAAAATTAACATAAACATTTGTTCGCAGTCCTCCGTGGTCACTATAAATGGCTTTTTACCTGACCTTTTTATCTTTACTCTGTCTCGTTATGACATTACTAGTTTCAAGTTGTCTGGTCTGCTTGACGCTTGTATTCACGGCAATTAAAATTACCCGTCGATGTCCGCCATGCTGAGACAAATAAAAAAAATATTTCGGATACTCCTGATAACACGTCTAATCTGCAAAGCCAGAACGTTATCACGAAAATTCAATGTCTTCTTAACGTTACGTTGTTGATGTCTCAATCTTTTACTGTCTACTACTACTACTACTACTACTACTACTACTACTACTACTACTACTACTACTACTACTACTACTACTACTGTCTATTTATCGCCACTGTCTTTCTCTCTCGCTCTGTACTCTACACGCACACACACACACACACACATACACACTTATATATGTAACTTAGCTCCATTACTCTCTGACTTATCTATCCGTATGTTCTGTGGTTGGACTTTTCAATTGTGATAAGAAAAAGAAAGAAACAGCAATAGTAGAGTTTGGGTTTTTTGTCATGAAAATTACAGTGGCAAGCGCGGAGCAGCAGAGGTCAGAATCCCCTGCAAGCACGCAGAGTCAGAAACTTGAGAATCCGGACTCGACTAAGGATATGACTAGTAAAGACGGGATCGGGCCCAAAGTCATGAGCAAAGGGGGCGGTAAGGGGGGCTGGCTGAAGGCCCCGCTATCGGAGGCCCAAGAGCCCCACGGTGAGTGAGCTATTGATCGAATCCGATCGAATCATGATCGAATGGTGACCATTGCGGACGAATTTTAATTTACACTCGGCCGCCGGGATCGTCGGTACGGTTTTCGATCCGCGGTTGGCATTTAATTTCTTTCGTGTAATTTATAACGTGACTCGACTTCTCTTTAGGCACTTTGCTTGAATGGGATCTGTGTATTATTTACCTAGAGAAATCGATCCAAAAGAATCTTATCTTTCCAATGCAAAAAAAATGTGCCAAATGGTATTTCTGGATTGTACTGAAAAAAGAAAAAATCAAAATTTTTGTTCCTCGTCAACGCGATTTTTGACAGCCCACATTTTTCAAGATACTTGGGATCGGTGGAAATTTTGAAATTCTGTACGCAATTAGATTATAGCCTGTATCGTAAGATCCGTTTTCTTAATAATTCTTTGTTTGTTTGGTTTATAAAAAAAAAATTTGTTTATTCGTATCTATGTGCAAAAATCGCAATGGCGTCTCGTATCGAGTAGCTGTTAAGATTTGTCATTGAATATCGCACGGTATCGCGCAAAGTGGTCTTATGAGAGAATGAAGATACGATTTTTTTTTTTAAAAAAAAGCAACAATCGAACGAGTCGAATAACAAATTGCGTTTGAATTTTAGATTTTTTTTTTGAAAATGATAAAAGAGCGGTTGAATTTCTTTTTAACTTGGACTTACTTTCTGGGCCTGTACGATCCTAATTTTGAGTCTTTCTGTTACGAAGGTGTATTAGGGACACGAGAATTATCCCGATGTATGACGTAACGACTTGCGATTCTTCGAATATCTTTGCGAGATGGAAGCCAGTGATGATACGAGGCTACAGATTCAGCGGCGGGATTACGCGTTAAAATTCTTTGTAATCTTGGTGATCGCCATTAGCACTGGCTTGAATTCACTGTAAGGCCAAAGAGACAGCAAAGCGGGTAAAAATCTGCGACCCCTTCCTCAAAGTCGTACGGCTGGGGTCTTGGTTAACTTCTTTGTGAAGAAAAAAAAAAAAAAAAACATTTTTTTTACACGAAGACTCCCGTACAGTTAATATTTTTTAAATCGTTCGATTCGCTTCACAGTAACTTTTAACAATGAATCCTCTTGCCGAGTCGTAACGTGCGGTGGGAAACGAGGATTTTCTGTGCCTTAGAATTTTGCATTGGGACTTAATATAGTTTTTTTTTTCCACTAATTTTAATACCCTTTACGGAGTTCTAACGTCTTTTGTACTCGTTGGACACCGTTTGGTGCGATTTCGCCGAAAATTTTATTGACTTTCAAATAATCCCGCCGCGTAAAGTGACGATTCTTTAGTAATCTGAGGCTTCGCGCGAGATATCTGTTTCGCGATTGGTTTAAAAAAATTTTTTTTTTTTTCGAAAAATTCGAAATTGACATTTTGGTTGCTTTTTTTAATTGCTCGTTGTACAGCGTAGATGTTGTTGTTGTTATTATTAATTTTGATATTGTGAGTTTTGATTGTTTCCGCCATCTACCTGCGTTTCGCTTACGGTTCACCGTTATTTCTTTACTCGTTTACAAATGCACAAATTAGACACACATATTCGACCAGTCCATATAGTCACCAATTAACCGTGTAACGTTCAATACCTTTAATTAATTCTTTCCGAGATCGTCGAGATGTTACAGTACTTAATTTAAATTCAAAAATATTTACCATACAAGCAGTACTGTGCCTTTGCACGATCTTTACGGAAAGAAATTCACGTTGTCCAATTTACCTCGAAAGTCCTCGTTGCTCTTTGTTTTTTCTACGTATCCCATAATCGCGTTAATCGTCCAATTAAAGGTAATCGGGAATATCGAAAATTAAACTCTGATGTTCCCAAATACATTTATTTTTAGTTGTCGCGCCTTAACTTTAGCCTTGCACCGTATATCTGGCATGTTAGTGATATACATATGTCGCAGGTCGTCACCCGAATAATCGGCATTGACAGGTCAAACTTTGAACTCAGGTATGGACGAGGGAGCCGGCGGCGGGGGTGTTGCGGAATTAAGTACGAAACAACGTCACCAGATGAAGCACAGAGAGTTGTTTCTCTCGCGGCAAACGGAAACAATTGCTGCCACCCTGATAAGAGGAAAGTGCTGCGTTACCTTGCTGAACGAGACCGAGTCCTTACTGAGCTACCTCAACAAGGAGGACTCCTTTTTCTACTGTCTGGTTTTTGATCCGACACAGCGGACCCTGCTCGCTGACAAAGGTAAGCTGATTATTAAGGTCACCGACGAAGAGACTGTTTGTCGTATAAATCGACGTTTAAAATTGCTACTTCTATTTCTTTTAACAGGCGAGATCAGAGTCGGCAGTAGGTACCAGGCTGACAGTATCGCATCGGTGTCTCTGACCGCCGCTGAAAGAGAATCGGATCCTCGTAGATTGCAGGATCTAGAAACGTTGGTGTGGACTCCGCGTCACTCGTTAACCGATCGACAGATCGATCAATTTCTTGTTGTCAGTCGATCGGTTGGTACCTTTGCGAGGGCTCTCGACTGCTCATCCTCCGTCAAGCAACCATCCCTGCACATGTCAGCAGCTGCTGCGTCTAGAGACATTACCCTAGTGAGTAAAGACTTTGTAGTTAATTTATTATATTAATCAAGTAAAGAATTCGTTTTTAACCTGTCTCGTTGTCTATTTAGTTTCACGCGATGGATACCCTGCATCGGCACTCCTACGACGTAGCCAAAGCCATGTCCTCCCTGGTACCCAGTTCGGGTCCTGTGCTCTGCAGGGACGAGATGGAAGAGTGGAGCGCATCGGAGGCTAATTTATTCGAGGAGGCCCTTAACAAGTATGGGAAGGACTTCTCTGACATTCGTCAGGACTTCGTGAGTATCCGTACTGCAGAGTATGCTTGTCTATGGTCTGCGTTATTAATCGTCGTGCATTAAAATCATTGGTCTCTCTTTAGTTACCCTGGAAGACGCTGAAGAACGTTATTGAGTACTATTATATGTGGAAGACGACAGATCGTTACGTACAACAGAAGAGGGTAAAGGCCGTAGAGGCTGAAAGCAAGTTGAAACAGGTTTACATACCGAACTACAACAAAGCGCCGTCTTCGTCGACCGCGCCTAACGTAGCCACTGTTGTGCCAATGGGCAACAGTAACAGCAGCAACGGGAAGACAGCTAGTATTCTGAATGGTAGTAGCAACGGTAACATCACGGGCGATGCTGGTGGGATGCTTGTCGTTGGCGTTGGCGGAAAACCATGTGAAAGTTGTCAAATGTCACAAAGTCCTCAGTGGTACGCCTGGGGCCCGTCGCACATGCAATGTCGACTCTGTCAGTCCTGCTGGCTGTATTGGAAGAAATACGGAGGGCTCAAGGTATGCCGTCGCTAATCATTGTCAGCTGCTGGGAATTAAAAAAAAGTTCATAATTTCATTTTTCGTATCAGTTCCAATCAATTCACTCCACGTTTCAGGTGCCGACGCGCATCGACGACGTAGACCTTGACCGCAAAAGAGGCGGTGCAGGGTCTGACGAGGAAGGAAAAGGGATAGGCGGTGCTCATCGACCGCACAGATGCAGCATCCCGTCGTGCGGCAAAGAATTCAAGCTCAAGGCTCATCTGAGTCGTCATTACGCCAGTGCACATGGTGTCGATTTGCGCGGAAGTGGCACTGGCGGGGGCGGCGGTGGTGGTTCGCCCAGACCTGTCATGAAAACACGATCAGCCTTTTACCTACGTACCTCGGCACTGGCGCGTGCAGCGCGCAGACTTTGTGCGGCTCAATTGCGAACCCGTCACGCAGCACGTGCTCCTCATCAACCCGTCAATGCAGCACCTCTACGTCACCTTTGTGCTTCGCCTCAGCTCACATCCAAGAGTCCTGCCGAACTCCGCCTTTTGGCACGAGCTGTTCGACCTCGACCCCGTCCTCGTGTCACCGATATCGCCACTCGTCTAGGCGATCATCCATCGCCTCGGCAACCCGGTGATTGGGACTGGCTGGCTCTCACAGCGCCGGCTCAAAGGAAACAGCCTGATCGCGTTTCGTTTCCACGACCACCCAAGGCACCTGGTACGCGATTAATTTATTCGTATTGTTAATCATCTTTAGGCAAGATCTTTCCTCTTCATTTTTTATTATCTACTGACGTCTCCATATTCGCTTTTCTTTTACATAGACGGCAGTCTCCTGTACGAGAGAGTACCAAACAAACCGGAAGTAGACAGACTGCCACTGACTCCACCCCAACCTCAACCTGCTATGCAGACGCAACAGACTATTCTAAAACGCACAAGGCCGCCCTTCGACGAGATCAACGGCTCGGATGGTAAGTTGGATAAAGAATTTTGTTTCCCCTTTGGGGTAGCATCGAACCCCCCGTATTGAATGCTGTCTCTGTTTATTGGCTTCTACTCGGATGTGGATTGGGATGAAGGTAAAGAATAAAATTAGTCATACGCACTTTACATGCACCTCTCACACGAACGAAGCCCACGTCACTTTTATTTAAAGTCGCAAACACCTTTCAGCGTAGCCAATCAATTCTATGCGTAAATCAGCTAACGAGTTTTCTTCATTTTTCGCAGGTATAGCCCTGAACGCAGGGCTTCCATGCGGACCACCAGCTAAAAGGGCCCATCATTCCCAGCAGTTGCATACAAAACATGCTCTGGAACACGTAGCACCTAGCGTACTTCCTTTAGCACCGCCACTTAACGGTAGAGCCGCCCATCCTCATTCTCTTCCTCACGGACCACCTCTCTCTAGAAGCAACGCACGGAAGCAGGTCATCTCATGGATGGATGCACCCGACGACGTATACTTCCGGGCCTCGGATCAGGCCAAGTGAGTGTCTCTTTTTCGCGAAGAATCACGTTACCGGAAGATAGAATAAAATGACAACAATTAACGGCCTGGCCTGATCTTTTTTTGTTTCCTTCTTAGGAGACTCAGAAGGACACTCTCGTCGGTGGAACTACGGAGAGCTGCGCGCAAACCCTGGCGCAGATTACCGGCTCCTCTGCATCCTCCTCATCCACAAAGGGCGTCACGGGGTGACGACATGGTGGTCATTCTCGACTGAACAACTAATACAATCCGTTAGGCAAACTAATATGAATCAGTCAACCACAGAGGAATTATGATGTAACTGTAACCTTAATACCACAGTGCTCGGAATGACCATTGCGATTTATGTTCTGTGATGGGCAGCTCGTTGATTCTCAACGCGAGGATCGATGGCTGTTGTAAAATTTCTCAGTGCCCCTTTGGTGCAGGGTCGTTTGCTTCGAGTGAATTGGGTTGGCTGGTTGGGTGACTGGGCTGCTGGATACTGCAGGTGGAAATAGGGTGTGGGACTGGGTGGGTGGCTGGCTGGAAGGAGGATGGTTGGGGGTGGTTCGGAAAGGGTCTCGTTGGAATGGGAAAGGGTGCAAGGGAGTGAAGAGGAGGCGGTAGGGCGGAGAAGAGTCGCGGAGGGAACTATGTGAACTGGCAGTGGTACGGTCGATCGAGACGAATCCGGAAATCTCACTCTGCCGTGTTGCGCGCACCGGTGACGCCGGCATGATCCCAAAAGAAGAAGGAAAGAAGGAAAAGAAAAATAATACGGCAAACGAACATGATAAGGATGCGCATGTAACGTGTGGCCGGAAGACAATTTCTCTGGAATTAATGTTGATTGAACTTAACGAATCGAGTCATTCGCCGTGAATCACGATTTTCTATTCGTATTAATTAATTATTGTTGTTATTAATAATAATTATTATTATTAACTGAATGTACATATACATACATACCACACACATTCATACACGCATAGCCAGGCAAATAATGTCCAGGTATGTGGACACGACTTTAAAGTTGGACAGGAATTTGGCCGCGTGCGCGCGAAACGGCTACTACACGCGCACGTCGTGCTCGCTCCTCGTGTCGGATGGTAAATTAATGCGTAATGATCATAATGATAATGATTATGCTGATTGCGCTGAGGATGATTATCATAATGATTACGATAACGATTACGATTACGTGGGGGAATGCTGATGATGCTGACGATGAATAACGATAACAGAGTGTGAGGACGTAAATGGAGTGCGCGTGAGGGATGAGTGTACGTCTCGTGAGAATGAAGGATGATTTAAGATTAGAAAAAGAGCGAAATGCGTGAGAGTAGTGCGTCTGGTGTCGGCAATTTAGAGTGCGGATGCTGCGTGCATCGATCAGCGCGTCAGAGCCGGAGAGAACGAGGTTGCGCGCACGAGATACAGCGAGAGAGCGTGAGAGAAAGAATGCTCATTGTGAATATTTTTATTAAATTTTCAAGTTTGATGACATCCGTCGCAACAATTAATAAATAAACATAAGCATGAGTAAGTGGGAAAATATCTGTATTAATCCTCTCCGGTTATTCCATCCTTGAGGGAAGCCATTGCCCGACTCTCTCGCGTGACTGGTTTACGTCGTTTATAAGTTATTTTTCTTTTTCTTTTTTTTATAATCATTACGACCGGATAAGTTCTCTCTCACTCGACGATAAGGATACGGCTAGTTGCGATTAGCATATTCGAGATGTACGGTTTAATTTTTTTCTTATAATTATTAGGTTTTCTTAACATATTTACTGTAACGGGTCGCGTCTTGACTTCAGGTATGGTTCGTGACTGAAACTTTGGTAAGGATAATATCGATATTGTCCTTGACTTTACGAAATTCTATGAGTCCATATTTTTGTGCGTTTTCCATTCCTCCAGAAAAGAAAAGAAAAAAAAAAAGAAAAGAAAAGAAACTTAATGCAATTCAGAATTACATAATTTATTGTACATTATTTATTAAATACTGCACCCATCGTGAAATGTGCGATCATCCTCCAGCGCACACTAACAGTACAACTATTTCTCACGAAGAAACAAATCATGAACTTCAATAAAATATACTCAAGTGTATAAAGATTTCTAAACGTAGCGTACCAATTGCAATTATTAATGCACAATATCTTCACCGCAGCAACCTCAGATTTATTGATTAATCAGTGCAATTAGAAACTTTAAGAAAGTTTTTTTTTTTGGGTCTCTTTCACTTGACAATTCTATTGGACAATTTACACTAAATGTTCCTTCTCAGGAATTGAATTTGGTCTTTTGAGAGTGATGGTAACAAGAGGATAAGACAGGTGATACAAAAGCAATAATAAGCAGGGTAATGTAATGGCGATAGTGAAACGACTGATAGCACTGCCAATATCGAGCCAACTACCCTGAGAAGTAACGCCGTACATTAATGGCAGTGCTAAACAATCTCCTAATAAAAGTACAGCTAAGAAAATCGAGTATGATACCAAAGTGCGGCTTACGCAACCGACGAGCAAGAGGGGTATGCTCAATTTTAATAAAATCAAAGCAGCCATGGTGAACGGTGAAAAAAGTGTAACAAAGTGACGAGTCCATGAAGGATCGAATGAACTTATGCTGGCCATGTTGCCTGTTCCGAAGAAGCAGAGTAAAGTGTATAACATCTATGAAATGCGTTAAGGATTTTTTTTATGGATTAAATAGCACTAAATTAATATTCATTAATTTATTGTATCAAAAGGATACGAGAAATCCTGCTCTGGCCAGATCTTGTATGTTGAGACGAACCTCTCCAGTCATCCTGTTTGAAGTTGTCGAGTGCACTGGCCAGCAGAGTAAATGTGATGTCAGTGCCAGGAAGAAAAGTGGCTCGTAGGAAGCTGACAAAAGTGCCAGCGGGCACAGAAGACCATGAGCTACACCTACTATTCTCTCTTTTGGATTCTCAGAATGCACCCAAATGCTAAATGGGGTTAGAAGTAGTATTATCCATGATAACAATCCACGGCCATCAATGTAATTGGCACATATTGACATGGTAGTCACTAAACGCAAAGCTTCCATGAGTTTCAAGGATTTGCTCATTGATCTGTTAAACAGCAATGCTGTTGCTGCTGCTACCAGGCTTGCTAGACTGGGGATCAATATTTCTAATATATTGGCAGTTAGCAAACACATAAAATCGATAAGATTTCATCGTCAACCAGAAACTCACACTATGTATATACGTGGTTGTGGCTCAACGACAGGCAGCAATGGAAACACAGCAAGACTTATGGCTGTCCAAGGGAGCATCGGATGACTGTCCTTCAATAAAACTTTTTGCATACCTGCTGCGAAGAGCATTCCAATACCAAAAATCCAACGGTATATTAAACCAGCTGACATTGTTGCTATTAGCAAGATGATTACAAGAATTCCAGCCCATGGATATTTTTCATTGCGTAGATCCAAGTTGGGCATTAATTTTATACCAGTCCGTACTGCTAACCACGAAGAAACCAATGCTATTATCCCATAACAGGGTAATCTCCAATCTGAAGATCCTGAAACTGTGAAAGATTGTTTAATATTTATAATTAATATTTACTCAAATACTCGTTAACTTTCACAAACCTTTGTGCTCAATAAGTAACAAAACAACGGCACAGCCGAATCCCATGTTAGCTAATAATAATTGATTTGGTTTCTCCTCGTGATAAGATACTCCAGTTACTTTTAAAAAGAGCATCGCTATCCAGCCCACCCAAATTATAGTCAAATACAGCATCAGACGATTTCTTTGGTATTGACGGAAGTACAGTAATGATGTCTTTGCTAGTTCTATAGTCTTCTCCCCTTCTTTTAAAGCACTTAGAAATTTCTTTTCCGCAAGAAGTTGTTCTATTTTCACTATATTCTTTTCTAATTCTTGTTCCTTCTTGTGCTTCTGTGTACTGATATCTTCATTCTGAATACGATTAGCTTTTACTTGCACAGCAAGTTGTTTTATGTTGTTCAGTAATGTACGTGCACCGTATGCCTTTTGTCCAAGTGTTAAAAATTGTTTTGGCAAGACACCCTGGAATTCAATTAATTAAAATAATCAGACTTACTGGAATTGGAATAGCTGATTTAATAAATTGTGACATTACTTCGTTATTCACGGGAATGGGTATCCCCAGGAGTGATGATATTAGTGGAGTTATGTCAGCTTGCTCAATGTTCTGACGAGAGGTCAAATTTCTGATCCCTGCACCCCAGACAACCAGAGGAGTTTCAGTCTCATCCTTGGAGCCACTTCCATGAGAACCCCAGTCAGTCATCCCATGGTCAGCAGTAAAGATATACGCAGTATGGTTGTCTCCAAAGAAAGCTTCTGTTTTGCTTACAACTTCCTTTATCTGCTCGTCCACGTATTTCATATTATCCAGGTACTCACTGTATCCAAATTGAATTGAGAGGTAGGGGAATGATGTCTGCGATAAAGAAACTACTATGTATGCTTCCATATGTGACAGCGCTGGGCATGTCATTTCGCGGAATACATTAGTTTACCTGGATTCTGGTTTGCTGGCATGTCCTGCTGTATCACATCCCAATAAGTGAAAGAACAATATGATTTGAGTTTTATTTTTCACAGTTGCTGCATCAGTCTCAAGCCAATTTGAAAATTGCTCAAAGACCCAGGAATCTAATCGAATTGTTGGACCATCAAAATCCTCCCACTCTGCAGGATAACTCTCACCATGTACCTTGGTCTCCAAACCCTTTGCGAACATAGGAACAATATCCGGACTACCCCATGCCCACGTTTTATAACTTTGATTAAAGACTGAATCAAAATCCACTGGATTCTCTTTCCACCCTGTAAAAATAGCACTAGGATCTTCATAGACACCTGCAGCTATGGCCACATTTCCAGGTCTCGATTCTGTGGGTACTCTGGTATGGGAAACACCCCAAGCACCATGTTCATCCATCACATTTCTGTTAAAAAGAACGTGTTAATTTAAAAAAGATTACAGGAACCTTCTTTTTAAATAGAACAGTAGTATAGTTACTTGAGATATGGCGGTGGGTTCTCTATAAATGTTCGAAAGCGCAAACCATCTGCTACAAAGAGCAATAGTCTTTTTGCTGGAGCACCGACTGGTGGTTTTATTATTGGTAAATCTTTGATTATTGGAGAATGAAAATTTGCATCTAAGACACCCCACAGGATCACCAAGTGCATTAATAGACCCCATATTCCAAATAGATAACCACTAACAAAGTTGCTATACTTGTTATTTCCCATAATGTTGATGAATTACCTGTCCACTATAGAATAACCAATTTTTAGATTAGCTGTCTGAAAATCGTACTTCCAGTTTTAATCTTATCATAATTTAAATACACATGTCAATTAGACATTAATGTGTCAATATTGATACTGTAACTGACGTAATATCAGAACCGTACAGATGAGGCGTCCTTTACATGTTGTATATACACAATTTTGTAATATTAAGTAAAACTCAAATATGCTTTTTTAAACTCGAGCGTATAATACATGAAAATAGGTAATTTTTCAAGAATGAAAATAAGGCATCACACTCTGAAGTACGCAACATGGTTATGACCAGGTCGAGTAGGTCTACTGGGTCTACTGATCTCTGCTTATACATTCAGCATCAGCTGTTGACAGTCAGTTGATAGGAAGCAAGAATCTTTTATATTTGAATAAGAAAAGGAAACAATTCGAATTTGATAAGATGTTACATGAAATTCTGATGTCGCTATCAGGCTGGTCAACCGGTATCTTACAGTTTGCAGAATCAGATGTAAGAATAGTTACTGATATTGATATGAAATAATTCAACGAAATTTAACCTTTACAATGGAATGAGCATTAACGTCTCTACATTTCACTTTATCATGGAATTTAAGCCTAATTCCATGTATATTATATTGTTAAAACTTTTCTTCATTTTTTTATGGAACTTGATCAATAATTTTCTTAATAAAAATCTTTTTGTATTTTAAGAATCCGGAATTGGAGAAGATTCTCCATCCAGGAGAAAGATTACTCATAAAAGAGATTTCAGCTATAACCGATGAATTAAATGTAATAAGAAAATTTGTAAAACAGCACAGATTAATTCACAATAAAGCAGGCAATGCGAATGGTATGTACGTAGAAATGCACGTGCATAATATTGGTATCCTTTAATGATTTTTTATTAGAGAGTACATCTTTATGGCAATGCTTTAAATTGATTAGATGCTGAATATCTAAGACCAGGGCTATATCTTCGTGCATTATGCAATGGTATGGATCAGGCACTGGAGCCATTTAATCAAAATATTATAGATCTGGAACAGATTATTTTAAATGATGCATATACACCACTATCGTTAATTCTTTGTCATGTACAAAAGTATATCCCTTTAATCTCTGTTCTTAATTCGATAATACGTGAGGTATGAAAGTTTTAGTATCTAAGTACTTTATGCAATTTAAATAAAATAAATCCACTTACCATATTTATATGTTCTTCAGATCATCACGCAAAAGACACACGGATGTAAATTACTACAATGTCTACATCGTCACATGCACACTGGTGTCCTGGATGTCAAAGTGGCTCTTGAAAAGTAAGAATCGATTAGCATATAAACATGTGAAAAATCGTTTGAGTATATTGTTTTTTTTATGTTATAAACAATATCTTTAGAATGGTACACTGCTGTCATATAATATTTTACAAGCAACTAACAAGTTGGCTCTTGTACGGACACTTGGAGGATATGTACAAAGAATTTTTCATTCAGAAAATACCAGATGTCAAAAATAATCTAACACTTATCAACGACAAAGATAGTTCTGGCATTACCGAAGAACAAAACTCTGGGAAGTCCCTGACAGACATGTGGGATTACGATATACAAGTCGATATGTTACCTTCTTACATCAGACCATCCCTAGCAGCAAAAGTTCTGACTATCGGTCAAACTATCATTATGTTTGGCAATGATCCTCGACAAAAAAAAGGCAAATTTCAATACTTCACTACTTTGCTGTATGATAACATCTAATTAGTATATTTCAAATTATTATATATACATTGAATAGATTTTAGTGTCTTCACAAAGGAGGAAAATTCAATATGGGGCGAAAAGGAATACGAATATTTTCACAAACTTCAGAATCTTCAAACGAGACCGACTTTCAATATAATTGAATTTGAGCGAACTGTCGATGAATTGAAGCGATGCGTCACTGAACATCTTTGGCGGGTCGCAGTTGAGGAGGCTCAACTTATGCAACAACTCAAACTGATAAAAGATTTCTACCTCTTTGGGCGTGGCGATTTGTTTTTGGAATTTATTGGTCTTACTGCTGATATCCTTAAAAAGATACCCACGAGCCACACGTCGCGAGATGTAAATCTAGCGTTTCAGATGACTTTAAGGAAGATGCATCTTAATGATGAAAGCGCTGTGGAAAGTTTCAGCTTTGTTGTTCCAGTTCCTGAAACAGAAACTGAGACAAATGATGATGAGATAAAAGATAGCGCTGAAATTTCTGAAAAGGAACGACAAGATCCCATTGGTATGTGTAGGAACGACAAGATATGGAAGTATATTTGAATAGCTTCAATTATCAGGCATTAAAAACTATTTCAGAAAAGCGAGGCTGGGGCTTGATTATTCTTCAATACAAAGTAGTGTGGCCATTACATTTATTGTTCAGCCCAACAGCCTTAAAGGACTATAACACTGTATTCCGATTTCTCTTACGAGTTAAAAAGACTCAAATTAATTTGAGAAATCTTTGGAGCGAACATATGAGAGCAAAAAATGTGTAAGTTACGAGGCCAGCTATAAAATAATTTTAGCATAAGAAAAATCAAGTGGTATATTATTTTATAGTGAGATTGGTGTTACTCAATTGAGAAATAATTTGATCTTTGCTGTTGACAACTTGCAATATTATTTGCAAGTGGATGTTCTGGAGAGTCAGTATACAATAATGGAAAACAGTATGAAGAATACAAGAAATTTTGAAGACGTACAGAGTGCACATTCAATCTTTTTGGCTAACATAATGTCTCAGACATTTTTATCAGGATCCACTACGGGAAGAGGAAATCCAGTAAGCTTGCTTATGAATTATAATTCTCTATTAAATTCCCAGTAATAAAAAAATTTTTAGAGTTTGAAACATATGTTAGAAGAACTGTGTCTTATTTTGCAGGTGAATAAATTAATACGTCTTCTCTTGCGACTCTGTGATGATTTCATTTTACAAACGTCCATGTGGGAAGTCGATAATTTACTTCCAACTGAAAAAGAAGAACTAAAAAATCTTTCTGAGGCTTTAGATGGTCTCATGGATTGGTTAACCAAAACCTTAAACAAGGTTCGTGCGCAGCCCTGTGGGGAGCATCTAGCACAGTTACTGTTAAGATTAGATTTTAACAGATGGTTTAGTAGGAAAGTTTAGCTTATCCTAATTAGTGTCAACTAATAAATAAAGAAAAAGAAGGAATGTTTAGACTGTCACGGAATCTCTGAAACACTGTGCTGTGACTCAATATTCATGACTATTAATGATCTTCAAGGCCTATCCTTTATTGATCCTTAATATATTAACAATTATGTTTATATGTCATCCTACAAAGAAGTATTTAATACGTAATCAAATATTTTTCTCTATGTGCTGGATATAGGTACTGTCAGTTGAATTAGAATTTATTTTAGACTCGCCATAATAGTATTTATTTAACACATTCTAATTATAAAACACCTTGCAGAATATTCTATCGATGAAAATTAAATGTATAAAATTCTTAGATTACACTACATATATGCACTGATTTTTCGTATTAAAATATAGGTAATACTTAAAACCTTGCTACATCGACGCTTTAACGTAATACCCTGATTCTTCGTACTTATGAGATCTTTATAAAAAGAAGACATCGTTTAATATAGTTTAATTGAGTCTGCATAAGACAATGTATAATTCTGAGATCTCTATAATTTCAGATATATACAACTGTAGGAAATTGAACATGTCTCTCCGGAACAATGTCTCAACATCTCTATTAGAACAATATATTCAATCACTTTCATCCTCATAATCCTCATCTCCATATCCGTAAGTCATGGCCTGTTCTCTTTGACTCATTTGTATAGCATTCTTAATAGAAGTATCAGAGGCTAGATCTTCTGGTAGTAATCCTTCGTTGTTCCTAAGAGTCACATCAGTTCCAGCCTCCAATAATAAACTGGTCACTTCAAAGTGTCCATGATTAGCAGCAGCATGCAGCGGTGTATCACCCATTCTGTTCTATATTCAAGACAAAATTTCAGTTTGGATAAACTCTTTTTTAATTATTCATACCTGATTATTTACCTGTGCATTGATTGCTGGATTTGACACCTGTAAGAGTTCTTTTACACAGTCAACGTGACCAGCACGTGCAGCCCAATACAATGGTGTATTTCCAGCTGAATCTAATCCTGTTCCCGAAACACCTCCATTCAGACATTCTTTCAAAAAGGATAAGTTTCCACGCCTTGCAGCTTCGTGTAGCGGTAATTCCACTTCTTGCATCTGTTCTTCGACTAAATATTAAGAAAGAATTATAAATTTAATTATATTAAGATATTTATTGATTATTCATGCAGCACTAACCAAAATTGGCAGGTATAAGTCCTTGTCTATTACCACAGCGAGCCTTCCACCAGTTAGGGTCCTGATCTTGGTCATACACATAGAGAAGTTCACCTTCTTCGAAGGACAGCTCATCTGCCTGTCATAAAGAGACAAAAGTATTTATATTTCTATCATAATTTTACTACACTCGAACAGTTGTTTAATCTAACAGTGCAGCGATTATTAAATTACTTACATGCTGGGCTGTATACTTGTACAGGGCTCTCACTACTTTCACCCTGCCTTGAAATCAAAAGAAATCTTAAAAGGCAAATACTGTTTTTTCAAACAGTTTAGTGTGAAAAAAACATAACAAATTGAAGATGCAATATCATGTAAGTCATGTTATAAAGGAAAAGCATTTGAATTCTCACACATGCAATGCACAATTCCAAATGACGTTACAGTAGAAAGCCAAAGTTGATTATTAAATTAAAGATATAACAGCAGCTTGTACAATAACAATTGTAAAATCCTAATTTATTGCTTTAATTTTCTAATTCAACACAAAATTTAGATACCTATGGAAATAGTCCACAGGTAAAGTATATTATTAGTAATCTTAGTGCAGAAGACTTGAGGTGGATTGAAAACACATAAGACCACTTTCCCGTTTGGGGAAATATATTGTTATGCACTACAAAAACATTGACACAAATGATATAAATACGCTATACCGCAATGCATAATAATTACCAGGTTTTGGAGTGGGTTTTGGTGGTACAGACGGTTTGACAGATGCGTCCACTGTGGCAGCCATTCTTATCATAATAATAATAGTAAACGCACACATTCATAAACGATAAACCATATTTGTAGCCAGAGTCACAGTGGTATACGCAGGCCACACCCGCAAATTTATTTTACAGATTTTCTTTAAGAAAATTTATTTATGATTACACGTATCCCTTAATCAAAATAAAATTTTTCATAGAATCTTCTTCTTTGCTACTTTCATAAACAATACCATATCTGAAAAAAAATACATTTTAGTAAAATATACTTGTAGAACTCTTATCAGATTATATTATACTTACTGAAAAATATTACAAGAACCAATCCCACCATTAACCATACCCAACACCTCCAGTTTGATTTGGTGTGTTCTTCCAATTTTAAAGATTCTGTTTTCAATTTGGTAGCGTTAACGTCTGTCAGTTTATCAGATTGTTCTAATGAATTAATATCCTTTTTAATTATAGCACTTGCAGTTAGTGCATGTTCCTTCATATTACTCGTCATCATGAGCATATTCTCTGCAATCTTTTCTTGAATGTTTCTGTTGTACTTCAATAGTGCGTCTAAATCCTCATCTTGGGTAGGAGAAGTTAGAAATCTTTGTCTTAGGCCATCATCGGTAGATCCTAGAGACATGCAATAAAATTATGTGAATATCAATTTACAAATGCAACTCTACGTAAAGTATTAATTTATGAAGTCTATTAGAATCATCCAATTGTGAGTATAATGTAGTATGGTAATGAGATATCATCTATTGATTCTGATTCTTTTCTAATCAATTACCCTTATCACTGCTAAATAAATCAGCACGTAATTCACTGTTATACTTTGCAGTTATTTTTTGATGGATTTGTGTCGTAATATTTGGTCCAATAGAGTCTGCTGTTGTTGTTATTGGACTCTTTGATAATAACTGAGCAGCAGTTAAACGTTCAACTGGATTAGACAGTTTAGCTGTTCCGACTAATCCTTTTAAAAAATCAACACGTCTTATGTATTCTGTCATTGTATCTCTGGATGGTTTACTGAAACATATGTTTATTTTCAATTAATATTTACCATAATATGATATATTAGGAGATTACACAAAACTATACTTCTCATAATTATAAATTTAATAATGTTGATAAAGACAAATATCTTGTTGCATAATATTAGAAAATGTAGATATAATTACTTAGGCAATGTTTGCAATTCCTTGACCATATCTTCTACGTGGAATATAAACTGTAATAAAGAGAATTAAAATTAGTCACTATAATATTCATTAAAGAACAATTCTTGGTTTTATTAGATTATTAAAAATACCCTTTCGAGTCTCCAATCATTTTGTGGGTCTTCTGTAGCCATAAGTTCACAACGATTTAAGAGACGTCTAACATTTATTTCTAATCTTGACATTTGATTCATTGTTAGATTCAATTGTTTAACACAATTTATTTATTATCAAGGTAATATCAATAAATAAAGATTTTTTTTGGATCAGTACAGTGTCTGACAACTGACAGTTCAAAAGCATCTGATGTGAATTGGGCTTTACTCGTCTTTCTCCTTTTGTAATAAAGCTTCAATTACTCTGCTTAATTTTATTTATTAATCGATCACACTGCCATTATCTTGCTTTCTACTCTGCATACTATTAATTAAATACAAAGTACCATAATTTTAGTTTCAGCAAATATTCTCTTAATTTGTGTATACACATTAACCCCTGACTGTCCCTGACGAGCCTCCATACGGAGCACTACGATGGTACGAAGTGAATACGATGTTACAGAAACTTGGAGTTTTAAAATCTAGTTTGTCCTGAAATAAGAGAAGACTTAGTTTGACATTATTGTTGTATATAATATACAAATTTCACAATGGGATGTGAATATTGCTATTTGGAGATCTGAATTTTCCTATAATTATCAATAATCTTGTATAATAATATAATATATCTCAGCATGGATGAAATTGAATACAAACTTAAAACAAATAATGCTGTACTTATATCTAATGTAAGTATATGTTATAAATCGATATTGAGTGTACGAACAGATTTATTTAAATATCTAATGTTTGTTAGGCTATTTCTAAACTTTTGGATATAATCAATCAAAAGAGCAAAGAGACGAATTATGGGGATTTGTCGAAGGTATGTCATGGATTGCATCTTATTTTGTCATCTTTACATATCGTTTAAAGACTTATCTGATTTACTTTGCAGTCACCTGAGTTGAAGCTACTTTTGTCTAAATGTGAAAATGAAAATTCAATTGTAAGTGTGACAGCGTGTCAAGCACTCGTTACCTTGGTAGAAACTGGTGTTTTGCCTGTAGCAAGTACTCTATCAAATTTTATAGCATCTCTTGGTATTACGAAGTAAGTAATAATATATCATTAGGAAGTAGTATAATTTATTTATAAACTGCATTGTAAAATATAATTGATGTCTCCTTTATCAGAAACTACTCAGCAGTCACTGTTGCTATAAGTAACTTATTATTGCTTGACCTAAGAGGTCGTGCAGATCAGAATGAATATCTATGTCCATTTACTCTTAAAGCTCCTCAGCATCCATTAATCACTGTCCTTAACCAGAAAAAGGATGTTTGGAGAGACGTGCTAACTCAAATGCAGTTCATTATGAATCATCATCAAAATGAGTGAGTTTGATACATGAATTACCAATCTGAAGTTACTTAAGTATGCACTTTTGTCTTTCAGAATTGGTTGTCATAGTGTCGAGCTGCTACGACCAGTGTACTTGTACATTTTATGCAATCCCTCATTGTCCCTCTCAGAAACTTGTCGACAACAAACTTGGCATCTCTTAATTAAATCAAGAATAGCAAAGCGTTTGCAAATTGAAGCTTTGCAATGGATGCGAATAAAAGATGCAAATATGTGTCTGGAAACGAACTATAGACTTCTCGAATTGGCAGAAGTAGTAGTGGCTAATAAGGACAAGCAATATTGCGTGTCTTTAATGCCATTCATTGTCAGTATGACTATAAAACTTCTGGAATTTAATTGCGATCCCAGACCTAATTTTGATATAGTTTCACTTATGATTGAGTGCAGCGACAATGACTCTTGCAGCATTACGGTAGCTCTGCTGGCTGAAGTAATTTCAACATGCCCTAGCATTTATCTATTCAGTGCTATTCAACTCTGTAAGTACATTGAAGGGATTCTAATAAAATCTAAGATCTTTAAATGGTTAATATTATAAGATACATTATTTTGATTTTAGGTAAGAAAATATTAGAAAAATTACAGTGCAGTGCAATAGTTGCTTATGCAATGCTAGCATCCTTACTACAATGGATGGCATATCCTTCATTTTTTTCCTCCGATGCATTAGAAATGGCACGAAAAGTGATAAGCTTAATAACTGATAAGACTGCGTGGTCTTGCAATACTGCCAGACTTTTATCGAACCAGGTATTTATGGCATTAAAGCACAGTGATGCTAATATTCAATTTTACACTGAAATCTGCTATTGCATGGAATCCTGTTCCGAGAGTACTACTCTCACCTGGTTAACCAAAATGGCAGATGCCCCTAATAATATAAAATACCGATGCAAGCTGCTTCTTAGTGGATTATTCCTACGCAGTGACAAACCCGCTGTCACTATAAAGACATGCGAGATTCTCGTACGAATTGTTAAGGAGAACAAAAATTCTGCGTCGCACCTGCTGTCTCTAATTTTATACAAATTGACTACATCACGCGACTACGAAGAAATCAAGGCTCTTCTTGTTGCATTGCCGGAATTAGCCGTGGTCAAGGAAAATATACCATTAATTATCCAGACCCTAGAGACATTTTTATCATCTAACAATTCCCTTAAATATCTGGCAATCAACTTATACTTAAAAGCTTGGGAGAACGATACCAGGTGCCACCGATATCTTCAGGCAGCACTCGTGGATGCAAGTAAAAAAAATAAAACATGGAGGAGTAATGTCACCTGTGCAAAAGCCATGAAGTATATTTGCGAAAATCATCCTCAGCATGGTATTGAATTGGTACCATTATTATCACAAACTCTAAATAGTTGTGGTGACATCACTGGTAGCGCCGCCACTGCACTTGCTCTCGAAGGCATTTCTGCACTCTGCGAGTCTGGTCTCATAGACATTTGTTCCACTTGGAAAGTATTGGCGCCCAAGATGAACAAGGATAAACGAACAATTGTTTTAGTAAGCTTGTGTAAGCTTTTTGGAAGAATACCTTCCTACCCAAGTCACCCTGGTGACAAGTTTGATAAATTGGTCTTCGAAGTTATCACAAAGCTATGGACATTTGTGTCTACGTGGGATCATGTGGATGTTATTAGAGCTTCTTTCGAAGCACTGTCAGAATATAAACTAGAAAATATGTCATTGAAGTCATTACCAGCAGAATATAGAAAGAATATAACATTACCACCTCAGTACGCAAAGACTCCTATGGAAGCAGCTAGAAAAGCAGAAGATGTTTTACCGTACGTTCCAGGTGAATGTTGGATTCAGATGCTCGATAACATGAATAGTTCCATATTAAATTCAGCCGGAAATCTTCTAATTGCCTTTGTCAAAGAAGAAATTAATGCCTACTCCCAAAGCATATACATTTGTGGACAGCGAGAGCACAATTCATTCAATTATTTACCAGCATCAAGTGTCGTTAGAGCTATAGGGGATTATTTGCGAACTTTTGCATCCTCCTCAAATAAGCATCAAGAAAGTACTGTCATTGAATGCCTTAGAATATTCGCAGATAAATATCCAAAACCATTGCCACCAGGAAAGTGTTCTTTTTTGGAAAATACAATGAGTATCTCAACCACAGCAAAACATTACAGTATCGCGATTGCCTGTCATCAAGCTGTGATATCATCGTCTGCAAGAACAATTATTGAGAATCACTTAGCAACATTAGCGGCAGAATCCAAAGTGGAATCCACCTCGCTATTTAAAGAATATCTAACTCTATACATGAACCTGGAGGATCTGTGCCGTGGTGTTCCCCCAAATTCATTAAGACCATTCTTGGAAACTAGCCTCAAATACACCTTGGAGAAAGCAGTTCTTGATAGTGAAAATGGTGTAGAAACTTTCGAAAAGATAATGCACTGTTATTCTCGCACTCTTAAGGATGAGACTATACACGACGCTAACAGAACTTTATTATCAATAATATTAGAGGGTCTTTCAGAAAGAATTGATGTCGAGTCAAAGCTTTTTGATTTTTTTGCCAGCGCAGCTATAGAACTTTCCACAAAGCACATAGAAAGAATGACTTCGCCAAGTCTCTGGTGGGAAGTGACACCCCAGAAGCTGCGAATGGCTGCAATGATCAGGTCAGAATTATTGTTAAGAAAAAAAGTAGAATCTCCATTGAGCTGGATGAATGAAGTCATTGACGCTGCTGCCCTTATGCCTGGGTGAGTAATGTATATATATATATTTTTTAAATAATAATTACTAGTTTCCATTTTTTGTTTAGGGTTCAAATCAATATATTAAGAATGATCCAAAAAGTTGGAGTTGGTATGCGAAGAGAAATTTCAATTGCTGAATGGACTTTGGATTTTATGGGACGAATTAATAAAACCTTATTGGACGCATCTCAAGAAGATTCTATTAAAATTGTTACATTTCTCTGTGATGTTTTATTGGTTACTACTGTCTGTCTTTCCGCTATGGATTGTTTCTTGGCTAATGATGAATCCTTATTTATATCACGAGACGTCAAAGCTAATTTATTTCCTCAAGCCATGGCGATCCTTAGCCAGAAAACTTCTTCGAAAGAAACCATGGGACAAGTACTAACATTGTTTTTAATTTCCTGAGCTAAATATCTCAAACATTGTTTATCTTTTTATATTATTATTTATAGATTATGGATTGGCTGCATCATATTCGGACAAGCTCTGTACCTGAGTCATACAAAAATGCTTTCCATAATGCACTTGTTTCCTTAAAGCACGAACGACACTTTGATATTGCTTGGACAAAGTTTTTATCCACAAAATCCAACGTAAATTGTTTGAGGAACAGTTGAATAATTGGCAGGTACTGTAAATAATATTTAATAAAGAATATTTGAAGAAACTGAAGTCAGTCAAGTATAAACCTTGGAATACCTTGTGTGTCTACAAGTGAGCATGGATTAGAATGAAGTACAATTATTATCGTTTATTCCACACTAAATATCATTTATCATTGTTAAATGATGTCTCGTTATTCCTTTTTACACATACAATGTTTCCCGAAAGGATATTCTTCCTCATTAGAAGATTCTTTGGTATCGGTGTCTATGTTTGATCTTTAAAATTCTTAAATAGAATAAAACTGAGTTGCTGCTGACGACTGCATCTCTATTTGACCCATCTTGAATTGTAGCCTGTTTAACCATCTCAACAATACAGCATTTGCTTCTTGGCGACTAGAAAGAAATTGCTCGGAAATCTTACTGGGTGGAAAGTTTCGACAATTCTGTAAACGCATCTGGAGGTGTCCGGGTAACTAGATAAGAAGCAGGATCTTAATATTCTATAATTTCGATAAGAATTTCCACTCGATCACGTATCTGTTACCTGAATGTGATGAGAAAAAAGAATGGGACTCCAAAGTGGCAAAAGCTTACTAAGTAAGGTCGATCGACACTCTAGTAACGCTTCCAATAATGTCAAGAAATGAAGATTCACTCGTTCGGAAAGCTGCAAATAATTATTATCGATAAGTTGAGAAAACCAAAATTAAAAACTATCATGACGGTGACTCACTAGTTTGGAGTGTGAAACCAGTTGCAATATACAGGGTGTAATTTTTCCCCAAAACTCAAGAACAATATTCATGGTTACGTTGTGACTCTCTGTGTTCGTTGAATTGTTCTTTGACATTTCCTCTAGATAGACTGTCCACAACTACAATCATTAAATAACATTACCTTGGACGGTTTCATTTTCTTGACGTTCTCTTCTGTCGACAAAGTCTTACCTGACACAGAATGAACGCATAGAAAAGAGAAGACATATTTTGCGCCGATGCCTTAGACTGCTCAGGAAATCCCGAAAGGATAACTTGAACATGATCCGCAACGTGACAAGAAACTTCTTGTGGAATTGGTTGTGCGGTTGGAATTGGTGGACCATGAGTATGAGCACAGCTGCCAGCATACATTGCGGTGTGTGTAAGGGAGCCCAGTAAGAGCCAAGAAAGTAGCCTCAAGTGGCCTATGCAATCGACATATTCTCGAGCTCTAAAAGCAAATTGGTTGTTGAAGTTTTTAATTTTCTAATTTAATAAATTCTGTTAGCATTAAATGTATCAGCTCACCCTTGCTGTAAAGTTGATGGTGCGCTGTAAAGCCAAGGCAAATATCGAACGACAGCTCTGTTGTCTCTGTTGTTCCCTCTAGTGATTTCTAACGCAACATACTGAGCCAGACCACATTTTAACATCCCACCCAGTGTATCTTCATTTAGACCAACCTGCATGCCCTTGCTGTAGCTCTAGAACGACATGTAGAATAGAAGCACTGGCTCTGCATTTATATTTTTTATTTATAATAAATATCAATTTAGGGTGAGTTTACCTTGACCTTGCTTAAAGTGTGAAAGTCTGCTAGAAAATCAAGAACATCAGAAATTTGACTTCGCAATGATTCAGAAGCATTTGTGTTGTATATTGGTGACACATCGGTTCGAATGTTTCCCATTGCTATGTTTGTAGGCAATGTGCCACCGATGTCCTTTTGGAATGAAATACTTTAGCAGTTATAAAGTAACTTTATAAACGTAAGGGATTTTTTTCAAAATATTTTGACAATCTTACCTGAAGTACGAAATGAAGTAGAATTAAAAAGTTCGAGTCTGGAATGGTAGTCTTAAATTTGATGGCTTGAACCAATTCAAAAACGATGGTTCTGCCTAAGAAATGCTTATCGCGTTCTCTTGTGAAACTGCGATGACATAGATAACATAAATCTGTCAGGTAACTGTACTTCAGTGTGGAATTTTGAATCGAGTAGCTCAACACTTTTGAGAATGGATCTAACATGCCCTGAAAGTAAAAGGAAACCGTGTGGTACGGCCAACTACTATTCATCCATTTTACAATACACCACAAATTACTGATACCTTTCCTTACCTTAAATTGCTGAATTCCTGGGACCTTCAAAACGGAAATCATGATACGAAGTAGAGGCGTGACATCGTCTATAGAGGAGAGAAGTAAAATAAGTCGACGAAAGAGTCCATCGACTTGTACCAATAATCCTCCCCAAGTAGCAGCCCCAGGACCTAAACCGGCTTCCAGGGGTAAACAATCCAAATAGCAGGCAATATTATGCAATATTATTGGCAACCGTTCCAAAGGCAACGACTTTTTGGCATTTAATGTCTGCAATCAAATGAAATTTATTCAAAATTCTATTCCGTCATAACGCATGGAAAGAATTTGAAATAATATTAATTTTACCTCCAACAACAGTTGTAAAGGGGCGATTGGATTTAATTCATTGAAATCCACCAGAGCCTGTGCCACGCTTTTAAAAAATTGAATTCTCGTCGATTCTGTAAGACTATGTATTAGTAACTCTGTTACTGATATATCTTGGTAATAAATCGTCGTCTCACCGTTTATGTGCGTCTGAAACATTTGCACGAAAACGCCATTGGGTGCCAACTGGTGCAAAACGCACCTGAGGAACTGGTGCGCAACGCTCACTGCGCCTCCTGGTAAATGCATGTTCGTTTCACTTTGCCAAGGATACATTGCGTTCAAGGCCACTCTGTAATTATAATAAAATGATTAATATTATTCATAGCTTAAAGAGAACCTGGAGAATGAGATTATTAGGACCGCTACCCACTTGGTAACGACGTTTAGAATTTCCGGAAGTAGCGGAGCTGCCAACGATGGTTCCCGATGAATGAAAGTTCCCAGAGTGATGATGCAAAGTCCAAGTTCCTCGTCGGAATATTCCTCCTTAATGGTACCGCACTCGGAGCACCTATGTAACGATAAAGAAGGATAACAATAATTGAGCTACCGTGAAGATGATCTTGCCTGAGTGATTTCCAAAATACGTGTGATGTTACCTATCGTAAATACAATCATCTCCGATGCGAAACAAACTTGGTTTTAAATTAAAATCAGCGTGACATGCTTGTTTCGTCACAAAATCTAAATTCGGCTGCATTTGAGGCCCAGACCTAGAGGTAAATTAACCCATGGCATTGTCTTCGCACTTTAATAATCTTGTCTTTTAATAAATCACATGGAATACGAATGAAAGAAGGAAAATATTTCATACCAAGAATCCGTTCGTCGAGTCGATCCTATGGTGTGTTGAGTCCCGGTTGGAGTTTTTCGTATTCTGTCTCTCTGCGTGCGAATTTGATCTTTCACTTTGGGCCTGCGATCCTGATCCGATATTCGTGAACCAAAATCTTCGGATTCCATTGCCGATGGTGGAGATTCCAGGGCGACTTGTTTGATCAATCTTCTTGGACTAGCTGATCTGCTCGAATGTACTTCTTGCAATGTTGGTACCAGAGACGTTGACTGTGAAATGAAAGAATTTAATTTAAACGGTGCTTTCGTCTATATTAAATTCTATATATATTTTTGGCATTTTTTTTTTACCAGGTTCTCAGAAGTAACGCTGTCTTGTTTTAAAGGAAATTGTGAGCCTTTTCCTTCTCCCGACGCATCGCAAGATGCGCTCTTTGGATCTAAAATGTTTTAATGACATTCGTTGAAGCTCTTGCGATTGATGATGGCATTTTGGGAAATTAATACCTTCGTTATCGGGTACTCCTAGGACTTGACGTACTCGTTCTACGAGTCCAGTGACGAAGTCTCTTTGTGGACCAACTGGTAGCAAGCGTTCTGGCATTGGGAATTCTAGTTGGGATATACTTCGAGGACTGGTTATATCACTGGACATACAAGTCTCGCTGTCTTGATCGAACGATGAACCTGAGGATATAATTAGATCTAGATTTCTTTACGAATGATTAATCAGGTGATATATTTATGATAGACTTATCTTAGCCTGAGTAAGGTAATCTCAATGTAAACTTAACTGATGTTCCAAGTATTTTTTTACTTACTGACAGTCAAAATGTCCATCTTTGAAAGGGGTGATTCTGGAGATCCATATGTATCTTCGCACTTGAGTATCCGTTGAGCTGTCCTCTGACTAGTAGAAGCTGAATCGTCGATATTACATATAAAATAAATGGACTATACGGAATTATTAAAACTGGACTAAATGGATACTGAGATTTTCCCATGCTTACTCGAAGGTCGCGTCACTGTCCCAATTGGTAAAAGACGCTCGACATTTGGCGCTGTCATTGCCTGTTGAAGAGTCCCAGTCAGCCAACAAAACTGTTGACCATTATCAGTATTTGTCATTGGCGATGAGACGGAACTGACAGCTGGCGAACTGGACCTATCACTGCCAATTATTGCGACGACCTGAGAAGGAGAAACTGGAGATGCCAATGGAGTTGTTTGGTCCACGTGTTTCTGACGACCCAACTGTTTAGGACCTGGCGAATCCGAGTTTTCAGTCCGGATCGGAAGTGTCTTCTCCTTAGGAGACGAAGAAGGTTCTGATCTAAAGAATGATCATCCCATCAGCAATAACTCAATTTCAATATATTAAATTAAATCTAAAACTCGAATTGTCTTTTAAATTTTGTACCTTTGTATATTGGATATACTAGCAGCAACAGCAATAGCACTGGACAGTCCAGTTGGCTTTGGAGATGAATTATCATTGCCAGCAGCATGAACAGCAACATTCGCCTTAACTGATGATGGAAAACGAAGGGAATCATGTTGCCCAGATAAAAGTGAACTGGTCACCATCATTTTGACGCCTTCGTGAACGCTCCACTTCTTCTGACCAGTACCGTTCACCTGTCAAAGTTACAAATAGCTCTGACACCTAAAAAATAGATCTCAAGGACAACGAAGATGACTGCACAAGTACCTGGTGCGTTTCCTCTTCGCTCCCCAGAAACCAAATTGGTCTGTTAGTAGTTTCCTGCTTAGGTCGATACATATTATTAGCCTCGGTCTTCCCGGCGCAGTCTATCACAGCAGTTGTCTTTCCCACGACCACCGAGGCGCTGCGCCCTACGACGGCTGCACTGTCCTCGAGTTCACCAAGCGATCCTCCGCTGCTTCCATGTAGAGTGCTGTCGGATTTCGGACTCTCTGGTATTGCAGCCAGCTCGGACTCCGTATCGTCCGCATTGATCGAGTAGCTTTGCAAAGCATTGACAATGGCGAGAATTGTAACAAGCAGCTACAAACTTAAACTCAAGCAAATGTGATGAACTACTGCTTCCTACTGGTATGCCTAGTGTGGATGTAATCGTGGCAAAAGAAAAAAGATAGAAAAACGCATCCCTCTAGAAGAGGTCCATGTACGATTAGAGCTCTTTCTTAAAAGTGTCAGATCAGTGCAAATATTCATTTATCACAAACTACTTTGCATACCTTGTTATAAGTGCGGTCTATGTGCTTTATAGAAGTGTGATTAAGAGGCAATGGGTCATAGTAATTGATTAAGAGGATCAGAAGAGCTGTTAAGGATCTCGTGATTTACTACGTTTTGCTAATAATTCTAAACGCCAAAATGTGGCATACTCCGACACTTGCTACGTTTCTAGACTGTGGTGCAGCGAAATTGTGCAGTTTAATGAAAAACGACCTTGAATGCTTGGTCGGATAGAGACATGCTGGTACGATTTCTTCCCAGTGAGTTTCCATGGCATGTGACTGTGCATGACTTGGTCCAGGACTACGCTGATGTATGGACACTATGGGGGTCCGCATCGGTGGACTTTCGCTATCCATGTCACCTGGGGCGCATGACGCAAAATCATGATCAGCACCCAATGATGGCTGTGAGACATCTAGTTAAAAAAAATGTTTACATGTACAACTTTTATTGCCAATTCTTATCTGCCTTGTTCCAATTTCTCACCACGAGACCTGGACGGTGGACCAGCCATGACGACTGTAGCTGGAATCCTTTTGCACTGATGATGCTGAGTATCAAGAGTATTCAAAACTATCTTGACTAATGACTGAAGTTGACTACACCATGGCTGCTGACCGTATTGGCACTAAATTTAATTTTAAATCTCAATTCTTCTTTTGTCCTTCTTAATCAAATTACTGTAATCTTTACCTTGTACAGGATTACAAGAAGAGACATGAGCCAGGAACGTCTCGCGTGAGGTTCCAGGTACCAGAGACTGTAGGTAGGTGGCTGATGATCCGTAGGAGGAACACCTTGAGGTGGACAAGGACAATGCTGAAGGATTGCCAAAATCGGTGGGATCATTACCCAACTCATTATATGATTTTGGTCCAATAGTTGAGGTAGGTTTGCTATGAACACGTTGAATACCGGAGACAATCTAAGATAATAATAAAATGATAAATTACATAATTAATTATTATATAAAAATTATTTAATTTCAATTAAAAATTCTAACCTTAAACGCTGTGGTGATGTATGAAAAGTTCGTTCGTTCTGATTGTATCCCAATAAAAGGTACAGGTGTCTCAGAACTATTCCTTGAGTTTTTGATAATAACTTCTCATCCGTAGGATATGCCTATCGAATATGATTGGAGTATAAGAGTGTGAAATTAAAAGAAAATAATGATTAATATTCTTCATTAATTATCACGTACTTGATCGGTTCTTGATAAAAATTGCATAAGTAGAAACACAAGCAGGTGCATCGTTTCCTTGTCGGATTCCTCAACGTCAATAATCTTATGCGTAAATCCTGGAAGATTCCCACCGTCCTCAGGCATATTGAGTGAATGTACATGACCGTCTGAAAAAATGACACACACGTTGGATATTAAGAATTCCAAAAACTTGAAGAACAAAAAGAAAAAGAAACAAAGAGACGTAAAGATACGAAATATAAAACTACAATAAATAAAAATTTATAAATAGGATATAAATTCTTCTGGAGCAACCAGTAAACTAATTAATCGCTTGCGTAATTATGATATTCCTTAATAAAGTAATTTGCTACAAACTAACGTTAAGTATACAACGATTAGCATCGCTTAAGAAGATAATTAAGCAAGGCAATAAGATTCTGTAACTAGACGTTCCATTATATGATCTAACGTGCAGAAGCTACGAGATAAAAGTATTTTCCTATGCCAACAGCACAAGAGTTTACAATGTATTAGGAACTAATTCAATCTTTAAATCAGTATAAGGAAGCTCACTGGAAATCGGATTTCTTCAGGAACTTACCGATCGACCTGTAATGAAATCTTTCACAATTTCCTGCGTATCCTCGGTAGATTTCGCGAACGATGTTTAGCACAAAGAAACATTTATGCGTACACATACGCTATGAAAACAGCTAAGCTATGCAGACACACTACGCTACCTGGTATACTGTTATTAGGCGGGGTGGACCCCAGCAACTGACCCAATCCAAACCTGGAGCTCTTGCGCTTCAGAATGGGTGCAGAGTACTGTCGGCTGTACACCTTTTCCTTTTCTGTAGGTAAAATTTGTGTGAAAAAACATTATATTAAATTAGAAATATAATTAAGATTTACAATTAAACTCTTAGATACTTTTAATGGACCCACAAGAACTTAATCATTGCCTCTCATGGATATCAGAGAGACACACTTGATTACAGATTTTTAATTTTACCTACAAATTATTTGAACTTGATCTTTGATTAAGGTTTCTGAATTTAGGGTTTATCTGTTTAGTCTTCTTTCTGCATGTAAATATACCTTGCTTGGTGTCTTGACGAGGTATCATTGAAGCTGGCGCAGACATTGTACGTTTGTACGGCCATTTTGTGCCAAAACTTGCACTGAGTGTCTTGACGGAGCTGGTACCACTTCCGTCTGATTGCGTAAGAGCTTCGTGAGCCCTGTGCAATTTTCTTACAAACGTTTCGCTATTGGAATCTGTATTCCTGAGGTCTGCCAGGCAATATAAATTGATCAGTTATCGAGAGGACAATAAACAAATACCTTGAAAAACTGACCACGTAAGTAAGGTATGTCGCCAGATTTTTCTAAATTGATTTGAGCTTCTAAGAAGAGTGCATCGAAACGATTGAGAAAGAATTCCCAGGTAAGTATTCGTCGATCACTCAAGCTGTTGTGAAGCTGATACAATGACTGCAGGACCATTGGCCTGTCTACTATCACCGAATCAAACTGAGTCTCCAGACACAAAATGAGTGACTGTTGAATGAATTAAAAATTATATTAGTTATGATTCAGTTAATTTTCATATTACAATTTCTCACATACCCTGACTGCCGTGTCATGGATGGTACCAAGATACAGAGTTGCACGCTGAGCAACGTAAACGTTACTGTCATCCATACTGGTTATCAGGTAGCAAAATGCATTAGCCAAAGCAGCTTGAAGAGTCAGAACGTTTCGCAATGGCGTCGAGTCCATGAATCTTGCTATGAGGGTCACTCTTTCAACTGAAAATAGTTTTTTTTTTTCATTCAAACCCTAAGAATTTATTGTTTCGTTTACGAAGCGTGGAAAGAACAGGGTATAATATGAGTGACGTGCGAACCTGCAATAAATCTGACCCGCCAGTCAGAATTATGAAACTCTTCTTGCACGAGTCGCCAAAAGGTATCTGTACCACAAGGCAACGTAATGCAGTGCAACAAAAGTGGCACTGTCACTTGTGCTATGTGCGAGTGTTCTGCATTGAGCAATTCCCACAAACTGAAATACAATTAGAATTGGACATAAAGTCAATAGAAGAAAAAGTAGCTGGACTTTGTCGTAACTCAAGAGATACTATACCTTTTAATCAATAAATTTTCTTGACACCATATGAAAAATCCTTGATGATCTTTAACCGCAGTGCTAAATGCATCCCCATGGAGACACATGACGTTCAAGCATTGCAGCATATAATACAGGATGTCAGGTTTATCAACACTCATAATTTCCTGTAAAACATAATTCCAGCTGATAATAACTTAAATTATCGTACGATCAAGCAGTACCTTCAACAGCTTGTGAATGTATTGCAACTGCTCAGGTAGATCCTCTATGACAAAACGAAATTTTCCAACTGACGTGTGCCAGAAGTCATCCAGCTCATTTTCCGGACTAAGATTGACTGGCTGATCGTTCTCTCCAATCAGGTGAGGCTTCTCCACGTTGACCGTTGCTGTTGCTGAAGCGTGTAAATCAGCAATCAATTTCTGTTTACTTTGTTCTTATTTTATTGTCTTCTTAATTAGACTGACCTACGTCCGTTTCGGACAACGTGACGGCCCTGGCCACTGCGGACATGGCCTTCTCGGGTGGCATTATGGCTGTTAGATCCAACTGCTCCGAAACTGTCTCTACTGTGGCTGTCATGATCTGTTCGAAGAACTGATATAAACGATCAAAATATCCATCCTTACATCTTGAATTAGCCTACCGTTTCGTGATCACGTGCCACTTTGGTGGATGAGACACAGATTAGACACACGACATTGGGTGTAACGTGGTTTTCAGAGTCGTGCAACATGGCGCGTGTTTGTGTATATGATTGTACATTTATATAAATCTGCATGTGTAATATTATTAGATAAATAGAAAACGTACGTGTGGCATGTGAACGAGGACACCACCGACGGAATGCATTTCCGGTACCGGCATATTGATCACAACATCCGGCTTAGATTCAGACTTCTTTGTCGTTTCCGGCGGTGTCTTTCGGCCTGAATCATCGGCCGACTCATCGATTACAAGCTAAAATTATTTATCTCTTTTACTGCTTGACTTATATGCTAATCGGACAGCTGGATCATGCAGTTGGTATCGTGATTGTACATCGGGTGGATGTGCTGGTTCTTCAGGAGCCATATATGTCACCAGCTGTAGACACAGTTGGTGCCAAATTACTCTTGATTCGCAGTACGTACACTCGCTGTCCACTTTGCAGACATGGCTGCCACTCCAGGTCGCTGCTACCATGGATTTCATTAAATGACAGGCGTCCCTGGACACCCAGGAGTTTATTCCTGTGTGCTTATCGACGTCTTGCAGAGCCATCTAAAATAATAAAATAAATATAATATAGTGTCTCGACGACCTCTCCATTCGATTTCTATACATTGATTGCACACCTGCTTCAATAATATATCCAGCATCAGGATGCAGCATGAAAGATTCAGTTCAGCGTCCGTTGAAAACTCCATGTGCCTTGGTGTAGGTATTACGTCGTCGGACAGCGGAGTAGATTTACCAGACTCGTCGTCCATCACCGGAGCTTTGATTGTTTAAGAATAAATAATAATAATAAAGTATGAAAGGGCTCGAGAAAGGGTTACTTAACAATTTAACCACTAATTTACTGACATATCGAACTCCTTTCTCCGGCATCTGTATTATTTTTATTAGACGCAAATCCCTTTTCACTAGAATCCGCCGGATGATTCGTGGCTCTCATTACTGCGACGCCATCGCTGAACATGGAGAAAAGTTGATCCAGGGATATCATAATTTCCAGCATGGTTAATATCTGCAGCCAATTAAGAGCCTGCTCTTGGACTTTTGAACAGGTATTGACAAATCGCTTTGCCACAAAGTTGTACATCTTCTTTGCATCGAAGCCCAGAGGACTCAGATCAGGATCCAATATTTTACTGAAATTACAAGTGGACGTCAACAATAATTATCAGTAGTTTTTACTATATTATATTATTTAAAAAATTGAGGAATCTTATTTATTAACCCTTTGCGCCCGAGCAACCACTCGAGCTCGCGACAATGTTTCGCCCGGCGAGCCGAATGGCGAAAGTGTTTGTCTAGGCTAAATTTCTTTACCTACAGTCGATAAGTGCGCTGTACATAAATTCATTTTACACTACCCACAAGACACTCGTGATATTAGGTCTCTACTGGCAAATTCTGTCTTGACTTAAGATGACAACGGACAGAACTTTCCCTAATATATGCTCAAAATCGTCTTGAGTCGCTGCTCGACCCAATCGAAAAATTCGTGGAGCCCAAAGGGTTAACATTTAGCCAAAGTCCTACCACAGTATTATCTTCAATTCGTGAAGCTCGTGCTCCGGGACATCGTTCACCATCGCCTCCATCCAGTGAGGCATGACATAGTCCCAAATCTCAGGAGTGATAACCTCGTAAGGAACCAAACAGAAGAGACGATTCAGTCCATCCTTCAGATGAGAAGTTCTCGAGGCCAAAGTCTCCCTACAGATTTAAAAAAAAAAAGTATATATTAATTTAGCATTTTTCATTGCAGCCAAATTCAAAGAGGTTCACCAACTCACCAATGACCCCCGACTCTGACATAATCAGCAGGATGCGGCAAGAGACAGGAGATGAAGACATGATAATGGCTCTTCATCACTTCAGACAACCAGCCGCGAACGTAATCGGTCTTAAGCTTCTCAAGAGTACTGTCAGCTTGACCTAAGAAAAAAAAATGATCGATTACAGATCAATACAGATCATAAGATCCACGTACGAGGAATATATTACTAATATATTTTCATCGTATCGTTTTCTACGTATTTCTAGCCCTCGCTCTCTGCACACTCGATCGTCACAATTTTGAATAAAATTTGAATGAACTAACAGACAATAATTCGACCGTGTCTTGATAAATTCAAATGATAGCCGGCAGATTAATATTCTCAATACATCTCGAACACACGCATCTCTCTCTCTTCCCGAGTACCAGTAATTGAATACAAGAAGCTTGCCAGCCGTAATGCCCTTCGCACACGCAATTAGAGAATTGCACGGTTCCAGTCTTAGTCGATAATTAATGCCAAATTAAATTGGCCTACGACGGCGTCGATGCGTAGAACTCTTACACGTTAACTCAGTGTTTCTAATTGATTGATCGACTTTTTTATTTCTCTCTCCATTTCTAATTCTTTTTTCTCTCTTTCAATTTTCATAACCAACAATTCTACACACCGAACGCCTAATTAAGTCACCGCAACGTAGGCGCACTCTTCTCAATGCATTAGGCATAAGAATTAACATAAATTTTAACGCAATCTAAGCAGCCATTTTGCATAGCCATTCTTAGTGTGTAATTGTCGTTACAATGGATCTGTGTGTACAAACATGCAGTAGTTTGAACATACGAGTAAGACGTAGTGTAGCGCACAGGCCCCGACCAGATTGAATAGTGGACGTGAGATCATTGAATGTGCCTACGATCACGGCTCTAGTATTCGCTACCTAATTCCTACATCTACTTCAATAGTGTATGCGAAGTGTTAAATTACCAACAGAAAAGATAAGGTGCATAAGGCTTTTTTTAGTACCATCGAAAGAGTAGGCAGTGACATGAAACCAATGAAATAGCATTGACAATAAACGTCCAAGTATTTGAACAGAAGTGTCCTGGTTCGGGGTACAAAGTCCAACGAGAAGCCAAACTCCGTAGCGACCAAGCAGCTGACGTTCCTCCAGGGTAGCTGGATCGTATTGGCCAAGACGTCCACTGGCTGCTCCACCGCCGCCGCCACCACCACCACCACCACCACCACCACCACATATTCCGCCACCACCTCCTCCTGGGAATCCTGTGCTGCCCTTATTAGTACTTATTTCCGAGAGGTCTCTGTTACTATCCATACTTAGCGGTTCAGCCTCCTTGAGCAGGCTGCAAGTACATAAAATACTTTATGATCATCTTGGAGCAACTACGATCTCGAGTTCCGTAGGATTTTTCTTGATACTTGACAGAATATTTATTTTTTAACTTTATTCCCTTGTACGCGCGTCACTCGTGAACGATATTTCTTTTGCCTTGTTTAGAATTAATCGACCTTTTTTTTTTTTTAGTAATTATCGTCATTAATTTTATCGTCTCTTAACTATTTGGGATCAGCACTGAACTCGTCTTCAATTCTAAACCAGGCTGGCAAAAACCTTACCGAACATCGAATAACGACAGTTTCCATGTTCAGTGAGATTGACGGGTTGATTAATAAATATAAAAAATATCGATCAAGAGTGATTAAATATTTTTAATCAATTTATAGATAAATCTTAATCACACGTATGACAAGTATCAAAAATTAATCGTCGATCCCTTCGACATCACAAACGCAACCTGAGATCGTCGAACGCGCATTGTAACAATTAAAATTTTCAGAGTGCCAATCGATACTAATTATCACTCTAGATTACTGTGATAGAATGTACAGTGAATATTAAATTTGAAATTTTTCTTTTTTTTCATCATTACTGTCAGCGTCCAGGTTAAACTACATGCGGCTCACTTCAGACTGTGGAATCTCCTGAGCATAAATCGTTAAATATGTAATAAACGCAACAGTAGTAGCGATTTACATGCGATTAATAAAACATAAATAATTTTATAAAATCAATCAAAACAAATAGTTTCGATTATCGATCTTCGTGTAAAATCGTTAGATTACAAACGTGGCATACCAGTGTAACGCGTCTACGTATACCGTGAGAATGACGAGTAGGTCGATGGATGTGTGTATTAAGTGCTGTGCAACTTCAGACAGATTCTTGTTCTTGTTCTTGTTCTTGTATCGTTGTACCAGACGTGTGCTACATGTGCTGTGTCCTCGGTACAGGATAATACAATTATCAAGTGCAGTAACCTAACGCTACACAATACGAGTAAATACCTCCTTGTAAAAACAAGCTATGGGCAACGTGTGACAATAGCAAAGAGATATTTAGAAAGGCGTGAGAACGGGATTGTTGTATGATACAAATTTAAAAGAAAAAAAGAAAAAATTACCATCCCGTGCTCACGGTAGAGTTAGAAAAAAAATTTATAGCATTTTTTGTCTATAGCCACGTCCGAGAAGAATTTTTGAAAGAAAAAAATGCTAGTATATATCACATTGCAGTTTCTGCATTTTTCTTCCATCTTTCCGGACGTGACGTAGCGCTGTGTCTTACCAAGCGGGTTGGACCGGCATTGACAAACACGCAAAGCAACAAAGATCCTGCGATAATTTGATTAGTACTTCGATACCCGTTTACTTGTACTGCTGTACGATCAGTCGATTAACCTTGTATATATGATTTACATATAATTATTGTATATTAAAACGCACAACCATGCGGTAAGTTCAAGACTGATGTTTATATGTGACGCGTGATGTGTTTTGACTATTGTCTTTTAAAATTTTCAATTAAGGAACAGCTGGGACTCTTGGCTTCGTGTGACATCTTGGAAAACATTAGAGATGATCCACTTGGTCCAAGATCATGGACGATCTTAACCCGGTCCATGCATCGTGCAATTGCTGGACGCGATTCTTGTTCCTCATTGTGTAATAGCAATCGCGAAATGTGTATATTAGGCTTAGATTAGGAAATTTTACAAATTTTTTACCTGACTATCGCTTGGACCATGTAAGTCTGCATCTGAGCGTCCATCTGCGACACGTGAGGCAATGCTGTGTGATATACGTGATCTCCACCGCGACGATTATTGTGACGAATGTTGTGGCATTGTTGACAATAGCGAATCGGATGGTTCCCATTGTAACTTGCACATTCGGTTGAGAAACAGACGCTGATTGCTGATTTATCCGTCGCTCTGCAGTTCTGTGTTAATTTACAGGAATTAATTGGTTCAGCAGTCATCGGAGAGGCTGCTACCTGTCTAAGGTTGATCCTATTCTCTACCTTGTTCTCACAGATCATTGAGACCTGTTGCATGGGATGCAGAATGTCGTAGAACATTTGATTTGGATGCTCCCGATGAATCTCATTGGCGCACTCGATGCAGAGATAAAGAGGCGGTGGGGATTCCGTGGCGAAGGTGATGGAGATGCAGTGGTCGTAGCAGACTTTTCCAGCTTCGGCGTTACCTGCGTTTGGACAAGAGTCTCTTTGACAGACGAATGGGGTTAGATCATCTGCAAGAAAGAATTTCAAATTGAATTATGCATCCGGCTGATCGATTGCCAATTTTTTTCTCTACTTTACATGCTCCATGGACAGTCTTTGACATACTTGCAAATTTAACTAGGACTGCGCGACGATCAAACAAATTTGGGTTGAAGGTTGGCCAATAGTAGAAGAGTAACTTTGCTGCAGACGCACGTGCAGGCGCAGTACCGTAGGCGACTACACAGAGAATATCTTTAACTACTCCTGGTTTTAGAGCCATCAAGCATTCCAGTAGCTGACAGTGATGTGCTGTAAATCATATTTAATTGATTGTCGTATTGTCCTTAGTCGATCTGGTTCGATAATATTGGAACCGATAATTACCAGGATTACTTGAATACTGGAACACCATCATAATTACAGCAGAGATAGACTGGCTTGCGTAATTCTCGCTCCCGTCCTCTATCTTGCGTGCTGAAATATATATGTATATATGAGTAGAATGCCTTTCAAAAGTAGATCCGACGATTCGATCGTCAGAAACAAAGAGAGAGAGAGAGAGAGAGAGAGAGAGAGAGAGAGAGAGAGAGAGAGAGAGTAAAAAGAATGAACGTACTGATCGTGAAAGGGAGTATATAGAAGCAGAGATAGTTGACAATCTCCTGATGCAATTCGACAGGAAGAACGGATATGGCACTGGCGGTCAAGTAAGGCAAATTGTCGATGAGATCTTGTTCCAGGAAAGGAAGAAGACAAGCCAGGCATTGTAGTATAGCTTCCCCGAAAGCTGCCAATCATGTAAATCCAATATTAGAGATAAATACAATTTTATAAATTAAATAAAAGTCGTGAAATACAAAGCATTTAGGCAAATGAGTTTAAAATAATTATTTCTTTAATTGACATTAAAAACGCCTGAACAACTGCTAATTTAATACTCGAGCGTACAGAGAGTCATCTGACAAAAAATAAACTAGCAGGGAATTACTTGTTTGATCTGACAAAAAAATCCCTAAATTATATTTTAAATTGTTATCTGCACTATTTTTTCAAGACTGACCGTGCAGGCCAACATGTACCAATGGTACAACGTCCATAAGTTGCATAAGAGCATTGTACAATTGTTTGTAATCCAAATTTGGATAAAGAGCCATTCGCTGTGCATCAAATTCCTGTGACTTGATCATATCCAGTGGTGAACCAGGCACGTCTTTGAAGAGTGCTGAAAAGAGATTAAGGCACGTTTAAGAAAGAAAAGGAGTAATAAGATCAAATGAAAAGTTGTTATTATTAAAAATTCAAAATTGATCTTACAGAGGAGAGTTTGTGAGAAATATTTAACGGTATTGGCCATGTCCAATCCGGAAGGTATAGGTTGGCTGCCATGAAGAAGCCGTTGATAATAATCGTGAAGACTGGTAAGCTTGAGTGTATCTGTAGGATTAATAAATTGCATTAATACAAAAGGCGTAATAGTACCTTAAAAGTAAAATGGAATCATGACGAATCCATGAGTCGTGAGTAATGTCCAATATTTACAGGAGGCAAATCTGGTCCCCATTGTGATATCGATGCCTCGATTAGTCACCGGGTGAATCGTTATTTGTTCGTTAGGAGAAATGATTGCATCAGATCGTCGATCGACCTCAGTGACAACCTCGTTGTCACGTAAGGTCTCTCTTACTTCTTTCTTTGCAACAATATATTTCACCCTGTTGTACTTCCCATTAAATCCGCAAACTGATTATGGCGCTGCTGCGCGCTTTTCATAATCATTTGAATGTCCCAGCATGACGATGTATCTTAAATTACAAATAAATATTATATCAGTATCATTTAATCAGGTACTGGGTAAATTTCAAAAAGATTTCACACCTTTTATTACATTCGAATTACGCGCCGAATTTTACGCCGAACAATAACCTATATTTCTTCAAGGTTATCGTTAATAATTTGTAACGATAACGTTTCACTATACTTACTTTCTTTTAAAATCTTTCAATTTATTTCTCTTTCTCCTGACAATCTGTCTCTTATACACTTTTCTATTGTTTGATAGCGCGTAACGTATGGTCATGGGTCTTATCACTGAATCACTCTTTCTTGTCTTGCGATCGTACAATACGAATAATAATTTTTTTTTTTTTCTTTCTTTTTGTAACTGCACGCTTTTCTGATGATTATAAGCTGACACGTCACGAGTGGTCCATGCTGAATAATTTCCCGAGGGTGAATGAGTTGCGCATGCTGTATCGACCCCCTCGTATCAGTCGAGTTGCCTAACGGGAGCTGCGCCGTTGGCTTTATCGAAATTGAAATGAACTTCGAGAACGTGATTCTACGGAAGCTGCTTTTGTTTATGAAAATAATATTTTTTCCGGTGCGCTTAAGATAGAAATGGGACGTATCGATTGACGTTTGATTTTCGATGCGGCACTCGATTAAAAAATTCTATATCAACGATATAACGTTCGATTTTAATTATTTAACGAGGTCGGTGCTCCATAAAGAAATATAAAGACCCTGACAAAGCATCCGATTAAAAACCAGATAAAGTAGATATAAGATTCTCCGATCCTTCTTTAGCACCAAGGTAGAAATGCGACGATCCCCTTGCATCCTAAGTATGTCACGAGGGGTCGATTGTAGGTCAGCCTATGACGTATCCTAACGATCGATATAATCTAAATGCATACATATCCCTCGTCAGTAGTGAAGTCATTTACAAGAATACATTTCTGATAGAATTTAAAATTCCACAAATAATTGCACCATCCGATGTCACGGGAGGTAACATTATACATACAAAATATTTCTACGAGAACTCGATGATACGATTGTATACTAAGAATCAAATCAAATCATGCAAGTTAATTATGTTATTTAAATGTAATTCCTACCAGACTTCATCATTACCAGACACAATCGTTTTCAATCTCTATTGCGGAGAGATCGTTCGTCCTAACCTAAAAGTTCTCTTGGGAGACGATCTTCTCTGGGCTTCTTCAGTCGCGGCAACGAATGTCATCGTAAAATAAAATCCTGATAAAATTACGAAGATTCACAGGGAAAGATTAAAAAAAGACACGTTGAGAAACTCTGCCTAAAGGCAGGCAGGTGAGTCGATCGATTCGATTCGTATAGCCATAAGAACGAGCACGCAAAGCAAAATGGAGGTTATATCCAGACCATCTAGACATCTAGACGGAGGACGATTATAGAGCATCTGCGCACGTCCAGTGCGCATACGAAGAAGAGAGAGAAGTCGTTGCCTAGGAGACGACGTCGCGACGTTAGGACGTCACCATGTAGCAGCAGACGACGTTTTAACGGAAGCTCACGGAGTCACAGGAATTACGGTTACATTGACAGTTTGCTTGTAGGAGTAGGGATAGGTAGTAGTAGTAGTAGTAGTACTAATGTTCCTGGCCATTTTCACATCGACGTAGACGACGACGGAGTTTGCCGTTAAAGACGGCTCGATGGTTTAGCTGGAAAAGTGATCAGTGCTTCGTCGCGGTGCCGACTATTCGGATCAAGTTTTCTCTTGTTTATATCTGCTGTTGCACGGGACGACCTTTTGTGATTCTTCACGACGTTCCACTAAGTTCTCACGGTAGGATCCTCCTCCGGACGATACCTGGATTATTGGATATTCATCTGTAATTGGAAATTTCGTAACTATTCTCTGTGGAAGAGCTACAAGCACTTGGCCGATTTTTATTACGTTAAAAGGTTATGATTCTTTATTATTGAATTGTTCATTGGCTTCTTTATTTTTATACGTACAATTTCCTTTTCATACTTTCTACTATACTTGATCGAATATTCTTTAATACAACCTTGTCCTAACTTATTTTTCGTATTTTAGAAAAAATTGGATTTTTATCAATCGTGCATGAATGCTTTGTTATTCAAAAAAAGAAAGTAAAGAACTTTCGTTCAGATTCTACGCGACTAATGGACACGACAGTAGATAAGTCACACGTATCGTCAGACCGCGATTGTTCCGAATTTTCCATAACTCTGAAATTCAGTAAAATAATGTAAAATAGTCAAAGTTAATACGATTAAATATAAATTAACCAGTGACTACTAAAAGAAAAAGGTGTATCGACTTTCTCACGAACTGAAATGAAAATAATAGATAAAACGTATGTTGCGCAATTCTAAAAGTAGTACGATCGATGTGCCCAGTAACGTAGATATATCGGCATCCATTGTCCCCTGCTCTAACCTATAAAATACAATGCTATTTATAAAATAGAACAATACAAATTTCCCGTATAAAATATCTCGGCTATACCAAGTAAAAAAATTCCTCTTGTCCTAGTACACCAGAATATGGAATATATCTGTCATCGGCATAGTCAGCATCAATTCCAAATACATCCCATCCACGGAAACAGCCAAGTGCCTCTGACTCATAAATAAACCTTCGAGGATCGAGAATTCAGTAGCCACCCTCGCATTTAGAATAAAAAGCAGCTCAGAGCATCCAACCCCATAAATTGATTGGCGAAATACAAGCATCCCCTTATACACGTCATACAGGGAAAAGCATCGTCTGGCTGGGAGATAATAAAAAGCAAACAGATGAATCAACTCTAATACATGTGCCAATACTATATACATAGGACATAGCTAGTCCAAGCCGAGGGGTTCTTCGACCCCCACTAGTTTGTCAACGCGTGGTGCTGCTAACTGGAAACGGGGCTCCGTGTGATTTTATTACGTTGGTAACACGCTCCGTATGTCACCCTAATTGTTGCGGCATACCTATTTCCCCCTACTCACCAGGATCATCCCCAGGAGTCTGAGATCCAGTTTCGAAAATTGAAAATCATCCTTGATTACGCAGATATAATTATTACGGATCTTCATTGTGTTGGTAATTAATTGCTCCTTTTTATTATTCCGGCAGATACAGAAAGAGAGAGAGAGAGAGAGAGATAGTAAAAGCGTTGCGCAGCCTCCCGACCTATTGCAAGATTTACATTGACTCTCAATACTTTCACTGTTGTTCGCCAAGCGTCATTATGCCGGAGCAGCATCTAGAAAAAGGATCAAAACAGTCGGCAGCCCGTGATTCATCCAGCTCGAATGAATCTACAGTCTGTGAATCGCGTCGTTCATTTTCTACTAGAGTCGATAGCCCAGTGGGACAAAGCGAAGCTAGAAATTTTCACTTTGACCAGGACCCATTTGGTGGATCTAGATTAAATTGATATACAAGGTGCATTAACGTAGATCCCTTTGAATAATGTTTATGAATTTTGGTAACCCAGGTGTCAGACAAACTACAGCGCATTTGGTATCAACCCCTTTGATTACAATATAGTACCCCACATCGATTCCCCCAGGTCCCACAAAGATAGTAGCAACCCCCCATCCACCCACTTTGAATTAACCCTTGTAAGGGTGAGGATTGATCGTGCAGTGGGGAACGAGACAGTTTTAACTATTTAAATCTGGAAGAGCCTTTTAGCGTTAATGCATAGAGAAGAGACGTATGGGACTCCTGTGTCCCTTTGTCCCTATGAGCTTTCTCTCTGTGGTAAGTAATAAATTCAATTAAAAAAATAATAATTAAAAAATATACTTGCACTCGTGTCAATTAATAAATGTCCAAAGCTGATCTCATGAGCATTCCAATATGAAGAACAGGATTCTGAGATGGCTGAGATAATTGCTAGTCAGGCAATAAGAGTGTCCAAGCAGGAAACCCAATGCTACGTTATTAACTTACTTGAAGAATTTTCGATGACCATAATTAAATTGTATCAAGCATTCAGACAGAGGAAGGAAATAGACTGCTGGTCTCGTTGGAGTTACTATATATATATGTATGTATAATAATATGTATAGAGAACCTGATTGTTGATTTACAACTATAAATGAAGTACGCTATACAATACCTTGAGCGTTTCCAGTCTAATAGTAATGCGATACCGTATCTAATGGGAATAGCAGGATAAGCTTTGGCTGTAGTAACGGCAGTGTAGTAGTTGGTGGATTGACTAGTCATCAGATTAACAGTCACTCGGTATACAAAGTTAAAGCTGTGGAGTCCTTGTCGCAGCCTTGCGTTTTCTCCTTGCGGCTGAATTCTATTCAAATGTATATCGTCCAGTGATCCGCAGTCTGGCCGAGTCATAGGACTCTGAGTATTTCTTTTGCGTCTTTTATGCATATCTCTTTCTACATTCTTTTTTACCACCTCCTGGGTACCTGTATCAGAGTCATAGGATTCCAACTGTAATGCGTGACAATAATTCAGATGTCGTTACGTACTTGTTCAGAGCAGGTATGTAAGTTCTGTTTAATATTGTCGTTCAGTGGTTAAACTTGTTTATACGGTTAAATACGTCCACTGTGTAGACAGTGTATAATGATAGGAGCTGGTATTGATTTGGATTATTTAATTTATTAAAGAGCAGGATTATACCTACGTGTTATTCTGTGACTAAGGAATTACGGTTTTTCAAATATCAAAGGATATTAGTAATTGCTTGGCTTGTAGGTAGGACAAAGAATCAAGAATTCCGGCTTGCCTTGGCGTGGCAGTCAGTTCCTGTTCCCTCCTCAAGGTGCTCGGTCTGCGATCCCGAACGTATGAGTCAAGAAGTCAACGTGCCAGGCCTATTCATTTGTATTTTTTTTTTTTTTTTAAAGAAATACTTCTTGCTTCCTCTCCTTTACTTTATTCTCAAATTTTTTTTTAGATCTTCGAGAAACACGAGATCCTTCACTGGTTCGTTACTTGCGTGTAATTAGTATCGAAAATTAATCACTTTTATGACTCGTGTATTTGTTGCTCGAAAGGGGATTTAGCGCGTTATCGTGCGCATGCGCGAATTAAAAATGGCGGTTAGTGGAACGAAGTGAAAAGTATTGATAATTTTGATAAATTTCAAAGCACCTCGTGCGCGTAGACGTTACTGTGATGTGTGTATATGACGCATGAAGGGCTATACTTTGCGACGTGTCGGTTTTCAGATAAAGTCAAAATAATCACCAGGTGTCTTCGTCGAATCAGTCACTCGCCCATAACCTACGTCAAAGCCGGTATAGCAGCAGCGCTCAATTTAAAATAGTACAGTGACCTCCTTCCTAGTTATTCTTGAATTATTCATCGTAGAAGTGAATCGCTGTCTAGCCAGGGTTCGAACTCGTCTTTCAAGTAGTAAATAAATAGCTAATAAATAATATTGACGTGTAACGTAGCAGTGAAAGAAAATAAAACTGCGATAAGACAATCAATCACAGCTTTATAAAGTTGTACACGACAAGAAGAGAAATAATGCTACTGTAATCCATCGATCGTCCCACGCGGACAAAACTCGGACCTAACCGTGGTAAATTAGCGACGGGACACGTAACTCGGTAAAAAAGGAAATAGTACCAGACGGAAAAGCCACATAGGTGTCACAATTGGAGGTTATAAATTTTTCCAAGACGCACGATGACGGTTAAAAAATCATTGCTGTCGAAGGAGTGTCTCGAAGTTTAAATATATTATCAACCTTTCTCAGGCACATTAAAAGGGGGTCCACAGCCTCGGCCTCCTGGTGCCGCGAGTGAAAGTAACGCTCAATCGAAATAACGAGGAGCAGCAGGGTTAACAGGAAATATTTATCTTTATTTTAAGGCTCAGGGCTGACTGCACCCAATATGGAGATTCCAATGGCAAACCGGTGTAACGCAGAATCCATCCTGAAAGAAAACACGAGCACGGCAGCGGCTTGACCTTCGTAAATTTACTTCCCGAGTCTGTGAGTCAGGAAGGCCTTCTACGAAGATGAGTGCAAAGATATCGCTCGTGGCTCGAAACTGTCCAAGCGGCACGCAGTCAACGGTGAACCGTCGTCGCGCTCAACCTCCGACGCTCCTCGTTCCACGACAGCCGACCGTCAAGAGACGTGAGTCTTTTTATAAAACTAAAAACGTAGGCGTAGGACTTACCGATATAGTTTTACACAACTACAATACCACCGGTTCGTGTGACCGTACTTGTGATTTTATGTTTATTTACATACGTCCACGTGCCTGTGACTATCTGTCAGGACAAGATTCTAATTAATCACGTAAATTATTTAATCTCAATACGTAGAAGCCTTTACGGCATCGTGATAGCTCATAGCTCCTTCTTCTTCATGTAATATATTTTATTTCTTTTCTTTTTTTCTTTAAATCCTTTTCAAACCGTTTCTCGTACTCGCTTCGAATATTTACTCGCCCACTGTCAACCTCTTCGAATTTCTGCGATCCGTCTTCCTCTCCCCCTCTTGCGCAGCTGCTCGTGGAAAACTCCGACTGCTGAACAGGAACGCTGACCGCTGCGCTTTGTAAAACATTTAATCCGATACATTCTTACTTTGCAATGCGATACTCTCCTGTTATATTTGTATGCGTGTATACATATATTCATATTGCCCATTTGATTCTTATGGCAAAACAAAACCATGTTCAGTCCGATACGTTTGGACTGAATAACCAGAGTATATACGTATGTGCCGAGCTAATCAAATTCAATCGCAAGTGCGCTTGTTGCGCTTTAACGCCGTACTTCGTGCCGAGGAATGTGTGAACAGGAGTAATGTTAAGTGTAGGTAGATCTACTTCTTACGCGATACCTACTCGGTAGCAACGACCTTCGAGAAACTCGAAGGGAAAGAAAGAAGAAAAAGAAAAAAAGAGAAGGCAAAGAAAAATACAGAATGTGCGGTCGTCGTGCGTGACAGAAGTAAGTCACGAAACACTAGGTCGACGAGGACGACGTTTAGAAAGACTTTGTGCTCGAGCTGTGAATTTGTCATTTTATCAATTTTTCATGCTTCTTTGTTCTATGAAAATCTCCTCCGCGTAACCTGTTTCGCAAAGCAACTGCGCGCTGCACGATGGCAACATACGTGTCCCCGCGAAAAAAAAAAAATGTGTCGCAATTCACATACTAAATAAATGACGCATCGTCATGACGTAGGCATCTAGTTTGTTCCATCGTACATACATATATACTATGTAATAAAAAGTAAGGTAAAGTATACCATTAACCGTTTACGTTAATCCCCATTCATTCGTTAGCCGCAGAGTCGATCCACGCCGACGAAGAGGTAGCTGCAAAGCGTATAGTCGTTCCTCGTCGGTTAGAAGTGACGCCGACGGAATCAACTACGTCATCGGAGTCGACGCTTAACAAGGAGGAATACGAGATGCCTGCATTAACGCGAGCCTGCACCAGTGCGACCCTGCCTCGGATAAAACGCTTGAACTTCCGACCTCTGAAAGGTAAGCAAGCCAGGGACTCGCGAGACAGTTGGATTTTTCAAATTTTTACAAACGATTAAATTGGTCTTAGCCCAATGGATTAAGAAGACGGTATAGTCCGTCCAGGAGCAATTGCTGCGGCAGGGGTCATCCTTATAGGTCTTTTAATGCAAGCAAGTCCCCTCGAGTCTCTTTTACTCCTGGTGCCGAATGCCTCCTCAAATACATGTATGCAGACAGTCGGTCTACTTGGCAGACACTGTAGATCGAACGTAAACTGAGCTAAGCCGTGCGCGAGCATCGTTGGTAAAATACGGAGGGAAGAAAAGTAGGTATTTTGCATACCTTACGTTAAAATTATCAGCCGTACCGATTATTGTCGTTACTATAGAGTCGCCGGGTATAAGACGCGTATAAAAGCGACGCTCTGTATTTCGCCAGAGTTCCCCTGCGTTCTACCCGAGAGTCGTAAGTCTCGCAGTGTCTTTGACTATAGTTCGTTGCGTCGTACGTGCGACGTGTCTGGACAGGAAAAAAAAAGAGTCAAGATACAGTACGTGCAACTTTTGAGGTTATACATCGCGGTACCTGGGTATACAAAAAGATCAAATCACAAGGTAATAACTTTGTGTTGACGAAATTAAAATAAAAAAGACCTTCTTGGCCGTTAGTAAAAACGTCGGGTTGATTGCTGAGTCAAGCTTCGTGACGTCACTTATGACTCCAGTAGACTTTCTACGATCCGTTCGAATTCGTCTCCTACGTTACGTTTGCGTTGATTTGACATTTGCAACGAACTGTCGCATCTGCCGCGCTTACGGTCTTATTGAGGCTAAACGAGTTCGCGGACTTTTATCAGTCTTATCTTCTTACCCAGAATAGACCTGACGCTACGAATATCTTGTATACAACTGGGCCGTGACAAGGTCGTCGGAAACGAAGACAAACGAAAATTCGAAAACACGAGATTAAAATAATGCTAATCGTTTGAAAAATTGTCTATAAAGAACTCGGGTAGAAGAAAAAAAAAAAAAATCTTTGAATCCTGTTACTCTTACGCTGCAGAGTCAACATATCGCTAGAGTCGCGCGCCTTATCAGCCGGTGACGTCACTTCGCTACACTATCGATATATTTACGTCTTTACGCAACGGATACGTCAAGCCATCGATTCTCCCGTACAATGGAGAGGGATAATCGAATTTTTTGAATTCTTCAAAATTTTTTACGCGAACTCCGAAGAATTACTGTTTTTTTACGTCTGACGTCACGCTCTCGCGTAGTACGGAAATTTAGTTCGGGCATCCAACGCCTTATCGCTCGTACCTAAGTAAGAAAAAAATATAGGATTTCGGAACGCGCACGAATTTCCAGGGAATTTCGTCTTTCGTAACCAAGATGCACTTTTTCAATTTCAAGATGTCCGACCTCCCGTGTCCATCGAGACAGTTTTCAATGCGAATAGGAAAATCCTTGTCTCCTCGTGCATACGTGCCGTACGTGATGCATGTGACACACATGTATATATATATATATATATATACACGCGGCTGTACAAATGCGTATATGTTTATCGCATTTTCAACTCGTACGATGCTTATATGTATGATGTCAGCCTCTATCTTTGGCTCAAAGTAGATGACCACGCAAGACGTATGCGCGTATCCACATATACATGTGTGTTTACGCGTACGGCCAGTATAGCCTTATACCTATATATGTGTGCAGCTATAATTTGCGAAGGTAGCAACATGTGTATCTATCGATGTCGATAGGCCTGCGCTATTCGCGTACTGTACGCGCTACGTGGTTGAGCGAAGAAAAAAAAATTATTATCAATGACTCCGATATGCATGTGCATTTTAATTGCCGACCTTTTTTTTTGCTCGTAATAACTTTTTTTTACAATCCCGGAAATTATAAAAAAATTTATTTCGTTCCGCGTTGCCCGCGATCTACGTATACATACAGCGGGGCGAACGCATCGGCTGAAGCTCCAGCTGGCTATTTCAATTCTATCAGCCTCGACTGGTTCACTTTTAGCGAATAGTTCTGCATCTTTATAAATGGGCCCGATTACCGCGTCTTTTTCGGAAATTTCGGAAAATTTTATATCAACGTCGTAGGTTTATGTGGCCAGTTTCATTTCGCAGTATTGCTCGTTGCGTGTCGGGGGGGTGTTTTAGTTTGTTTTTTTTCCTTTTCCTTTATCATGGATCGTACTTGCTTGTCGACTGCTTACGTAATCGGACAAGTGACGCGAATACGCGGTATGCGCGTGTACGTTTTACTGGCATTTTTTCTATGTAACTGCAATCGAGGGCTTCTCGTAGAACGGACGTGGCAATGCTTGGATTTTTGTTGATATGTGGATTTAATAATAATTATGTATGTATTTGTCACTTTTTTTTTACAAGCAGCGTGTTCTTGTATGGCTGATATATATATGTATATATATGTGTGCATGTATGTATTTTATTGTTATACGTCGAAGAGTCGATAGCTTCCTCGAAGCTTAAATAATCGAGATAAAAAAGAAAGTGAATTTTCTTCCTGGCGACGACAGCCATTTTATATGAATTACCTACGTAAATTTTATCCAGATATATCTTATGGTAATTATCGAGCGTTTCTTCAATGTCTTCCTCTTTCACCAACGGAATCTTATGGGATTCTAACTTTCCATTTTCGCGTAATTTCTCTCTCTCTCTCTCGTTTGTAAAAGCGCGCGAAACTAACACGCGTCTCTAGTACTCATTTCTTCCGTCAAAAAAATGAAAGCGTGGCGCTCTCATCGCCGCAGTCGATAAGCCCCGTTCTTCTTGTACTACGTGAATCATAGAGCACCGACGCGTTGACTGTTCACCAAAAAAAAAAACTAAAGAATATTCGAGTAGACGAACGACTGAAAAAAAAAGAAAGTATTACGAAATTCAACGCCCCTAATTCCCCCCATTAAAATATCCTATCGAAACATCCATGAGTAAATACCGCGAAGCTCTTTGTGTTCGGTTTGCGCTGCGAGCGTCGCGCTAGCAGGCAGGTCAAAAAAAGAGAAAAACAAACGCCAACCGCCGACGGCGACGAGCGTCCACGTGAAAGCAAACCAAAACATAACCTCTATACTTCGCGAGTGTCTCTCACTGTACATTTTCCTTCCACCGTACAATACAGTTCGCCGCGTCCCTTTAACGCGAAGACCGTCTCTGCCTGCGATGGTTTCACGGAACGTAGGGAAAAATAAATAAAGCCTCTCGTCCTTAGCCGCGTTAACCTTGTTACTTCTTCGGACGAGCTTCTAGAAGCGAATGGCTGATAAAGCCTATAAAAACGTCCACACGTTCTGCGACAAAAACAAAGTCAAGCGAACGACTTAATTGGCGATTGGAATAAAACGTTGAACCACGGAAACATCGAGAACCATCTGCAGTCCAGCCAACATTTTAAAAGCGGTATGTCTTGTTTCTCCTCGATATTTTGACTCGCGTAGTCCACATAGAAACGCGTTTTCGTCCTTGTCAGACGCTCGCATTTAGACTGAGAGAGAAAAGTTAAATTTAAATCCACCGGAAAATCCTCCTGTCCTGTTATCATGCTTCGCGATAAACTACGGTTTTGGGAAGCGGTCACCGATAACTTGTTTTCTTTCTTTCTTTCTTTCTTTTCCCCATCAACTTTCCTGCAAAACAATCTGAACACTGTTCATTATTTTTTTTGACTCCTTTCTTATCAGTCACTCGTAAACGATACTCGTTATCGTTGATCTAACGACTTTCTCAGGTACTGACGCGTTACTTTAGCGTTCTGCTCGTATTTCTCTCATTGACTAATAGTTATATATATATATCGAAAATGAACATTGCGCTTTGTTTACAACTAACTGTCAGTTGCACCTTTATTTATTTAACATACATTTCATTCCTCTCGTTACTCGTACGTATTATTTGTTTCATTATCAAAGTCCAATATTGCGAAATTTAATTTGACGATCGATACGCATTTCAAATATCGTTTGACGAATCGAAATGGCTGCGCGTTACGTGAAAACTATTAATTATCATAGGCAAGTCGTTATTCCTTCGTACGTATAACCTTATACGATATATATGTATATATCGATCGATATAGATCTGGTCACTCAATCAATTCCGAATCTGACTAATCGAAGTGGCTACTCGATAAGATACAAATAAAATTAATACAAAGTACATTGTTTAAAAAATTAATGACATTTGAAAAATTTTATTTACACTTAAACCGAACAATTATTTTTAACCAGTCATTGAAAAGCTGTTATCATCTTGTTTAAGAATTTCATCGAGTATTAACAAAGTGGGGTTGGGGGGGGGGGAAGGCAATACAAAGAAATAATCTACATAATCGTAATTATCCTCTAATGAATTCCGACACGTGCTCGTACGAGACAATGGGATATGACGTGTTGAAAAAAAAAGAAACGTGACGTCACTCGCATAAGTATGGAAAAATAGGAGATGTTTTTTTTTGATCGATGAAATAATGCCACATCGATATCTACAAATTATCAGTAGACGGTTATCGCGTGCGATAACGATTGTTCATTTAGAATGTCGATAATACACGATTTTCAAGTGAAATTACGTGCTATTCTGCGTATCGTCGTTTTTATCGCGTTAAATCACCGCTGGCAGCCCCCCTCTGACTCCCCCCTCTCTTCGACGCCTTTCGATGTTATATCTATCGACTAGAAACCACCCCAATTTTCAGGCAGCTTTCACGACCTCGGCACCCCATAAATTGCATCCCTGCCGACGAACCATTAACGGGAATCACAATCATGTACGGAAAGGACGTGTTTCCCCAGCCCTCTCACCCCCTCGCGCATGTACTCGTAGTAGCCCCAACCCCCCTCCCTCCCCCCTGCAAAAAGGGTTTCACAAACCCGTGACTAATGCAAACCGATAAAAAGAAGTTTCTAATGGACTCGAGAGGAGACTCCGTCGCTACCCTCGCTCATGTACGCTCCAATCTTTGATTCCTGTAGCAAAACAGTTCGGAAATAGCCAACCGTCCGTTTTAACGTCGCGAACGGTCATATTGGTTGTTCGTAAAAGGAGACAAGGAAATTTGTTAACTGGCTGGCACGAGGCCTCGCGACAGATATTTCTTTGATAAGGTATGAAAAATTGTTATCGGGCGATCGAGATGTAAAATTGGGTAGTGTAAATGTCGAATTAGTTTGTTTCTGTTTTTTTTTTCTTCAGACTTTTTCGGGGGGGGGGGGGGGTATCGGATCGTTCCTATTGGGGTTCGTCCTTAAAGGAAGCCCTGGCATCGGAGAGAGTGGGTCTTCGATAGTAACTCGCGGGGAACATGCACGAGCTGGATGACTCATCCGAGTCTCCGCGTCGTGTTTCTTCTGGTCTGGTTTGGTGGTGCGCGTGAGTTACTCGCGCACACGGCTGTCCTGAGGAGCACGGAGAGAGGCAGGAAGGGAATTGGCAAAGGAGAGAGTAAAGTGAACGAAAACCGGTAGGACAGTGATAAGAGTACGGCACGAGCAGCAGAGATAGAGAGGAACGAGCGTTTAGAGGGTGTTTGAGGTTATGGCTGACTCGGTGTAGAAGCGAGCGCATACCCGTCCGGACTAGGCTAGTCTCTATGTATAAAAAGTTACTCGACGCTGGTTGGATCGCCGGAGCCCCCCCCCCCCCCCCCAACTCTACCCAGCAGGTCTGGTTGATGCCGCGTTCCAACATTCGGGAACGACAGTCTCAGCCAGTCTTTGCTCGGCAGCCGATGAGGACGGACCTAACGTCTCTCGCGCGGCCTCGACTTCCGGCTGCTTTTTCGTATTTCTTAAACGTGAGACGTGCCGCACTTCCGGCACTTCCGGGTCGAAGATCAATCACGAAACAGTACGAATGGTCATGTTCGCCCACCGTGATCGTCGCAGGTCACGACGTCGACCTGGCAGGTCCGCGTTATCTTGAACTCGCGACGATTGTCGTTCCTTGATCTCCTATCAGGCTTCAGCGGGGCCTTCTTCGAGTTCGTCAAGAGATCCTTTCTCGCTCCAGATCCTTCGTTAGTTGGAAAGTTCGACGTCTAACTTTTATTTACGATCTATTATCTTCACGATCCTGTTCCGTCGTACGTTTCTCTTTTTCTTTCATTCTCTCTCTTTCTGGACGCGTCTCGACTGGATTCTTCGGTGATCCGTGATTGTTGTCTCGTTCGATGCTATCGCACGTGGATTACCCACATTTAGAAACGAGTGTCCGCGCGAGTGACTCAGACCTGCCGGTTGTGCTGCTGGTGCGTCACTCGACGTGGATCGTATCGTGAGGGCCACTCGAACCGGTTCACCTCATCGGGAAAAGGTAGGTGCACGAGAGCCGACCCGACGCGACATTTCACGTCGCTTGGTATGGACCAACCGAAAAAACTAACAATTGACACTAAGAAACATATAGAGTGTTATTCAATCGTTCCTAGAAATTACGTAACCTCGTAACTTCTACAAATCCCCTTCGCTCCTCAGGCATCCAGACGCGCGCGTGTTTATATTTTTAAATTCAAACTTCCCGCCCGTTTCGCTAAGCGGGCAGCGGATCACCGCGGGTAAGCGGACGCGTTCATTCAGGTTTTTCGTAACGTCCTTGAACCGTATCCAAGGAAAAACTCGACTTTATTTCCGTTGCTGCGATCCAACGGAAACGTAGGAGCAACGAATCGTGAATTCTTTTTACGGGAGTAAATAAATATATATAAAAAAAAAAAGTGAGGTTACCGGTTAAATGGCATTTCAGTCTTGCGTTCGATAGCCAGGTTAGGTTAGGTTTGACAGGATAAAATACGCAAGGGGCACTGCCTGCCACGCATCTCGTCCTGGTAGCTCTATAGTATCCTTATGGCAGCTTCGGGCTGCTCGGTGTTACCAGTCGCCGATTCCAGCCAGCAGCAGGTGCTGTGGCGCTACACCTGTCCCCAGGCTGAAAATCCAGCCCAACCTGGGCCTGTGCTCCTTTGAATTCCAGAAGGTTTACTCACTCGAAGGAACGAAGAGGAAAAGGCAGCCGCGAGGGAGAAGGAGACCTCGAGGTGGCGCTCGAGACTCAGTCAGTCGGATCGAAGGAGTCCGGGCCAGCGCCGCAGCCCCTCACCTTCTAATATTAGTTTCTGACTCACAATCAGTCGATTCTGTATCGCGCCGATGCTTAGCGGGCCAGCTTTTCGCCAAATTATTTACACTGATTGGACGACATTGACACCCGATGCATTTTCTAACGATTTTTTCACCCTCGCACGCGATATCTTTATTTAATATTTTCATAACGTCAAAACCTTCTCGAATCTTTTGGCACGACGTCGTGCCGATCCTGGGTCACGTTTGACAAGTGATTTATGGGTAATGTTTTTTTTTGCTTGAGATGAAAAAATTTTCTCTAACATATATATATATATATATACAATTACAATGACTTCGTAATAGAATGGAACGCCGAGTATGTCCGACGGCCAGTGAAAATTTCTATTAACCAAACGCGCACCGTCGCTATACTTTCAATGGAAGCCAGCCGTGCGTAATTTGTTTTCTAGAATGAGTTATTAGTCAGCGAGCGTTTCTAACAGTAGCATAAAGTCCACATTTAGAGCGCCTTTTCGACACCTTATTCAGTCCTACGTGTTGCGCAGGCGTCTGGTATCGAGGCTTTGAAAAAAAATATATATATATATATAATTAGCTTCGAAAGGACGCTCGAAGGTGCATAATGTCATCCGGGGACATGTATGCGGCTATGTAATACATATATACATATATACAGGGACCAAACAATTTTAGGTTTTATTTTTCGTACTTTCCCTCTTGCCTCTTTCTCCCTAGCAATCCTGCACAGTCAGATATTTACAGTCAATGGCGGAGAGCCGTTGGTAATTTTGGTGATCCTGAAAAAAAAAATTTATTACCTAGGCCAAAGAAACAATTGGTATTTTCGTTACGTGCCCTCTTGATAAAAAAAAATTTCAAGTCGCGGTTGCAGTTGTTTTTTTTTCCTGTGATGTGTATAGATTGAATTTTAAAAATTCTTACGTTCGAAAGCCGCCGGTCTCTTGATACGTCGTTTCTTCTAGGCGACCGTTTGGACGGCGCGGCTGCTCGTTGCAACGTTTGCTCGACATATAGTCCGTACGCATTAAGATCCGACGACGCTAAACGGAGATACGTATTACGATTTGAACGGGATAGATGACTGTTGGGGTACTTGGAGCTTTGCTTCTTTTTTCCTCCGACTCTTAACGTCTCTGATCGTTATCTGTGACTTATGTCCGCCATTAATTATTACTGTATCATTAAACGTAACGGCGCGCCGTGAGCCATCGAATTAATCGAGCGTTACTATCGACTCTGGGCGCTGTGGGCTTCTTACGGTGAAAAGCGGCCAACTTCACGCGGCGAAAGGAGATACACGACGGTACGAGGGAGGTTGTTTTTTTTTTTTTTTTTTTTTTTTTTAATGAAATGGACTGGGCCGTCGGGAGGAGAATTAAAATTACATCGTGAGACATACTTTGATGGATAACTTTAAAACGTATTAAAATAATTTTTATTGCTAATCAAGTGCTTTTCATGGAACAAATTAAAGACTTGGAGTGCAGGGCCAGGTGACGCGTAGCTGTACGGAGGGTTGAATTTGAGGTTATGTCAGTCGACAGTAGTAGGTCCAAACAGAATCGCTGTTGGATCTCCGTTGCGAGGTGAAGAAAAAAAAAAAGAAGCGTATCGAAGTACGTGAATGTCCGTTGGGCTTCTTTCGGTGTGAATTTAGCAGCAAGAAGACCTGTCGCGCAATTGCTTAGTAACGATGACGATACGGAGGAAAGACAAATAATTGTTATGTACACACTTCGTCTGTGCAGAGGAGGAAAAAAGCTATTGCTCGGGTACCCCCGACTCTGTGGATTACGTATATATAGTGCGCAGAGGCGGTCGGGACCGTGCAGGGAAAGTAAAGTGGTAGCTAGACCGAGATAAGTCGTATCTACTAGAGTTGTAAGTAGGGGAAGGGGGGTCGATCGATACGATCGATCTTACGAGTATCGATAATACACGGTATCGATCTTATCGTTCGGCACAGCGACGAGTGTTAACGATCTTAGTTAATAGCAATTGGTATTATTAGTAGTTGGTTAAGGTGCTTTTGTACCAAGCGGAGGACGTCGCGGGGCACCGCGACGTACAGCCAGTGCACTCGGCACTGACATCTACATCCACCGTTCCCTTTCTCCTTTCAGCGTCGGCGTCGCGTCTCGATATAACTGGTACTGACGTCAGGCCGCCGATGTCGACCCTGGTGTGCTGCGAGCCGGTGTCGGCCGGGCGGCCGCGCGACAACCTCAAACTCGTGCTGAACCGAAGTCTGAGCGAACCTGGGCCCCCGAGCGATCGTTTCCTCGCCACGCCCACGTCGCCCACCTCAGCCACTACCTCGCCCACCTCATCGTCCACCACCTCGTCGAACGGCAGCAGCGGGACCAGCAGCATCATCATCAGCAGCAGCAGCAGCAGCAGCGGCAGCAGCAGCAGCAACGGGACTGACGAGAGCAACCTGAACCCCCTCGTCAGTAACAATAACAACAATCATCAGTACCACCACCACCACCACCATCATCATCATCGTCATCACCATCATCACCACCTGCACCATCATCATCATCATCGTCATCAGGGCCTACTCTATCCTCTGTCAGCGAACTGCGCACCGCCTAAACGCTGCAAGCTGGAGTCCGTCAGCCTACCGACCAGTCCCTGCTCCGAGAGCAGCACCCTTCAGCGTCAGCTGGTCCTACGTAACTCCAACACCATCACGGCCGATGAACTCGCTAGGAGGCTCCTTCATCAGCCCTCGACACCCGTGCTCCTCGACTGTCGACCTTTCATTGTCTACAATGTGAACCACGTGCGCGGCGCCATTAACGTCAACTGCTCGGATCGGTTCAACCGCAGGCGGCTGCAGCAGGGCAAGGCCACCCTGGCCGACCTGGCCACGGCCAGGGAAGGCAAGGAGATACTCAGGCGACGTCTCTATCGCGAGGTTATCGTTTACGACGACTGCACTGCTGATCTCGAGCATCTGCCAGTTCAGCATCCGCTCTTTCTCGTTCTTGCCGCCCTCGTCGAGGATAACCGGGAACCGACTCTTCTTCTGGGTAAGTATTCTCTTCATTTTTATTTCTCTTTTATTAATGTCTCTTTATCTGTCTCTCCGTCACTCGCAGACTGATCGATCGCCTCCTGTGAAATCTCCTCGGTGGAACCGGCCTTTATAGCGCCTCCTACCACCACTGCCAGTTTCCCATCATCCACTCGGTTTAGAAGTTTGGTAAAAGTGGCAGCGTCGACGCGTACTACGTAGTGCGTAGGACAAATCTGCCTACTTCCTACTCCTTTTTTCCTGATCTTCTTCTTCTTCTTTTTCGCGCATGCGTACTTCTGTTTGTCGTCAATGGCAACCTTCTGGACTCTGCTTTTTTTTTCTTCTTCCTTCCCGTCAACATTAGACACTCTGCGTCATGCCGAAGACGATGGCAACTCTTTCTCTCTCAGTCTCTCCGTGTCTGTCATATTTTATTTATTTTGTTTATCTACGTATGAGATACTTTATCAACGATACCGCGTGGGCGTGCTGTACCCCGAATTCTTGAGAATCTTTTATTCGCGCTTCTCGACACGGCCTACAGGATTCGCCTCAATTTTGGCGGTCGAAAGATTTTGAGAAAAAAAAAAACAAAAAACAATTTTCGCGATCACACGCTAAACCACGTTGACACGGAGTCACGTGGACGCCTCGCGTTTTACGGAAATAACGATGATCCGCCTTGCGTTATTCCTGCCTGCCGCCTCCGTAAAAAGTTTTGCGCGAGCAATCTCTTCTTTTCACTTTGTACACCGAAAGACACCGTCTCGCGTCCAGCCTCTGCTCCTTGTCCGCCCATGTTCAAAATTCATCGAAACGCACGATCGGCGAGCCGTGGTCATTGCACTGTGACAAAATGCGTCTAGAGACGCGCGCAACTCAAGAATTGCTAATTATTAAACGACTTCGGTCGAACCTCACCGGGCAATTGTCTCTCCGTTAAGACATTTCTATTTATACCCAATTTGCAATTTTACCAACTACGTGTACGCCTTATGCAATAACTTGCAATGTCCGTGGATTCTCTCATTATCAAGGAATTTTCTACGCCCTTACTGTGTCAGTCTCAATGTTTCCGCGAATAAATAAATAAGTCAAACAATATATAAAACCAATGCCACCAGAATACCTTGCCAAGTGGAATACCCTCGGTCCCAAGGAAGAGACGGAGAGAAAGAGAAAAAGAAAATAGTACAAGAATATAAAGCACACGAGGTCCAGAGATGAGAGAGAGAGAGAGAGAGAGAGAGAGAGAGAGAGAGAGAGAGAGAGAGAGAGAGAGAGAGAGAGAGAGAG
>JASANN010000249.1:902653-995548 GCA_031762395.1 Calameuta pygmaea
AGAGAGAGAGAGAGAGAGAGAGAGAGAGAGAGAGAGAGAGAGAGAGAGAGAGAGAGAGAGAGAGAGAGAGGACTGCCAGAGTCAGAGGCAAGGCAAGATAGGAATCTATTCATAGGAATGACTCAGAGCAGGATGACGCCGCGAATAGTCCGGCTGAATTTGCGCACAACGCTTTTACGCCCGTTGTCAGCGCTTCGTATAACAGACGCCAATTTTCCCCGATGAAAACCGCCTTCGAGGCACGTGTCGTCGAGTACAATAAATTCTCGCAATAACGAAACGACGAGTTTGATATATTGAAAAAAAAAATTGAGCAGCGTCTTAGCACGGTCGCTTGGGACACGTACAAGGACTGAGCGGGAGTCACGTGATCGTTAAGAATGACTGCTGACTGCGTTCGCAGGACAACGACCGTGTCTAGTCGATAGAATTCGATAAATCGCCTCTGCAGTAATTTTGAATTTTCCCGCCATTCGTGCGATCGCCGCGCCCCTTTCGTCCGGCCGCGAAGTTTCCCCATTCGCCACGCAGCTCGTTCCGGCTCATTCGACTTGCGATCTTCGTGAACGTCGCTTCGCCAGTCCACGATATCGCTTGAGCCAAGCGAATCTTGGTTTTTTTTTTTTTTTCGATCGATGACGATCGAGCTTTCTACGTGCGCGCAAACTGCCACGGCTAAATTGAACGATGAACTAAGCGACGAGTCGCGAGACGTCGCGATAAAGCCGGTAAAACAGACAACGGCTTTGTTCGATCCCGATTACCAGCCCGCATCAAGACGTCAATAAATATAATAAAACAGTCATGGAGACTCGCCACACGCACACGCATACCTCTCGACATTAATAGTCGCACGACATAGCCCCGCGTAACAACACAGTAAGCTACGTACGTAATTATAACATAACCTAATAACCTAAAAGACGCTCCCGTCATGCGTCTCTCCTGTAAGATTGACAATCGTAACACGTACGTCGCACACATTGAACGTACGAGTCCTATTATTCTAGATCGTATCGATCCTTAAAGCCATTACCGTCCAACTATCCGCGTCCTCTGACTCACGGCTAAATAGCGAAAAAGAGACGCCGCGCCGTCGACGATAGGGACCGTTATGCAATGAGATTTTGACATATGGCCATACCCGTGTAGTCCTCGAGCGTAAACAGACGGAGCTGCACTGACACAGGTACCCTTACACTAGATATACTATATATATATATATATATATATATATAGCCATATACACCAGGCTTCCTATATATAGATATATATATATATATACACAAGCAGCGTACCCGCTTATAACGTGAACCGCTGCTGACTCACGTGCTTACTATACGTAATCGGCGCATGCGCACAGACGACTCTCGGTATTAGGCTTACAGACCCCAACGCGCCTACCAACCTGCGTCTCCCGTCTTGCGCGCAGTATCACGTCGACCAGCGTCGGCGCAGGAGCCTCGGTTCTCCCTATAACGAAGTCGGCGTCCCCCTTTTATCTGCCATCTGCTGCTGGCTTGGCTTATCTCTAATGTTTCTGTAAAATCGTACGCGAGTTACGAAGCTCCTCTCCTAACTCGTGGGCGGCTTTTACGAGATACGGGAAACAACTGAACATGCATATATATATATATGACTCCTACCGGAAGGAACGAGGACTCGGAATATGAAATATCGTAAACCATTGTAGTATTCAAACGTAAGCTTCTGTTATCGACGTGTTATCGACTTGGCATAAGGAAACAGGCATTTTTTTTTGTTCCTGTAATTATTCAACCACCACTCATTACTATATATCATTGTACACCGACATGCCACGTATGTCTCTGGGTTACTTAGTACTCTAAGGCCCACTCAATTAAGGTATTAATTTTAGCAGTATTATTAAGATAAGATTAACAGTACAGTCAATGTCAATTACAATTGACACAGCTGGCCGGCACATAGGTATATAATTTTGAATGGTGTTGCGCCGGCGTCCAGTATTTATTCGTCAGTCGGCGAAACCTTTCATTGAGAATTTCAATGCAGACACATACTTATGTATGTACAGTCATTCACATTATTTTTTTTTTTTATTTCATTCTCTCTGTCTACCGTCTGTATTCACGCATCCACCTATGACGCAATTGTCAGTCGGTTTACGTAGGAGAATCGCGCTCTGATAAATTCAGATGCTTTTACGAGGTCAGCATCTGAGGAAACGTGCCAGAATCAAGGGTGATATATATATTTACTACGATACTCCATACCTGTCATATGCAGATGCGACACTCGACAATTAATATCTTTGACGCCAGGCTGTCGGTGATTAATTGAAAATCGGTCTTACGTAATTTCTCATAATCACTAACAGCGCCGCGTTCCTCCTACTTGGCCGTTGCTTCGCGAAGGACTGTTGCACCTGTTTAGGTTAGGTTCGTTTTCATGCGATCCCCATAGCCCAGAAGTCGTTTCTAACGGCGAGTCCTGGGATCCCGAGAACAATGGCTGCGCGCACGGTGCTACGTCGCTCCTGGGATACCCGAAGCCACCCACGATTTTGCATAATGTAATTAAATGCGTCGTCGTATCGAGTGAATCGAGCAGGTGTCGCGCTAGGTCGACGGATTCGAATGAAATTTTCCATTAAAAAATATGGGTCGGGTATATATATATATTTTTTTTAATTTTCAAAAATTTTCTTCTCCCCTCCCTGAACGTCATACGGGACACCGAGAGTTGCCGTTAATGAATTAGTCATCGCGAGGGGCTGCCGCTTGCTTTGTGAAAATGTTCTATGTACCCCCACTTCTTTATTAGAGGGCTCGAGGCACCCAGGGGCGTCCACTGGAGTTCGTTTTGGGAACGAAGGGTGGACTGTTTGGGGCTGGGGTACGTGTTGCTGTCCCGTCCCGTTGACGATCTTCGGTACGCATCTGGGATCAGCTGTCGATGACGATTATTATATATGAGTCACCCTGGGCACAGAGCTCGGTTTAAAGTGTATCAATGACTAACATTGAGCCCCCCTCGGTTCCCTTTGGTTCTCATAGGGACGACCCCCCCCCCCCCCGCCGCCCATACGGCCGGCCCTGGTCCCAAAAAGAGCCCTCGGGAAAGGGCAGCGGGTCTTACCGACTGAAGTTCCACGAGCACCCTACACCCCTTCGTCCGGCCTCTCTAATTCAAGGGCTTATTCATTCGGCGAGCAGAATGGCCATGACGTGTACTTCGATGAATGGAGAGACGCGTGTGCGTCGCGACGCTAAATATGGTACGAGGACGCACAATGAGGATCGGAAGGATCCAGCGTCGGCATGACCGATTGTGCGTGCGTTGCTTGTATGCGGGAAAGGAGGACGTTGCTTTGATCGGCTGTACTTTTTTTTTTTCTTGTCTACCGCAACGGAGGATAATTTAATCCTGGAGGATGTGGCTGCCGTTTTGTGGACGAGACTGTATTCTGTTTTTTTTTGGCATGAAAATTCTCGACCTGGGTCCGTCGAGGCTCGGGAAGCTGATGGAGAGAATAATGGCATGAGGAAGTTACTCAATATCGGTATTCTGATAGCGAGTCGTAAAACGGCAGGTGGGGAGGCACAGGGGGTGGTGGTGGACTCGTCGCGTCGGAGGCAATGGGCTCTCCTGCCGCTTACTTTCTCTCTGAGTCACCAGGCTGCGACCTCGTCTCTTGATTTGATCCACTTGTTTCTCCACGCTGAAAAGCCACCTTTACGCGCCGCTCGTTATTGTAATTTTCGAACCAGCCGACGCGGCCGGTTCTCGGCGTCAGCTGTCTCCGTGAACGCAGCCCGCAGGACGCTTGCGGGAAATTCACATAGAGAAGCGAAAGTGCGTGGCTCTTGTTATACAGTCGTACGGCCCTGTCGAAGAAATACGTGCGGCAAGGCTTCAACTACGAATCAAACTGTACGCTGAATACGGTACGTGGAAATCTGCTTTACACCTTGTGATTTGGGCTTTCGCGATCTTATCGTAATTTTGCGTACATTGTTTTTCTTTCGTCGATTTTTCTTCCATTCTGCTTTCGTGGGTCTCGATGCTCCTGCGAGAAGAACTGTCGGAGCTGAACGCTAGAAGTTACTGTCTGCTGCAACGCCGTATGTTTTCTCTAGTCTCGCACTCGGCATTCCTCCGTAGCCACGAGCTGTGGGTTGAAGAATTGTTTTTTTTTTTCGTAAAAATTACAGACTGTGCTTTATGAAAATTTCATTTAAAAAATTCCCCTGCCTCGGGTGCAACTGTCGACTGATAAGGATTACCTGACCGGTCTGAAATTCCTCGAAGCACCTAGTAATCTGGAACCGCGCTAGTTGCTTTCTCGATCGGAGGAAACACGTTGACTATGTAGGAAGGACGGTGCTGGAGGATCTGGAGAGAAGAAGAATATATTAAGGAGAGAAAGCGAACGGCTGCTTGCGCTCAAGAAAGAGACACGCAGTGTCGGTTACCTGATTGCTTTGCTCGTGCGGCCTTCGGCCAGATCGGCGCGCAGCCTCCCTGGCCTGCTGGATCCTAAGATTTCCACATCGGCCTCTCGGACGGCATTTCAGCCGTAGAAGCACGTTTTACATTTGTTGTTTTTCCGATCGCAAGTGCCGACCACCGTCTCTCTGCTGGATATCAATATTTGACGCCATCTTGACTCGCAGTGCGTCGACGAATTTCACCGATTCAAGATTCTCCTTGGCTGATCCGATCACTTTAAAAAGATGCTGTCTAATCGCCAGGACCCGATCGTTCCATTAGATATCGAAAGTGGCGCTCCCTGGTGAGTAGAGAAAGTACTGCTGTTGAAAGCTCCACGGAGGTCAGGGACCTTTGACTCCCTGATAGGGTCTTCCGACCTTTCGTCTAGTCACGAATTCTTATCAATTTTCATCGTGGACGTTTATCATATTTCTGGTGATCCTGGATTTTCGATTAAATCGATACTCGATCGATCGTTTGGCTGTCTTCTTCAATTTTACCCGTTATCTTTGTGCTGGCCTGTGGAAATAAAAAATCCTTGAATTTCTCTTGGTATTTTGACAGCGCGAATAAAAATGCATTTAACAAGTGTCCGTTGCACTCTTAAACGTCCTATAGCCATTGGCCAATCCGTGACACAGAGTGAAGTAACTAAAATCTAAAACGTGTCGCATTCCAAACGCACCCTGGCTGTGTGTAAATTTATCGATAAAAGTCAAGCATGAAATTAGCCGTATCTGGCCGGGAGTGAACGAAGGGGAATGACAAAGTGACATATACACATATATATATATATATAGGTTAAAGGCCGTTTTCAAGTAAAACGATTGAACGTTAAAAGTCAGGCTTAAAAAAATGTTTCATTGACGCAGACAGCGTCCTCGAACGAAAACTAACCTCAAAGACGTTTCGATAATATACGTCGAAATTGGCACGCGTCTTGACCTTTGTTCCCAGATGCATATCTCCGTTTGAATTTTGGCGCGCTACCCAACGATTCCGGCACGATCCATTAAAAATGGCGAGCAGGATGTGCGTTCTAGTCGTAAACGACAACAACAGCAGCAATGGCGGCGACGCTTAAAACATCAGTGACTAAACGACAAGGTCCCCGCAGGTTATTACCGCCAACTGAATCATAGTCAGACACGTGCTCGCCTCGGCGTGAGACGTGCTTTTAGCGTTCGCTCTGCTACGACGTCGGCGTCCTTCGAAAACGGCGGAATTTCCTTGAGACGGTTGAACCGCGCTATACGGAGTAATGCATACATATATAGGAGCTGCTGCTGCTGCTGCGATCCGGATGAGTCAGCCAGAAGTCGCACGCGGTGATTCCGTCGTTTATTCCTGGAGAGGCGAAGAGACTCTGGTGGTATGGACCATTAAAGACAGATAGAAAATAAAAGAAGCTACAGATATATATCGAGAGAGTAAAAGAGAAAGAGTAGCCAGTAAATAAACTCTCGAGAGAGAATACAAACCATAACGTTGCACCAGAACGTAAATAAAAACGTCCGTTGCTCTTGGTAAAGAGAAAAACAAAATGGACGTCTCTTCGACCGAGTCGAAGTATTATTTTCGAAATTCGTAAATTTATCTAATAGCCGAATTTTCGATCTGCGACAACTTTACGCTCGTGCAAGGTCGTACCGGGCCGACGGCTTCTGCCTTGAAATATCAAGATTTACTCGAGCAACGAACAAAGCCGTCGCCTGGTCGTTGATCCTTCGAAACGCACTTATAACTTGGCCTACGCGATGACTCTAACGTCTTCGTCTATTAAAATCCCACAGTGTATTCGCTATATACATATATGATAAACAATACGTATTAAAGCGTTGCTAGGTTACGGCTTATTTTCGAAGACACGAGCGCGCATGCGCGCGCGTGACCTACCGACGTCCTGCGTCGTAGACCAAACAAAAATGGCTTATCAGTGCTGCCAACCGCAGCATCAGCGCAGCTCTCGACCTATTTACCTTTCTCCCTCCGATGGATCGCGGACTTTGGACCTGGAAAACGACAGATAACAGGTAGATAGAGGTTATCGTCCCGTTAAAATATCGTACACGGACTTGGAATCGAATATGCCGATCGATCTTACATATGATTTAATTCTTTTCAATTTCTCACTTACGCTTGCAAAGTCTTCCAGCTCCCAGACGTTTTTTAATACCGATATCATCCGAGACATCGTGCACCTATCGAGTAGGCATATCGTGTATCGTATCGAACGACTACCAGAGCACGATGACGATTAATCAGTGATAACAGTGATAACATATTATTACCCGATAAAAGTATATTCCCGGCACAAGCTGAAGTTGGCTATTGACATTCGAGAACGATTTTCAGAATCAAATCGAAGAATTTTGAACCTTAATGCCAACACGAGAAAAATAAAAAAATGCTTTGATATTCATTTTTTTCAAATTCCCTTTACGCGACAATATTTCACGATCCTTCAACTAATTACCTCCCCCCCCCCCCCCCCCGGTCAGTCCAGTTCTCTGGCGCGTCCAAAACCATGTGCCCTGAAGTTGGCGCGTTGCAATTTTTTTTTTCAAAAATTTCCACACCGTCGCTCTAGCGCGACTCCGTCTCTAAACCACTCATACGTTTCATTCGTAACTCATAATTGTTCTCGTTCGAGCCCTTATCGTTCGACGAGTTATTTTTTTCAAAATCCCCCCCTTGCTATCCGCAAAAAAAAATTGCATTCCGCATAGAGTGAAAAAACATCGATTCTGCGGCTAAGCAAAAGGGACACGAAACGTTACGTATGCGCCAGGCGGGCTTCTCGTTAAGTGATTCATTCAGGCCGGAATCTCGAATTACCGACGTCACTGGGTCGGGGTCCTACCTTTTCTACGGATGTTTCTCCTCTTGGTCCGCCGAGTGGGTGGATGCATATAGGTACATGTGTGTATACATATATATGTATATTGACACAGCAACAGCCTCCACCAGTAGCGTAAGGGGGTGACAAAAGCGTCTTAGCTACCGTCACGAGTGCCAACTGTATAACTCCTGTATATGGGTACAGATAGAAATAAAGCCTTGGATCATTTTAGATCGTTTAATCGATCAATGGGACTCGACTGCCGTGTGAGTAATTTCTGTCGTCACTTCCGTCCCCGTATACGAGCTTTAACGACGTTAAACGCGACTTACGTTGCCGCGTTGCAATCCTTTGTTCTCGAAGAAGAGGAAGTCGTTTTGAGGACTGGAGTCGTTGGATATTTTTTTTTCTTCAGTTTTCTAGGTAATTTTAGTAAGCCGGATCAACACAGCAATCGGCCACGTCAGTTGTGTTATAATACTGTAGATTTTGCTACAATCAAAGCACACGCTGACGGTTACTGGTATATGCCGATAATTCGGTCGTCCACTCTTTTTAAGCTTTAATTGTGACACTTTTTTTTTAATTGGCATTTTTGATGACTTTTTGTTGGCTTGGATCATCGTAGATCCGCTGTGGAATGGTAATTGGGGAAAATACGTTTTAAGAGGATACTTTTTTTTTTATCAATTTTTTTTTACTATAATTATTGACAGGGGTAGATATTTAGACTTTAGAAAATTGTCTGACAGCTCGAGTGAGTAATGGGGTCTAGTTGGCTGATGATGATGATGATGCCTAGAAGAGCAAAGGTGACGTCATGCGATTCGTAATCGGCAGAAAAATGATTTTGGATACAAAGGGTGACTCCGGCAGTGAATGGATTCGTGACGTAAATTATATATATAGTGATACTGATAGTGTCCAGTCGCCGTAGGCGTTTCTTAGGATTTTTCTTTAACGCTGAATTTTTAGCCCACGTCGTGGCGCGGATAAGATATTTTTTTTTTGAGGTTATAAATTTTCCTATAAATTGCCATGGGCAAGTTACACGGGGTTTTTGTCAAAGGAAAAAGCAATCGCCTGAAGTTGGCTGCGTTTGAGTAAGCACGAGAATATGACTGTCCTTACGAAAGCGGGTAATATGAAATTGCTGGGAAACTTGGAGACTGTAAGAATTCGCGTGACTACGGTCGACTGACAGCTAACGCACGTGGTCAATTCCGGTATGACAAGGAAAAGAAAAGAAAAGTCCAAAAAGGCAGATTTACACGTAAACAGCAGTCATCGAATCCGTCATAACGTACTGTATTTTGGTCAGTGTGAATCATTATCAGTGATTTCATGAGAAACTGCATTGATAAGCGTATACGTGTGATTTCCTAGACCTTACAAAAGAGTTTAACCCGATTGCGCTAAACTGTCAAACGATATCAATATTGTGATTCAATAGTTCGATGTCGTAATAACGACATTGACTCATTTCAGGGTAAATTTCATAAGACGCCATTTTGATTGTCGAGCTATGCTCGAAACGTGAAAATAATTATCGAGCAGAAAAGAAAAAGATAGCGTTTCTTATTTTTATAGAAAATCTTTCTCACTCCATTTTCCTATACTACCTCTTCTTGACTTACTCGTACACGTGCGCTTTCATTGGCGGGAAAAGATTTTGAATCTTTTGAACACTCGGCTCCTTCTATTTCCTGATATCATTGTGCGTATCTTCACACGGCTGCTGAATGATTCATTATTTACTTAGATATCGATATGCGTACCGTTAACCGTATTTACCTCTTTTGCACAAAAATCATCAACTTACAGAACGCTTTAATGATTATCGCATCACGATTGCCGATTTTCATGCTCCCCTGGCACTTGGCCCTCTATGAGGGCATAAAGCCATAAGGAATAAGAAGAAGAAGAAGAAGAAGAAGAAGAAGAAGAATTCATGCTCCCATCGTATTTATTTCGATTCGAACCATCTTATGGTATCGCATAGGATGACATAGAATTGCCTGAAGTTAGCCATTCGATTTCTATAGTATCTACATAAAGCCAACTTCAGATTATACATTGCCGAGTGAATCCTATTGGCTACGAGCTTCCTGCGCACAGATCCAAGGATGTGCTACTGCGCATACCATCGGCCATAAATTTTGCTAGATTCTTTTTTACCAAAAATCTAATTTCCACGCCTCTATACATAAGTATGTGACACGTGTGCCCACGCACTTTGCGAATATCACACGTCGTTCGAATTTCGAATCGAAACAGCCGAGGATCGATTGTGCCATTCGACTTATCGAAAAGGAGAAATACGCTTGAACACATAACCTACAAATTTATTATTTATTCTATCCTGTCTCTCAGTCTACCATCGACTTTCGTAATTATTCGCTCTTTCTCCTATCGCGTCGTTTAACGTTCACGAAAGCTCCCGGCTTCGCCATGAATCACTGTCGAACGATATTTTTATACCTATCGATATTTTTACATATCGTCTATTCGTCACCGCACATATGTATACATACGTTTCCTAATTTCGTTAGGAGCTCGATTACTACCCTGTAGTTTTTCGCACGAGGAATCCAGGTCACGCCAGGGACATGTTTGATATATATATAAACACACAATTTTTCACGAAATTCCTAAAGTCTCTATTCCCTTGTCGTTTCGTCCCATCGCCACGTGTCCTCAGTGTGAATCACCCTTGACGATTTCTTCTATATATAGATATACCAGTGGCATGAGTAAACCAGAAAATTTGACAGTTTGAATTTTCTGGGGGGGAAAAAAAATTACTCTATAATTTCAAACGTCATTATATCTTATATATATTATCGCTATTGTACCGTGAATAGTGTACACGGTGAAAAAAAAAAACAAATTTCAAAAATAGCGCTTTACACCACTCAGCGCAAGGAACGAATATAGACGTGTATGAATTTATCAAAATTTTCTCTGTCCGTCTTAAAGCTACGTGTATAAACATACAGCCATAAGAGAAAATGATTTCGTCACCTATCTAAATAAGATTTTCTTTCCGCACGCGTTTTGCGTTCCGCAACGTCTTAGGGCTCGATGCACGCATTTGAAATATCTAACGCATTAACATATATCGCCTGTATTTTTAGAGCGGCTGATTCACCGCGCTATCAATAGTCCCATAGTTCCTGTAGGGAAATCTCGAGCGTCGTTTACAAATGGGGGAGGACCGAGACGCGTCGAGACTCCCGGAATCCTTCTAATGCGACTTCTGTGTGCCTTATACATATGTATAATATAATTATATGATTATGTAATATCCTATTCACATGTTTCCCTCGCCCAACAGACGCAATTAACGGTTGTTTACTAAATTCGACCACGCCATCGTCCAAGTGATAATTTCTTGGTTAACTCGGTCACGTTACTAGGTACTAACACTTTTTTTTTTTTTTCCTACGTATCTTGACTCTTATCAATGATATCAGCATACTAATTGTGGCACTCGATAACATATGATACTCGATATATAACGACTGCAGACATATTTATTCAAAGTATTTGTAATGCCTACACGTGGGAATAATGAAATCGCGAACGTTTAAAAAATTTTTGATTAGCAAATCACTTAGGAATTTGACATTGTCGTCAGTCGTCACTTCGTCGATGACTTCGATCAATCTTTACGCTACTCGGTGACTGTACGCGTGCGAATGATTAGCGATCGCTTTCGTAATACAGTGAGTAACTGTCGATAGAACGAACGAGGCTATAATTACCTATTGTCTGGTTACGATCTTCATTTTTATTTTGCTCCAGAGTCGTTGCGACGGGAGGCGAAAAATTTTTTTTTCTACCGTACAGGAACGTTTTAAAACTTGTCAGCGACCTGTTTGGAATATCCTTTTTAAGGTGCGTGACGTCGGATCGACAGGAAATGATGTTTTTTTGATTCCGACGGCATAAATACGTCACAGTTAGGGGGGGGGGGGAGATCCTTTGACGTCGGATTTCAAGGTTATGTTTGGAGTCTCGTGATCGTGCCTTCTTATTCATTTCTCGCGTGTGACTTCCCTGCGGGATGACTTCGCGGTGATGAATAAGTCCTTGGGAACGCGAGAGAACACACAGGAATGACGTTAAATTAAAGCTGGAACGTTTCTGCTTAACCATTAGTCATTGGCCTTAAAGGGATTTCCATGATGCAGTTCACAGTCATTGAATCATATCGTTATTGTTCGTTAGTAAGGACTAAATAGTTATCGTTGAAATTGAGGTTTTTTTTTTATTCTTCATAATCATTTTCCCCACGTAGCATTCGGATACTTCCTGGGTTTGCACCGTTGGTCGTTTGGTACGATTGAAGTATCAGTGAATAAGATTATGTGCAGTCCAGTACCCCGGGACCTTTCGCCCAGGCAATTCTTAACTGTCAAAAATCACTCACGCATAAATATCCCTGAGCTATCGATCACCTAGATCACTGGTAATCACGTACGAGATTAAAATAACTACGAGGGAACACTTTAAAGAAAATCGAATTCTCGTACGAGCGAGTCCGAAGAAAGGAAAGACTCAAGGGCGCAGACTCCGCGGCAGAACTTTTGAACGTTAAAAACCGTTGGTATCGCTGGTCGACTCGGATTCAGAGGATTTCTGGTTATGTTAAAAATTCTAAGAAGATTCCCACAAGATGACGGAACCACAGTGTAGGCATTTGCTTCGGGCCATCAATTGCGTCGCTTTCGTTATGTATGTTTACAAGCGACTGCGGCGACAAGGTCGTACGCCGCCACGACGATTCGAACTCTCGTGAGGAGTCTTCCTATTGGCGGGGTGAAGAGGAAGGAGCGAGAGAGAGAGACGTATAGGAGTTGCCTCGTGATAAAGAAGGACAGTGAATCCTAGCGAAATAAAGCGAGAGAGAGAGAGAGAGAGAGAGAGAGAGAGAGGGGAGGAATCAACTGGAATAAACCAGAAGGAGAGAGAAGGTTCGCCATCTATCACTGTGTGTATCGTAAAACTGTTCGAACGGAGAATGTGGTGGCGTGCGCGCGCCTCTGTCCCCTGCCAGGGGCTGACGTCACTACACGGCAGCCAATCAGAAAGCAGCTGGGTGAGTCACTGCTCCGAGCCTCATGTAAACTCTGTTGCGCTCTCGTGCCTGCAGTCTCTGAGGAAATCTCGCGCCGACGGTTGTGTCGATACCTTTCGGTGCTCTGTCGCGGAGTCGTCGGGAATATACCGATTGTAAACAAAAGTGTTTCGGGAGGATTCTTACATTATTAACGCGAATACGTTAAGCTCTCTTTGGGTTTAAAAGAATTCGTCGATACTCTAACGTATTCTCGGTTGGTTAACGAACCTTCGCCGGTCTTCGGAAGGTACTACTTTCTATCAACGAAGTCAAAGATGATGATTCTCTTGTGGAATCACGAGTAGCAGACCTAGCGAATCTAGCTTGTCAAGAGCTAAAGAAAGAATTTTAATAACCGGTCGACTGTCTCTTAATACCCGCCGTGCCACTACGTGACAAATGGTGCAGTGGAAGATTCAGTGAATCGCAACGGTTTTTCCTTTTTCCTTAACTTTGACGCTTTGTGAAAACCATTTTGAGATTGAAAAATGAGGATTAAGAAGGACGCACCTTGCCTGGTACTACGGCTGGTCCCTTTGGAGAACCTTGAACCATGGGGTAGGTAACAATTGTCTTATCGTCAGACAATACATAAAACTGACTCGCGATAAAAGCGTGGCTCTGGCAATATATTTTTAATTGAAATTCAAAGAGACACGGTCCCCTGCAAAACATACGCTGCTCCCAAGCGTCGACGTAACGTGCTCGTACCTGTTCTTAAATGGCAACCTAACATTTTTCGTCGCCGCTTTAACATCAACAGTTTGTTGTTCCTCATAAGGTTACTTTTCCCAACGTGTCACTCCGATGACTAAGACTTGCGTTGCTCGACAGATGCGACATTACGACGTATGTATCCCGCATTACCCAGAGATAATATATCGTTCGTCATGAGTCAATGATCAATACCTCCGGCTGCTACCATATCTTTTATACTTTCAGTGAGTCGTACGAGTCAATAGATTTTGGCCTGGTTATCTATTTATCTTGACACCAGAACTATTTACCAATTTTCGCTTTCCTCTCTGTTCCTCAAGGGCCGCTGGCGATTCACAAATTTACTTTGTCTACTTGGCACAATATTTGCCTATTCAGCTCGTGAATCGAGCCGGTCACATTGCATCCGAAAAGTAAACCAACGTCATTAGAATCACCGTGTACTTTTGTATGAATGAAACCAATTTAAAGGAACGTTAAACGAGCAGAGTGACACGTTCTCGGGAAACGATGCACCCGTTCGCTGACCCAGATAGCTTTTAGACATTAAATTATATACTGACTCCCCGGCTCTGAATGTCTTTTCAATCGGAATATGTGAACAGAGACCAACTACGAGGAGCATATTAATAAGTAAAAATACCTAAGACCTATAATAAACGTAGAAAAAGTAGTCTTATCCATTTCTGGCCAAGTCCAACGGTTAACGGAAAAACCTGTCTATCTCGCGTCCGGCGCTCAAGGAGTGACGACTAGGAATACCTGGTCAGTAAAGTTACGTCGCATCAGCTTTGGATTAACGTGGCGCTAGTCGCTAGGAGAGACATATATAGTCTCTCTATAGATAGAGAGCAACATGGCAATAGTATAGTAATAACTACGGTTGTAAACGCGCCCTGAGTTGTGTGGATGAAAGGAAGAGGAACGCCAATGGGACACTCGTGTGCTGTATGCGCAGATAGACTGGATGGCTGGACAGTGTCTCTATATAGGTATATATATACGTGTTTGATGTATACGCGTGTAACGAGGATGGAATCAGCCGCGACAGTTTCTAATAGTGGGGCTCTGGGAGGGGGAGGAGGGGGGGGGACTGTCTGACTCATCGTCGTGAGCCCAGGCCACCAGCCCAGGCGGGACGGCATAGGCCAACCCAGAACAGAAGAGGATGGAGAACGAGGAGGACAGAGACAGAGTTAGGAGAACTGTAGCTCCGCGAAGGAAGACAGTTTTAACTTGTGTCTTCTTCTTTTTTCTTCTCTCTTATGGCGTTTACATTATTTTACTTTATATATCACCGGATCGGATTGGCTTGCCCGAGCCAGGAACTCGATGACCGATGACCCTTTGGCTCTTAGCGCCATTTGCTTTTCTTCCTGAACTCGCAGCGAAATCGTCGTACGCGGCTACTTGGCTCGCGCTTCGTGACTCACGAGTTCGTGACTCATGAATTTTTTTCTTCTTCTTCCTCTCGTTTCCACGAGATGGAAAATTGACATTTCTTGGTTCGCGGTTGACGTTGTTTGCTTTTTATGATTTTCAAAGTCTCGAATTGCTCGGTTTGAGGATTTTTGTTAATTTGACAAATGTTTCTTTCGTTTCCAGGTGGACACAAAGAGTTTCACAGACGGCATCGAGAACTGTGCGAGGACACGCTTTTACCACCTAGCGGAGCTGCCACGGCTGGACCCTCGACGGTCAGTGGATGTCCCAGTCCCGGACCAGGATGTCCTGTCCTAGGACTGTCCGGTCCACCGACGCCACAACCCGCTGACATCGACAGCCACCCTGCGTCCCGTGTTCTGCCCTTCCTCTACCTGGGCAATGGACGCGACGCCGCCGATCTTCAACTCCTCAGAGCACTCGGAGCTACCCGGGTTCTCAATGTTACCTCCCAGCTACCAGGATACCACGAGGAACGGGGCATCACCTACAGGCAGATACCAGCCTCGGATTCCGGACATCAGAACCTCAAGCAGTACTTCGAGGAGGCGTTCGACTTTATCGGTGAGTCACCTCCTAGACCGGAGGTTTGAGCCGACATACTATTTAGCCGAGTACAGGAAGGTCGAGTAGGTACCTGATGAATAGTTGGGACTTGAAACCATAACAGCGGATTACTACGTGTATATACAGTACAGAGAGACACCCTGGCGTCAAGGTCTTGAACTTCTGACCATGGCAAGGTCGCCGTACGTACGTTCCTCTCTTATCCTTGCCTTCTCCATCTCTAGCTCATTCTCTGCCCCCTCTCTTTTCGCACGTCGCTCTCAGAATGCAGATTCGTCTCATAGATTCATTCCCTCTGGGTCCCGCCAGTCTCTCCAACGCAGACTGCCGATGACTAATACGAATTCTTTTCACGAACAAGACGTGCCATCCCTACCAAAGATGGAATGGAGCAGCAAAGCTGTTGGCACTTTTGATTCTCACTTGCCAGGTCGACGTTGACCAACTTCACGTTTCTGCACCTCTACACTCTACCCGTAGCTACCTTCTGGAAGGAAGAATGATCTTGCGTTGTCTGGTCGTTTGAAATTGATCCCAGATGGGGACTAGTCCCTCCCTGGACTCCTGTGCTTTAACGGTTAGGGGTTTTCGTGCGTTATACCGTGGGAAGGCACAGGAAGCACTGCTGAACCGTGGCACAAACCAGGGCACCACGTTTGCACCCAGGTACAAGTGAGCGCTGGCATTCCACCAGTTGCGCATACCTCGTCCCCTACTGGCAAATGCCACCAAGAAGAAGGGTGTCTCGGTTTTCCCCTAACTCGGTCCACCGAACCCCCTAACGCGTGTTCCCCATACGTTAGGGCAAGCGTACGTCACCCTGTGCGAATAAATATACAAACCACCAACACGACGATTCGTCTGGGCTGACACGTTGATAAAAAAAAAAGCCGGGTTCATACGCACGTAAGTCTCTCTCCGCATTCCCCTCTGTCCCTCTGTCGCTTCTACCCGGTGAACACGCATGCGACTCACGGTCTCATGAATGGGAAGCCTTCGTCTTCTCCTCTCTCTGTATAACCAGTGAATGGTCCACCGGAAACGGCTGGTTACACCCCGTTTCCGTCGTACCCCGAGCACGTATCGCGTGGAAAAGGATAGCGGTGACGTGGAGTCCGTTTTATTTATCTTGCCTCTGTCACGATTCGCACGAATGACACTACACATGCGCGCGCACACACACGCGCACGCGCGTCTCCCCCCTTCAGCAGTAACGGTCACGGTTTTAGCAGTCCTTGACATCATAAGGACTGCACGAAAAAAAAAAAAAAAACGACTCTACGAAGTTCGGTAAAAGAGCGAACGGTGGCTAACGGCATGTAAACATAACCTCTTGATTTCTAGAATCAGCCAAGTCCATCTCGATCCTCGTGGAACAAAGTCCTCGTTCAGTCTGGTCGAATTGTTCTGGTTAATTCAAAAATGTCTATTCGTAACCGTCGCAAGGCGTTGCGACATCAGCAGCCTCCCGTCACGACACCTAACCTCACTCTCGAGGGCGTCTGCCAAACGTCAACCAGCGTGTGTCTCTTCTGCCTTCTTCTATCCTTTTATCTCTTTCTATCGTACGCAGCGATTATTTCTCTTTCACTCTGTTACACGTTATCCCCCTTGTGGCTTCTGACTCACACCAGATGCTCTTACGCACTCGTTAACCGACGCATTGCTTTGCCCACTCGAAAAGGCCCTTTGTATCGCGCGCTCTCTCTCTTCTTTTCTTCCTTCCTTCCTTGCCTCTCTTTCTCTCTCTCTCACACACACACACGCGCGCCCATTCTTCACTAGTCCCCACCCTTTATCCCGACTGTCCCCCTCCGTCTGTCCCATCCCTAATCTCCAGCTCCTACACAATGTGACTAGGCACCTAACCGGCTATTAACAGCCGTTGATTCACTCTCCTCTGATTTCTTCGTATGCGTTGTGTCTGTACCGTGTTTGCGGGGGTTCCCCGGATCATCGGCCTCGCCAGAGACCAAGGTGATACTGGTGTCCGCGGAAAACACGTAATCAACGGGCGCTCTATGGAATTTGTTTATATTCTTTTTCCCTCTCTTACGTCGTCTGCGACCCTGACTCCTCGGGACGCATCATTTGTCTTTGCTATTGCGTAACTACTCCAGAAGCTTCCGACGCCGTCATCGATACGACTTGTAATCTTATGAAATTTGAATTTCTGATAGGAGGAAGTTGACCCTTGCGCAAGGAGGCAGCTTCCTTATCAGTTGACTCTGTGGTCTGAACTGGACCGCGGGGAAGGCCCGAAATGGAAATGTTAACTCGCCTTTGCCAAAGGGTGATAACGATTTTCTTGAGATTCAATTGGGGTTATCCGGTACCGGGTCCACCTGGACCAGAGCAGAACTTGCTCTTGCGTATTGGGTGTAGAGTGTTGTGGTGTACCGGTCAGTCAGGGTAGGGACGTGGAGTCGCTGAGAACTTCGTAACTGCATAGGATCCGGGCGCACCAGTGACTCACTGGTGATACTATAGCGTCCCCCATGTTACGTAACTGGATCGCCTGTTTGGGTTAGACGAGGAACGACTCGTTTGCTCGTTGTAACGCTGTTAATGCACTAGCTGGTAAATTGTCGGATCGGCATGGGTCGGCAGGAAGAGGAGTGCCAGGCGTGTCCTGGAGCAATGTCATTGGAATTTATTCTTCCTTGTATCCAGTAGTATTGTATTCGGTCAATGAATTTGACCGTCGAACACGTAACTTGGTAGCTTTGTTTTTATTGTTTCGATTTTCTCGGTCCGACGTAGATTTTAATTTTTTTTTCCCTATTTTTCCTGTTACAGAGGAAGCCCGGAAAGCAGGCAGCAGTGTGCTGGTACATTGTCAGGCCGGCGTCTCCCGCAGCGCCACCATCGCCATCGCCTACATAATGCGGCACAAGGGTCTCTCGATGGTCGAGGCGTATAAACTTGTAAAGAACGCGCGACCCATTATCAGCCCTAACCTGAACTTCATGGGTCAGTTGCTGGAACTGGAACAGGGTCTAAGGGCGGCCGGCGGTGTGGCTGCGCCCCAGGATGAGCCCAAGGGGTGTCATCAGTGCCGCTGGCGACAGAATAACGAGGAAGTCACTTCTGGATGCAGTGTTTGAGGTTAAATAATACCAAGTTTTCAAGAGGGACTTCTTTACCTGTCGTCGTTGTCGTCGTCGTCGTCGTCGTCGTCGTCGTGGGAACCGACGACAAACCCCTCTGAAATCAATGTACACATATCCTTACCCATTTGCGGATAATACCGACTACGTTTTTAACGTGCCTTGGTCAAATCGCCGGAATCGTAAAGGCTGATCGTCACGTGCATACACGGTAACATAAATACCTTAACTTGTTGCGCATGCGCGCGCACGCTTACTGATTATACGAGTCAATGAGAATCAGTGACAGATGTGTTGTGTGAAGCGCGTCAAGAAGAGATGACGAACGAGAGAGAATGAGAGAGTTTATAAAAAAAAAAAGAAAAAATTAGAGTGTAAGAGAAGGGACGAGAGAGAGAGAGAGAGGGAGAATGAAGAAGAGTTTGTAAATAAACGAGTGTTGCGCATGCGCGCGAACTTTGGAAGAACAGAAGTCATTCGATTAATGAATAAGAGTTAGGCGGAATGAAGTTGTCCTCGGTTTAACTGTCAATGACGCAGGAGATGATCGAAACCGATCATAAGCGATAGTCGATTATCATTTGATTTAATTCGAAATTTTATGCTCGTTCTTACCGATGACGCGCGCATGCGCGTTGAGACTATTTATTGCGGCTTGAGAAAAGAGTGAAATCTGTGTACTTAGGATATTCGTCGTGTCATGGATCAAAATGGCGTCGGACAGAGTACGATGGACTAGCGTTTGACAGATGCGAGCAATTTGCTTTGCAATTGGCAATGCGAGAGATAGTCAATATATCAGCGGGTTGAACTTTAACGAACGTTTTAACCGATTTTAGGTGGTTATTGATAACGGAATCAGAGGGACAGCCCGGGATTTTGTTAACGAGGGGTAACTCATTTTGATTTATGTCGGGGACATGGTCGTTTACTTGTGGACGGAAAGGATAAAAGAATTTTTGGAAAAAAAAAAGATAAGGAAAATAGTCTAGCGACGTGGTACGTTTTATCGTTTGCGTTAGCCCTTCTTAGGTCGTATCTGTATTTTTTAACTGTATGCATAGACGTGGATAAAAGTCGTGCGACGCGAATCTAGTAGCCCCACGGTGGTTTATACTGTATGATGAATATAATATATCGTTAGAGATATAATTAGATTCTAAGGAACTTTAGCATTTAAGGATCCGGTTGTGATCCAACCGTCGTGATCTAGTCGTTTTGTTGGGATAATGATACAATGTGTGTGTTGGGTTAGGATACAAGCTACGATATATCTATAGAGAACTGGAATTGATAAGGGGGAAAAAAATGAGCTGATAAAGAGAAACGACGAGGAGAATGTCATGAGAAATGTAGAAACGATTCTCGCGTATCGCTCGTCAGCCTAATTCTTGGTTTACTTGGTAAAAAGGAAAAAGTGAAAAGAGCGGCAAATTCAAATGACTAAGGAGGAAAGCGCGCGGATCTTTTTAAGGTTTTTTTTTTGCGTCTTACGTGCCCTTAAAATTGCCTCGACAATTTTACGCTTTCTTTCTTGAGACTGGAACGAAAGAATGTCGAGTGTCGAAGAAACGAATGTCCTTAGACAAATTGCTTGTTAAAAAATTTTTTCTGATATTTCATTAACGTCGTTAAGAAAAAAAACCTTGATTCACGCACAAAAAAAAATTATAAATTTGCTTCTCTTCAGTTGATTTTGATTGATCAGTACGAAACGGTCGTACGTATTAAATTATCGTAATACTGTAAAAAAAAAAAAAAAAAAAAAGATACAGTGGGCGATTGTGACAAGCGTGCGCGAGAACGAGGAGGTTATGTTTGAAAAAAGCTCGTCCTATTAATTTCGTTCGATATTTTCGTAACTCGCAACTATCGACAATAAGTGTGTGAAGGAAAACTTTATAAATGGGCGATTTATTTTAATGTAAACGGTCTTACTACTCTGTCCTCTGAGTACAGGAGGATACAGCGCGGCGCACGGCCGTTGGCCGTACGAAGTCGATATGACTAATCAAAGTTCCTTCGAACTCGTCTTGTTCTCTCTCATAAACGAAACGATAATGAAAATGATAAGGGAAACGTTACATATCAAGAGACAATGCGTTGTTTGATCCCCTTTCACTTCTCCCTCTGAATGAGATTTGAAAATTGGACTCGACGCCAGGATGCATAAAATATAAGAAAGGAAACTTAAAGGCGAAGATGGAGCAGGCCATGAGATGTCTTCCTATGGAATCTATCTCTCTAAAAGCTCCATATGCCTCGAGACGCGTAGGGATGCTGTAGCTTGTTATCTTCGATCAGCGTCCAGGCTGCCTGATAAAAGCGTCTCGTCCCTTCTGGAACTTTAGGGAAGAAAAAAAAAATAACCAATTCACAATGACTATGCGGTGGTAATCGAGCGAACTTGTAAATAAGTTTTTTATTATTGAGGGGATACCTGCTGAGGACCAGTGTGCGTGTGTCCTTGTGTACAGGCCTTAATAGTAAATACCGGGGGACGCTTTTTTCTTTTTTTTTTTTTTAATGAAGTTTGATTCAAAATGGGGGCGCGAGATCTTTTGTTGGCTTCGGTCACAAATTTTACTTCAATGGTTTTCAAACGGATTAGAGGCGTGCAGTACCTGTTGCGTCATTGCGGATGCCTGTATATAAGTGTGCCTATAAATATATATAAGTATGCCTCCTCATTTGTTAACGAGTACATAAGAAACCGCCTTAATGACTGGACAATCTTGTACTTTTATGTCGGACGGCATATTGTATTTTTTGTTTCTTTTTTTTTTTTTTTGAGAGAGAGAGAGAGTACTTTGAGCTGTACTTCAAGCGACGGTCTAACACGTATAACTTTCTTCCTTTGAATTTTCTTTTTTCAATTCAAAATGAGGAGGTTTGCACCGTACAGGCGCGCCTTAATATATAATGAGAACGCTAATCGGATCCCAACGATTTTGTAATATATAGTTGCGTGTAGCGAATGATGTAGGAGTAACATATTGTATAACTATGCGTAACCGAACGCGAGTATTGTACTATATCAAAATTTATTTAGTTATTTTATGAATAAAAAAAACGCAATCTCCAAATTGAATTTTTCTATTTATTTTTATCTCTCATTAGAGTTCATATTGATATTATAAGAATGAGATGCTGGGATTCATCGTTTTAGTAGGGTAAGTGGATATTGGAAAATTTTTTAAAGTGAATATTTCAAAGTGATACTTGAATCGAAATTTTATTTTTATTTGCTCTTTATCGACCACTCACAATAATAATAATAATAATAATAATAATAATTGATTGTGCATATGCTGCCCATTGAAAAACGTAAATAGAATTTTTGATTTTCTCTCATCCTTTCCATCGCAGCCTATTCAGTCATTCAAGTCTTACATTCATTCCTGACCAAAAACAAAAGAGCAAAAGGCAATCATACGCACTCTTATCCATTTCTTATTCTCAGTCTCTCTCGCTGCCTTTTTATTAATTAATCATCAATTAATCGCAGTAACAACTAATAGTAACTAAAGATAATGTTATATCGCAAGCCACTTTTAGCCTTCGTTCATGAAGATGAGTCTCTTTACATATTCAATATAGTATATGTTACAGTTACGTTATCTTGTTTTTGCAAGTTAACATACAGTACCTTCCTCTGTGTCTGCTTCTTCAGTTATCTGTTTACTAACATACGTGCATTGGATTGAGTGTAGATTTTGCCAATAAACGATTAATCTTTTTCTCAAACCTGATTACAAATAATATTTTCTAAATAGTATGCATATTTTGCTGCTAACCTTTTCATCATAAAATATATCTCATTTATCGGATAATTGGTTGATTATTAGTTGGCTTGTCTTGCTGGAAGTTACAATTATTCCATGTGTTCATGGAATACTGAGATCAACCGCTGCATCGATGCATCCAAGATTCAAGTGAATCGAAGTAATTCTTTTGGGTTTATGTATCCAGAAGCACCGTAAGACATGTTTCTCTCATTAGCACAAGTAATCGAGCTGCTTGATTTGTATTACTATAACCAGTACCTATAGTACTCTGAAACGTGAATTATAGCGACTTAACAACGATCCTGGCCAGTGTGCTCTACTTATAATCATAACTATTCATATAACAAAGTTGCACTATCGTCTTAATAGATACAGAATTTTTTTTTTCAATTTAACATTCCAGCATGACACAAGTTAACAAAGACTACGGAACGACCAAGATGAAAATTCATAGTTTAGTGGATCCGATGTAAAGCTGAAGTGTCTTTGCGTCAATGGAAAAAGAAAGAAGCCAGTCCAAAGAGAAAAGATACCTTCACACCGAATAATCTTTGAATTACAATGATAAATATTGTCTGACAGGGAATAAACTTGATTTTTGCACACTGAATATTATTTCTAACCTCTTTAGCATTTTGCTCGAATAGCACTGGCGATACAATAATTGTTTGAAATGACATTAATTAAAAGTCTCCCTATTTATCGTTATTCTCCTTAAGATTAATAAGTAATTTGATAATCGATTAACTAATATAATATAGCTTGTTAATTGTGAACTCACAAGAAAATCTAGTGAGACAGGGGGGGGACTCTGGCAGCAGGGTAACAGGTTAAGTTTTACAGCTATGCAAATTCTTACTCGATTCTTTCAGTTACTCGCCAGAGCTGCCATTGCTCTTATCAGAGCTGCATTCTCTTCGCGAAGCCGTTCGCGCTCCAGGGCCATTTCGTGCTGCTGCTGAAGAAGACGCGCCTCCAAAGCCATTATCTTATGATCCCGATCCTCGAGCAGCGATAACAGTCTTCTATTTTCCTCTTGTGCTCGCTCTATCAGCTGTAATTATTATTATTGACGTAGGATTGAAAGTTCAGATAATTTAGGTTATCACAGAACTCATTTCTCGAGACGTAATTTCGATTGGTATTATAGCCAAGGTGAAACTACAGAATCGGATAAGTTGACTGATAAGACCAGAAAATATTGACGGTATAAAATACATGATTTATCCATCTATCAAGAGAAAGACTTACTTCGTGGGGGTTATCTCCGGTCGGGGTAGGCAACCTAGGTCTATTGACAGTCGAAGTTGACAGTGGCTCATGATTTCCATGATCTGATTGATTGACACTGTCGGATTGATTCAGTGAGTCAAATTCCTCGTCATCGGCTTCTAGATCTGAATGACTGAAATAAAATATAGGAATCACAAACCAAAGAAGAAAACTCCACTATTGAACCAGTCAAAACAAAAAGTTCTAAAGCAGAAATGAAATAAAGCTAAAGATCAAAACAGATGAGCTACCCTATGTCTGTGACTCTTGAGGTATGCTATATCTTTCTAGTTTTTCAAATCTTTATCATGGGTCTGTACGATTCTATGTTTTACAACTTTTCCCATAAATATGATTGTGCACGCAGGACTCTCTTTTTCTTGCTTTTACAAAATCAAATACACAGCACTACCGGTCTTTGTACAGGTTGCATCTAACTGTACTCCTTGAAGAATACATCGGTGCACCTACAAGCAGTTTCTAATTGTACATAACCTGTACCAACTACGGTAGTGCTTAAAAATGATAAAGAATTTATCATGCAATTGCCAGTGCTAATGAAGTAACATTCATGATTCATCAAGGAAACAAGCATCGTACCTTTTGTTTCTTCTCTGAGCATAAACTTTCGTTGCTCTTTCCTGAAACATAGATAAAATTACATTGTACGTAAATGAACTATCAGAAAAGATAAGTGATTGGACAAGTTTGTATAATACATTGTCTTAATTTAGGGATAAATTTTTTGTAGAGGTACTACAAAGGGCATATAACAACGTGTTAGAAAATATAGGAAAGTGGGCAACATTCCTCTCTTACTATTTCTGACATCTTTCATAAACATGCTTAACTAATTTGGTTTATCAGTTTTTAATGGGACGTGTCTTTTTGAATTTTGAAAGTAAACGAAAACAAACAACTGTATTCCTTTTTTAACCTGTGTAACCTTTGTTCTAAAGGCAAGTGAAAAAGTATTAAGCAGGCTTTCTTTAAACTAATTCGTGTTGCATTATTTTATACCGGCTTATGATCATCCGTATTAACATTGACTCTATAACGTAGATTTATCTATTGATTGGACTTACTTCGATGAGTTCGTGATCAAGGAACTCGTTATGGTGCGTATTGTGCTTCGTTTCAAGACAAGTACCGCTCAATTCTTCCTCGTCTTCTCCCGTACTACCTCCGGTGCTCTATGCATCCAAATAATTATAAGAATTACGTCCTGACTACAGCCAAATGATCATCGATGGATGAATTAATAAATGTCCCAGCGTAGCAGAAAAGATAGTACTAATTATATAGTGGGTCCAGTTAAAACGATAAAAGCATATCGATCTTAGGATCATCTGAAACCTTACGAGAACTAGATAATTAAGTACGTTCAGAAAGAGTACAGTTTTTCTTTTGGTTAATGGAAAATATGCTAAAATAATTAAGGAATATTCACAGTGCTTATTCAATTGTGATAGTTGTAAGTTGTGGCAATTTATGAAAGTAACTTAATGCACATGCTATTGTGTAACGAAAGGTCATGCAAAGTTCTCAATACTAAAAATTTACCTGAAATTTATGCAACTCACCTCCGTAGATGGCAAATGTACTACTCCTGTGCTGCGTCTCTTCTCCCTGAGCTTTCTTCTATCGCGTTGCTGCTTTCCCTTGTTTATGTGTGTTGGCCTGCGCAAACAGGATACACTAAAGAAACTAGAATCAAATCCAGAAACTATTAGAAGGCTACAGTGTCAAGCGATCAGAAGTTTCCTAAGAAGCAAAGAACTGCAGTTCGATGCTATTCCCATCACTCTTTCGATCATCTGAATTACCTGTTGGACAAATTGACGCTACATATCTCACTTACCGACCAGCTACTCTCTTATCTTGTTTTCTCATGATAGGTTTATTTTGTTGCGCATCATGCTCTGGTAACAGAACACAATTGGAACTGGAATCGCAGACACCTTGAGCTTCCTCCTCAGCTGCATTTTCTGAAAACCAATAACGTTACTTATTTTCATAACCGTACAGCTACTAATCCATTGCCCTAAACTCCAAAAAACCAAATGATTACGCACTTTGAAACGTAATGGAAGACACGTCTCCAGCTCTGGGTGGTACTACACGTGCCCGTGCTGTTCTGATCCTGGATCTACGTGAGGTGAGTTCGAAATCATTATCAAAGTCTTCCTGGCTGACAGAACTGGATGCCATGCCGGCGATGTCACTGAAATACAGATAGAAAGTGATAAATCAAGTGTTGGCATGAATGAGCATAACAAGTTGAGTGCAAATAAAATAAAAGGCGTTCTTACAAAAAATACCTGGACATCTGAACAAAGGGGTAGGTGATGTGGTGCGATACCTGTGGTTGACCGACGTTTAATTCTCGATCGAAAGACGTATGCTTTCGTTTGAGATTCTAAAGGAGGGCACAAAGCATGAATCGTTTTCACACTAGGAGTGAGTGCAAGGCGATGAGGATGCCGATCGCGTGACTACAAGCGTTATACCTTTCGATTCACGTTACCTATGCGGCCACAAACTTTTCTTTCTTCCACCGAAGAACAGGAGAAGTGACAGGCGTCGTGACTCACTACCGACTTATGCTCAATTGACAGCTGTCAACCGTTGGTCGGTCATAAACATGTACAGTCCGCGACAACTACACAGTATATAGATAGAGAGACATATTGATCTTGGAACACGCGCATTAAAGGACAGTTTCTATGAACGAAAATTTTATCCAGCCAAATTTTCAACAGTTCATTTCCATCGAATCTACCACCCCTGCTTTTTTATTTTAAACTTTCATGTCCAGAATATTACCGCCATTTTTTTTTACAATTTCCTTTCTCTAACATGACATTCTCTCAAAATTCATTTCGAAAGACAAATGAATATTCGTGAAGTGAACAAATATTTTTTATACTTTAACGAATAAACTGGAAAAATTCAATTTCGATTTTCAAGATATTTTTTTATTGACGTAACTTCTTAATTATTCAAATTGTTAATAAGTTATATCACTATCTTTGACTCATCTCTCGTAGAATTCGTTAAATATTGAGAATCGCTAAACAAGCCAAAGAGAATATCGCTAAAGAAAGTTCGAGTTTTGTGTACGATCGAAACAAAACTAACTGTAGAAATTTCATGATTGATGTATTTAATTTAATACTTTTAAATGAAATAATCATCTTTGAGATGCTGTGTAATGTTTGGTTAGTAACAGTAAGATCCTTTTTTTTGTTTTTTATTTTAGGTAAGGTTAGGTGAGGCTTCGTGTCTCAGGCCTCTACTCCAAATAGGGAACGAATGGTAAATCTGTAGATCCGTATAGTGGGCGGCTGATGATGAACATGGTGGAACCGTACATAAAAAAACTAAAGATAAAGAACCGATAACAAGTCGGAACTTAGATATTTGTAGAACGTCTGGAATCGAAGAAAAAGATGTAAGTATCTGAGGACTCTTGGTGCATCCAATATAATGCGCGAATGTCATGTCCACGTGACGACTGTCATTTATCGGTATAAGCAACAAATATTTAGGATAATTTCATATAATTAGTCTCCAACTACACTTTTCAGGTAGTTTTTTACTTTCTTGACACTCGGTTGAAACCCATTTAGTAAATTGCTTTCTAGCTGCTTTTTTGTACTCGTATATACATGTAGTACAATGCCGGCTTATTAGCTGTGTGATAGTTAGTTCTTTTTTTTAACGTGATCTTCATGAATCATGAATTTTTGTAATTATTGCTTCGTTCAGTCTAACTTTGGGACACATTCACATAGAGCGAGTTAAGTAGTGCAATAACATCTTCTGGTATTACTGATTGTGGTTTTACAATTGTAACTGTGCTTCTTTGTTATTGTGATCAACTTTGATTATTTTTTCAGGTATCGGAGAGCTTTATTATTGTTACTGATAATTGCGCTCTCATTGGCTGAAGATTATTATGAGCTATTGGGTATTAAAAGAGATGCTAACGAGAGAGAAATAAGAAAAGCATTTAAGAAACTAGCTGTTACTCATCACCCTGATAAAAATAAAGTATACTTTAAGTAGATATAGGCAACATTTTATTTTAATCGTCTCAAGCATTTAAATAATATGTTTATCATATGTTCAGGATGATCCTAAAGCACACGAAAGATTTGTAAAGCTTACGACAGTCTATGAAGTTTTAAAAGATCCTGATTTAAAAAAGAAATATGATCTTTACGGCGAAGAGGGTCTCGATGGCACAAATAAACAAAGACAGTATCATTCCTGGAATTATTATCAAAATAATTTTGGTATTTATGATGATGATCCTGAAGTGATAACTCTCACCAGAAATGATTATTGTGAGTACCACTATTAATGCCAAGGCTGATTTCTATTTCCGTTATCACATATTAATATCTCTCATACGATATAAACAAATTATTTCAGTCGACAGTGTCACCAATTCTGAAAAAATGTGGCTGGTCAATTTTTATTCTCCAATGTGTAGCCACTGTCATACTTTAGCACCAGTCTGGCGAAGGATTGCTAAAGATTTAGAAGGAGTCATAAGAGTGGGAGCTGTGAATTGTGAGGACGACTGGAATATTTGTAGTCAAGTTGGCATACGCTCGTATCCTACCATTCTTCATTACCCAAAGGTACCAATAAATTGCAAATCGCATATTACTGTCATTTAAATATTGCACTACGAACATAAAGCAAATATTTCCTTTTAGAATTCGCAACATGGTATTAGGTATACCAATGAGAAAACTCATTCAGCTATCATGCGCTTTGTTTTGGACAGACTAGAAGCTAATATTCGAGAAATAAATAAGAACGTTTGGAACGTTCTTTTACATGGAAGAGAAGAAACCAATCGACCGACTCTTATATTTACCTGTGGCACTCAACGGAATTGTTACACACCTGATGAGCGGTTAAAAATAGCTGCAATATTTGTAAATATGATTATACTCATTTTCCACTTGTATAAATATTTATATTGTTTTTCTATTTGCTCGTACTATGGACGTTCGATCATATTCTTTTTTTTTTTTTTTTAAATGATCACCCAGGACAAGATGATAAATGTACGAATATTCTTATGCGAAGAGGATCATTGCGAAGATACACTATCGCAAGACACCGCTGCTGTGTACTTACCAGTAAACAGTGACACTTCCTGGACCCCAGTATTCCTCGATTACGAGGACGATGTCAATACTCTTGTTCAAAAAGTCTTGGAACAATTGCCAGAACCTCAAGATGTCAGTAGCGATGAATTTCAGGTACAGTTTAAATAATTTTACTGGCAGTTTCTATATATTTGAAAACTGGTCTTGGTTACTTTTTGAAATTTATTAACAATGACTTACGCAGGATATTAAAAAACGTCTTGAATCTGAATCAGATGTTGGCTGGCTCATTTGCTTTTATATTGGCCACGCAACTGAATTAGATTTACAATTAAAAAAACTTCCCAGTATCGTACACGATATCAATCTAGGTAAGAGACTTTTTATCAGTTATCTATTATACAGTTCCTTGTGAACAAAGATAAAAGATTCATTTATCAATTCAGGCAAAATACACTGTGGTAGATATTCAGATCTTTGCAACGAACTCAATGTAAATCACTATCCGATGTGGGGTGTACTTAAGCCAGGTGGAGCTTTTGAATTAAGTCATGGAAAAAATACAATTAATGACATTGCTAAGTTTGCTGAACACAGCATCAAAGCAAAAAATGTTTGGGCTTTGTCTGCAGAAAAGATAGTCTCTATCTTAAAAAGAGATAATGGTAACGACAGACCAACTTCAAGTGACTTTAACACTTGAATTGGAAATGATAACTACTGATTCTTAATTACAGGTAACGAAGCATGGTTTGTAGACTGGTACGCACCATGGTGTCCACCTTGTTTAAAGTTTCTACCAGAACTACGGAAAGCTTCTTTAGAATTTGACCCATCTGTCATCCATTTTGGTACTGTAGACTGTACGGTTCACTCTGGAATATGTCGACAATACAATATACGTTCTTATCCAACGGCCATGTTAATAAATGGCAGTAACACGCATCAATTTACCGTGGAAAAAACAGCGGCAAATATTATAAAATTTATTAACGAGGCAAGAAATCCTTCAGGTAATTTTAACAATATTCATAATCGTTTAAGCTTACCATTCTTATTTTCTTTTTTATTGACTCATTACTTGTCTTCAGTGTTAAGCCTAACGTCCAAAAACTTTAACCAAAGACTTGGTAAGAAGAAAGCAAAGTTGCTATGGGTAGTTGATTATTTTGCTCCTTGGTGTGGTCCGTGCCAACAGTTTGCTCCAGAATGGACATCAGTAGCAAAGTCATTGCGTGCCTTATCCTTTGTTAAAATTGCCAGTGTCGACTGCGAAGCAGAATCTGCACTGTGTGGATCCCAGGGTATTCGTAGTTATCCAACAATTAGATTATATCCAATTGGCAGCGAAGGATTGAGTACAGTGGCGTAAGGATCTTCTGTATTCTTCTTCCTCTTTACCATATCCATCAACTGTCATTCAATTCCTTAACCTCACTATTTCATAATCTAGATTGTACAGCGGAGCAAGAGATGCACTGTCAGTCCTAAGATGGATTGTACAATTTTTCCCAGCGAAGGTTGAGAACTTGAATCCAACAGCCTTTGAATCTGAAGTTCTAAATGGCGATGAAGTATGGCTTGTTGATTTCTTTGCTCCTTGGTGCGGCCATTGCCAAGTACTAGAGCCTCACTTTGCCGTTGCTGCTCAGGTGCGTTTACGTTTAATCATTTATCTGGCTCTTTTTATTTATTCTTTACATTCTTCACTTGCTTACAGCTTCTCGAGGGGAAAGTTCGATTTGGACGTGTAAATTGTGACAATTACAGACAACATTGTGGGCGCTCTGGGGTACGCGCGTACCCCACTTTAATGATTTATAGCCCAAATAAGAATCGTCATCATAATATTTATGAAGGCCAACGAATCGATGGAACCACAGCAGACACCATAAAGGAGGAAGTATTGTCATTCTTAAAATCCCTGAGTAATCGAAAGCGCGATGAGCTTTGATGATAAATTCCTTAGGTGCCTTAATTCACGATAAAAATTTTCCAAGTCATTTTTTTACTTTACTTTTTTTAGTGTCTTTCAATTTACAACACGATACTTTACAAGATCTGAATTTACATCGTGTAATAATGCACAGCGATCTGACTTTCCATAGAAATTAAGAATTTTAATATACGAGGGTCGTTCGATAAGTCCTTAGAAAAAAAAAAAAAAAAATAGAAAAACAAATTATTTCGTCTAAATTTTCTTTTATTTTTCAACACAATCTCCTTCTAACTCTATACACTTTTCCAAGCGTTTCTCCAACTTTTTTAAGCCGTCCAAAATGTAGGATTTCGGAAATCCTCAAAATAGGCTACTGTTTGAGCGATGACCTCCTCGTTCGACGTGAACCCTTGTCCGGCGAGCCACTTTTTCAAGTTTGAAAATAAAAGAAGTCACTGGGGGGCCAAACCCGGCGAATACCGTGAACGTTGTAATAATTCGAACTTCAATTACGTAATTTTGGCCATCGAAGGTGTGCAGGGTCTGCACCCGTCCATTGTCTTGATAGAAGATGGTCTTCTTTTTCAAATGAGAACGTTTTTTTTTTTGATTTCTTTGCTCAACCGGTTTAATAACGACGCACAATACTCTCCAGTTATTGTTTGTCCTTTTTCCAAGTAATCAGTGCAGAGAAAACCCAAAAAAAAAACCGTGACCATCACCTTCTCGGTCGATTTCACCATCTTCCTCTTCTTCGGAGTACATTAAGTCTTCAAAAACCGTGTTTTGACTGTTCCTTTGTCTCTAGAACGCAGTAGTGTATCCACATTTCGTCTACAGTTATGTATCAACGCAGAAACTCGTCAGGATTGCGACGTAAAAGTACCAAAACAGCCTCAGAGTCCACTGCACGATTACGTTTTCCATCAAGAGAAAACGCGGCACCCATCTTGCCAAGATTTAATTCACATTCAATTCTTTGTGCAAAATTGAAAACGTACCTTGCGACGTACCTGTGGCCTCAACTATTTTGTAAAATTGTTGACGTAAAAGTACCAAAACAGCCTCAGAGTCGACTGCACAATTACGTTTTCCATCAAGAGAAAACGCGGCACCCATCTTGCCAAGATTTAATTCACATTCAATTCTTTGTGCAAAATTGAAAACGTACCTTGCGACGTACCTGTGGCCTCAACTATTTTGCGCACTTTAATTCTTCGATCTCTCAAAACCATATCGTGGATTTTGTCAATCACTTCGTGGGTGGTCATTTTCCACTGGACGTTCCGAACCATGTTAATCTTTTGTGGATATACGGCCACGTTTAAACTCATTTACCAAATTGTAAACAGTTGCAAGCACAGGAGCAGATGCGCCATGAACTTCGTCCAACTCAGCTTTTATCTCTTTCGGCTTTAAACCTTTTAAATACAAGTGTTTAATCACCGCTCGATAGTCACTTTTTTCCATTGTTTTTTTTTTTTAAATAAACAAGTTTTTTACTTCGGTCAACAATAACAATTAAACTACGCGATGGATATAATTGAGCCTTTTAACAACTGTCTAGTAAGTAATGATGTTTACTAAAAAAAAAAAAATCATTTTCGATACTACCAGCACCATCTCTTGGATTTTCTAAGGACTTATTGAACGACCCTTCTCCTATAAAAAAATATAATTTCACTGAATCTCTGATTGAAATTGTCATTCCGAGTTATACTCACTTTTTAAGACCTTTTGTATTTTTAAACTAATAAAAAGTTCCTTCCTACGAATGCCTGATAATAATTATTTCGAATAATTCCTTTTAAGGGAGTGCGACCTGTCAAAAACTAAACTTTGACTACTGAATTTCAGTTTGACATCGAATAACATAATTTACTTAATACAATTAATATACATATGAAATATATATATATATATATATATTCTTTTCTTTAAATATAAGGCTTTATAAAATGATTTATACAATTTTTGCATGAAAACATTAAAAATTATCTGTCGTTCCACTCTTCATATATCTTTCGCGTATAATAATTCTTTCTTGAAATTATTGACATTTAAAATCGTTTCTACGTTTCTCTCCTTCGATTTTCTTCTTAATCTGCCGACACAATTTTCCTACCCTATCACACAATATCGATTTACAATTATTTTTACAGATTTGTACAACGTGCGCCAACGGCAAAGCAAACAAAATGGCAGCTTTTACGTTAAAAAAAAAAAAAAAAATGAAAATTGCGTACCTATAACATTTACAATCAGTTGGATCGTAAGAGTAGGAAATCGAAGGGATCAATCGGAGTATGCATTGCAGAAATATAATTATTAGCGCTCATATACCCAGTGTCTCGAGAAAAAGAAAAACATAAACGAAAAAAGATTTACGAACACCCAGAAAAACGGAAAGTATTCAATTTGACATTAATACCGTTTAAGAATCTTTGAATGATCATGATTTTCTTTCTTAAGACAAAAATAAAATATCTCGATAGTCATACGAATCGGCTGATCATTCTGGTAGGTTCTAACGGAAAAGGAAAATTTTGTATAAATATATTTTTATAGATATATATGTATATATCGATATATATCACAATACAGTCAAGTCGTGCAGAGGCAGTGATAATGAAAAATTATTTGATCCAATTATTCGTTCGACTGGACTCCGCTCTTGTCATTGTCTTCTCGAACGATTACTTAATTAACGATAAATAAATAAATTGCCTTTTCCTTTATATCCACCCCCGCTACTGCATTTCTTTTATAATATATATCGAAAGTACGGAGGATCAGTCCAGATGGAGCTAAAGATAATATTTTCTCGTTATAATTAATTACAAACCGAAATCAAAGGAAAATCAATAAGAACTGAATATAAATTCTAACGATGCGATTGAGATTTCTGCTTGTAATTTTTCTTTTAAAATAATGTAAATTGTATCTTTGGTTGACGTAGTACGAGAAGCATCAATCGTGACGACAAATAATCCATTGATTAATGAAGTAAAACAATTTCAGAATCAATTTTCAAGAGTAAACAAATAGGACAGATTTCTACAAGAGATCAACGGGCAATAATTAATAAAATTACTAATTAACAACTCTTTTACAATATTTTCGAACTGATCGTGAATCAACGACGAAAAATTAATTAGGAATGATTATCGCAAGACCCGTAATTATATCAAATTTCGAAAAGCTAAACAAATGGTAAATAGCGATTTGATATTTAAAAATCAAAATTGATCTATCGGATCGATAAAAGAACTTTGGAATGGGTTCCGTACGATCGAGGAAAGTTCTTTTTTTTTTATTTCAAGAAAAAAAAAGTAAATGTATATCGGATCGAGTAAAACAAAATGGACGATCCTTATACGTATTATCCTCCAGTGTTCAATGATATTATAAATAATCAATGGGGTTATGTTTGACAGATTGCGCAAGTTTTTACGAATATGCAGGATGCATTTGTGTAATACAAAGATGTGCTACAAGGTAATTTTGTAGCTGCGCCATTGTCTCTTTCAATTGTGTGATCGGAATTAGCAGTTAACGAACTTCCCGTGTGCTTGAGAATTTGCATGCGTGTGGACGCGTCACGTGTGCGTACGTACGATCGGAGTTACATAACGTAACGGATACCGGAGAATTCAATTAGCTCGTCGTTCTATTTATGGAATTATGCTATGCTATTAGCATTCTAACTTCGCATGACGATTCTACCGAACGGGATACATATGTGAGATGTAATAAGAATTTTAAAAAGAAAACCATGAGTCAGGCTGTAATCGTTTGTAGAGGTTAGTGCGTTTCCTCAAATTTTTCAGTCACGCCAGTGCACCTCGCCATTTTGAATTTGACTAATAATATTATATGTTGAAATTATTACAATTATGCTAAGAAAACATAGTTACACGTATAAAGTAATTAAAAAATATCCTTCTGCGATAGACTTTGCTATTTCAAGTTTCTAGCTCATTGAAATTACTTCTTTAAAGAACAAATTAGGTTAACTCATACCTAACGATGTGGAACAATCAGTAGTGATCCTTATTAATTTGATACTAATTTCCATAAATGCATTGTCAGTTTCGAGAATCTTTTATGCTTGATTCTAAAGTATTTGTTATCCTGATCTTTGTTTTCCTTAGGTCTGTATCTGATTGTACAAGTCTTTGATGGTCGTACAAAAATTTGTTGTAGTAATTCAGAATTAATTATCTACTGTAGTGCTCGATGGATGACATTTTATTTAATTTAATTGTATATCAGTCGAACGAGACTGAAATAGATAATTAATTGAGCATTGAAAACTGTTATTGATCTGTATATTCCCAAGTCTGTCAATTGATCTTATTTATAAATACGTCGTGTGCAATGAGTCAGTTGAAGTTTTAGCTATAATCAGCAATTTCGCGGATTAAAACTAAAAAGCGACTGACGTGACTTTCATGATTGGAAATAAATATTTTGAAAGTTCATATGTCACGTTTCGAGGGTGGAACCAGATGATCCGGGAGTTCTGTAGGTAAGTCGTAATTTTGGAGCTTCACATTAATGAGATGCATCGCCAGAGCAAATTCATCAGCGTCCAGAAGACCATCTTTATCAATGTCGGATAGTTTCCAGATTTTTCCAAGAACACTGTTTGGCAATTTTGACTTGACCATCTCTGATTTTGCAGCTGAAAAGACAAGGTAGAAATAAATTAAAATGTATAATACCTGCTGAACAAATCGCTGATATTGATTAACCTTCTAAAAACCAACAATCAAGATTCTTGAAATACACAAAATAAAAAATTAATCATACGACAGTCAAACGCCAATATTCCACTATTTACTTATCAATTCACCTACTTATTTGCTTCTAACAAATATTAGTCATCAGTTATCAGAGCGTCGTTACGGTTCATCAAGATATCAAATATAGATATAATGAAATAACTGAATGTTCGCTACTCAAAGCTTGCAATTCCCATGGGAGGTTAATAGCTATGAATATTTGCACTTGATAGGCAACATAAAATTCTAATGCTAAGATAAAAATTAATGTTACGCTTACCAGCTCCAGTGATCTTGCCATCGGATGGACCAAGACTCTCAAACATGGAATCATATTTATATCTTTCCTTGTTGACTATCCATTCAGGTTCACCAGCACCTGCATCGATGCCTTCACCCCTCTTGTAACCGAAGGGGCTGACTTGATCCTCAACTCCTTCGAAGGCACCACCTGTCAAGAATATTTCAGTTATCCAATTTGTTCGTAACAAGCTGATTAAGCCTTATTGAAAATATTAAACTCCGTGAGAAATTGTCTGTAGTAGTCTGCATTTTTAGGCATCATGCATGACTGTAAATTAGATAAAATAGTATCAGCAATCATGAGTCACTATAGAAGCCTCATAAACAGACAAGCATTTACTGTTTGTCATTTGCTATTAATTTTCTGTTTTTACTTATTTTTTTGTAACATTCTAATACCTTAGTCTAGTTTTATCAATATTCTCGATTTAACTTTATCATTAGATACGTGTAGGATTTTTAAAAAATGCTATGACGTGATAGATAAGGTTTACAAAATGGCACACTGATAACGCGACTGATACAATATAGTTCATTACGCTAGAAATAGACTTGATTAGGGTACCAGTACTTGATGTTTGATTAGTTTTAATCTTGGCGTAGTAGTTAGACAGAGAAGATTGCAATTTATTCAAACGCCAGTACTTTTATCAAGCATTTCATCATTCTACATTCTTTATTCCTTCAATATTATTTTCTTCGACATGCTAATTCATTTGAAAGAGATGTAGAACCTTAACGGCTTCTAAGATTCTTTTTAAAAATGAGTCACTGAATCTACGGTATCTCTTATCAGTGAGAAGACTCTTGCAAAAAAAGAGTATTTGGTTTACGTGTATAATTATTTTATAAATATTATAAAAATTTTAAACACTTACCCTTGATGAAAGGCTCGGACACTATTGAGATTTCTTCATGTGGAATCATTGCCATAAGCTTGGCAATGTCCTCTGCAAGCATCTTGTCGACAATCTCAAGTAACCTCGGTTTAAGTGGATTAAATTTAGTGAAATCGTGATACGCCAAGGATTCTTGCATTTTCTTTAAATCTGGAAAATCACCCGGTGAGATCTGATGCTCGCGCTGTAATTGATCATAAATTTGGCCCAGATTTTTTATAAGCTCCTTCTTCTTAGCATCCTTTCCAAACACACTGGGCATATCCTTTCTCAATGCACTGATTATGTACGCGTGCACCTTTAAGTTGAACATTAGCATGATTATTGATCTTAATAATTGTTCAGTATATAAATTAATAATATATATGAAAGGAAACATTTACCTTGGAAAGTCGCGCTCTTTTTATTAAATCATTGAGTTTTCTAAGCGCAGCGTTTCTTGGTAACGATTGCATATCTCTGAAGAGGTCCTGCTCCTCGTCCTCGAATAATCTAGAAGCAAAATGTGTTTTAAGTTAGATACAAAGTCCGGACTCGTTAGACGAATGGAATCACTCGTAGGTGTATAGTTATCATCATGGTCGCAATTTCAATAGTAATACTCATGAACTTCACACGTTGGTTGCAAATGTAAAAAAAATTGTTTAAAGTCCAAGATCGTTGATACACAAAGCAAACAGTAGTCTTTTGCTCTTGCTGATTGAACGTATTAGTATCCTATATTCTAGGTAATCATCTGTATAAATATTGGGAACTGCTTTGAGACTACTTATGCAGTGCACGAGGATCATGTAAATTTCTAAAATAAAAAAAAAATTGTACTTCCTACCTTCTATTTACATCGTATCTCAATGGCTGATCCCAGAATGAACCAATGTATACGCGTGCTACTTCTGGAGTCTGAAGAACTTTTCCAAGAGACCACATAAGAGCACCATACACACGCATTAATTGCTGATGATCGATCATGTCTGCTTTGTTAAGAACAATTCTAATTTTATCATCATGACCACGCAGAGCTTCTATCGATCTTCGAAATTCATCTGAAATGTCTAGTTTGTGAGCATCGAATAACAGGATTATTCTATCCACCCTCTCAGCGAACCATTCCAACACTCCAGTGAAGTCATAGCCTCTGTCAACCTAGGATATTAAAAGATACATTGATAATATGGAATAGTTTATTACTTGAATGATATTATAATATTTTAATTGAAAAATTATATCATTACATACCCGCTGCTTCTCGCCTGACAATATACCCGGAGTGTCAACTATGGAGATACCTTTCAATACTGGAGATGCAACGGTAGAGCATTGAAATCGATTTAAGAAGGCATTGCCAAACTTTGAAAGAGGACAAAACTGTTTATTTCGATCAACAACTAAGGCGTTGCCTGGAATGACACCTTCCTTTTCATCGTACATCACAGCAATGAATCTATCTGTCGTAGGCTCAGGGCCAATCCGAATTCCTGGGAAGTCACGCTCCAATAGATATTTAATGAATGTCGTTTTTCCTGTAGAGTATTGACCCACAAGAAGAATCATTGGCTTTGCATCGAAATCTGGATCATTGAGTTGTGGCGAATGAAAATCATGAAACTGATAATGCTGTTCCAACGGCAAGAGTTTAGACTTGTAGATCTTCTTAAGACCTTCGGTGACATTTTCAAAGAGATCATGTTTGACACTGTCATCTCGATTCAACCAACTAAACATTTTGCCTCTGTTGTTTTTCCACCTAAAGAAAATTCATTTTCTATAAACAATAAAATTCTTCTAACCCAACATTACATGCCAACTCACCAAAAATAACAATAAACTTCAAACTATTAAGAAGCACGTAATAATACCACTAATAAAGCTTTGAGTCATTATCAAAACAAGAAAACATGAATTACAAAGTCAATATCTTACTCAGAATAATTATATTCAGAATATAAATAAAGAAATGTAAAAGTAGGTTTAGCAGCTGGTCAACTTAATGCTTCCTCGACTTTGCTAAGAAGAATTGCATGTCAAGAAATACTCAACATACTACAAAAGCGAGATACCCAATAACTAAACGTATCAACGTATAGACTTTCGCCGGAATATGACGTTTGCTATTTACCAAAGTTAAAGATGAGAATCGCCGGCGTTGTAATCAATCCCACAGCAGAAGATTCAACAATAGGTAATTCCTTATCAATAAATACGTGACGGGAATCGATGAAAATCGTGATACACTGAACCTTCACGGATCGTGATGAACAAGCACGAGATATTATACGAGCAGACCGAGCGGGCGGATTCCCTGATAGAGCAGCGATACTGGCAATCGGCTCGTCGTGTTCCGTCGTGTTCCGTCGTGTTTAGCCCCACGCACTCAGAACTCCCCGTCGAGGTTCCGTCGACGTCGACGAACACAAAAGCTCGGACCACACTCGGATTCTGCCAAGATGTGAATGGGTCGTCTTCGGTCGTGTTTAAAAAGAGTAGAAGTGGCAACGATCACAATCACCTTTCTTAAACGTTGGGCGTCAACTTACGGATACTCACAGATCAGTCGACAGGAATTTCAATACCAAAGATGCAAGATCGAACTTTGTACAATTTGCTCGGATTATCAAAAAATAAGTTAGGATATAACTGACTTTGGAATTTTTTCTTCTTCCCTATCTGTTGCCTAGATTGCTTAGGTTTTACGTATAATGCACAGAGAACGAACAGAACTAAGCCAGTCGAATGCTGCTAGTTTAATTAAATCTGAATCATTCTGTAAACTAGCATTCTATTTCCTGGTTCCTAAGCATTTCAATTTATTTTACTACACCACTTGGTTCACTGGCCTGATTTTTTTTTGCGCTGTGAACGGAGCATAGGTTTTTCTTGACATATATTTCACTGACCTCTTCTTGCTCGGGTCTACTTCTAGAAACTTTTACTCATTCATTCATAATGAAGTTTAGAGTCGATGAGATACTTAGATCTTTTTTTTTCCAGACTCCATAAAACCTAGCTGGATTATTCGTACGGTGTCATTTTTTAAAAATTATATAGTGTCATAATTATATTACGGAAATAATTAAACAGCAGGATACCAAGGACAGAGACACATAAATTGAAATAAGTACAATTAGTTACACTTGCAGCTGATTGCACATGACGAATCTAATCTACCATACAGAATTACACTACCTAATTGATTTTTTAATGTTAAACAACGTTTTATCATAGTAAAACGAGATACAGGTTGATCGTCAGCCTGTGAAACGTATGATTTATATACAGACGTACTATCATTAATCAATCCAAGAATGAATTTTTGAAAATTTTCCTGTTAAATACGAATGCTAAAATTTAGACACGTGATAATGATTCGCGTTATTACGTAATGATATGCAAAGTGTTCAGTGTCATTCATTGCGTAAGCTACTTGGACACATCCTGGTTAAACGATTCTTTGACAATTTAGCAGAGTCCTTGCTCAAAGCTGCGCTTGGTCTTGAACTAATAGAAACTCTTTTTTCCTCTGACTTTGATTACTTTACAGCTCGTTCATTGTCATTTAAAATTTCCCGATTCGTATTTGAACATTTCATTATAGTTTTCCTTGCTAAATCATCGAGTGGTATTTTTTTTAAATTTGCAGACGAATAAAGGACGCTTCGTGCATGACGCGATTGTGATTTTTCTTTTGACTTTGTACTTTCTATTTTGTCGCTGCTTGAATTCTTCTTGACCATTGTGCTTTCGACTTTTTCACTAACTTGCATTAAACGCTCGAGAATTTTCGTAGCTTTATACTGTTGGCGTGTTTTCGAATTTTTAATGTTTCCTTCCGTTGATTCAAGAAATCCAGAACTCTCCGGAACACAAAGACCTTCCTCTACGAGAGCGTAACAAATAGATTTGCTTCGTTTCTCTGTAGTAGTACAATTGTCATTACTCATCTGTAAAACTACATCTGATTCAGCCTTGATCTCCTTGGTGATTGAAAGTTTTGTGTTTCTGCTCTCTTCCATTTTTTTCTTTATACGAGACAAATACATCAATTTATTCTCGTTTAGATTACGTCTATTCGTTCTGGTTGCGATGCTACTGGATGCAACTGGTGACTGTGAATCGTTTGATGCTAAAGCTTTTTCTGTTTGTTTATTTTGTGAAATTTCTTGGGAAATTGAACACGGATCAGTGATCGTAGTTCTCTTTGATTCTGTTTTATTGTCTAAGCATGGCTGCACAGAATTATTGGCGACTTTTCTGCTACCGTACGATAAATCTTTATCTTGACTTTTTATTGAGGTTATCGGTATTTTAACTTCAACTTTACTCAAAGATCTTTTTGCTTGCAAACTTCTTTTCTTATTATTATAAGAGACATAAGATTGCGTACTCTGATTCTCCATCTTGTATTCTTTTATGGGTATTACATTTTTATTCATTTCCGGTGATGTATCCTTTACCTCATTTCCGTAGGAGATTAATTGAACTTTTGTTACTTCCGGTTTATACAATTTATTCAAGGATGTAACATTATCTTTATATATTATCGAATTAGAATTTAAGGACGATACAATTTTTTCGTCGAGCGGTTCTACCTCGTTTATTATACCGAGTGATTGAATAATGCACTTAGATTTTACATTGTTTGTCCTTTTATAAGAGTTTTGATGCTTTTCGCATTTAATTAGAGACTGTTCTTTAACACTTTCGTGATTTACGTCATCCTTTATTATGCTATTTATATTCTTTTCCTTTTTTGCTACCAATATCTTGCTTTCTGCGTTTTTCGCTTCCGGTGGTTTCAAATATAACTCCTTTTTCTTTATCATTTGCTTAGATAAGAACTGATATTTCTTGCGGTAAAATTCTTTTTTGTCTATGGAAGCTCTTTCACTATCTAATTCTGGTATTGTACAGCTTGTGCTTGTATCAGTTGTAGAATTGTTCGAAGGGACCTTCATAGTCTCACATGAATCAGCAATCCTAGGTAAACGATTAGTTATGCTTGAACTAAAATTTAATTGATCCATATCTTGTTTCATTTTTAATTCAGAAGTTCTCAGATCATCCACTGTGTCGATGAATGACATATTTCTAGTTACTTCAGTCTCAAGTTCGAGACAACTTTTGTCAGGTAACGAGAAAGAATCTTCAACATTCAATTGTATCGGTACTGTATTCTGATTGTTTGATATGTCAGTTTCTTTAACACATTTTACTTGATCCATTACATTTTCTTGAGAACTTGAGTTCATGACTGATTCTTTAATAGATAATTTACTTGATGTAATATTAATAGGACTGAAACTACCATGAGTTTCTTCCATGATATTTTTAGCTAAATGACCCTCGTCATTACTATTGTTTCTTTCTATTGTTGAATTCATATTGGCACGTTCTTTATTAATAGATTTTATATTGTCGGTACTACTGGGAAGTATAGCGTTCTTTAGTACAGCATCAACATTTTGCTTATTTAAAGCATTAAACCGTTTTCGCCTTTTCCTAACTGGAGGTATTGGCATCCTTTTAGGAAATTTTTCAAAAATGTGAGTTTCTTTCAATTCATTCTGAAGTTTTTCTTTTCGTTTAATGTGCTTCAATAAGTTGGAGACGTTTTTATTCATCACATGAGGTCTCATTCGTTTGAATCGTTGACCAACTGGAAGATTAGCATTGCTCCTCTTCTGATGAAATTTTTTAAATATCCAAGAACGAATCCTAGTCGACATATTTTCTCGCACAAGCATCTGACAATTACTTGATGGTGGTACTTTTATATTCTGTGGTAACCATTTATACTTCTTCAATTTATAATCAGGTATTGCCACATCAGTAGCATCTTGCATGACAGGACTTGTCAGTGCGATGGAGTGTTGTTTGGAAAGATCATTGCAATCAGAAGAAACCGTAGAATTTATGCTGCTCAATGTGTGTGGAAATAATTGATACTGAGTAAAATTTTGAATTTTGTCAGTCAAAGGTTTTATTACTACTGTCGACACTGGTAAAATATTGTGTTCTGTAAAGATTTGCAGTGATCTGGGCGTTTCATGAGAAAGATTAATCAATTTGTTATCAAATCTTTCATATCCTTTAGAGTTTTCATTCCTGCAAGATTTTTCATCCTCAATGGCTAAAGCACTGTAAGAGTACTGTATTCCAACATGTATTTTGGATTTGGTTTCATCAGGTAACAACCACCTTGGCTCTTCTAATGTTCTGGATATTTCTGACGCACTTGTTCCAGCCTTTAATTCAGTCATTGCTTCTAAAATATTAGCTAGTTTTATAGCAGTACCATATTCTCCAAAAGACCGAGCTAAGCTACTTTGTTTTTTCAATCCAAATATAGACATTTTGGCTGGTTCTTTTCTTTCGTTAGAAATTAGCTTTAATGGCTCTTCCTTGTAAAATGAATTCCATGGGACTTTACTACTTTCATGCCATATATCCTGAATTCTCTCTGAAAATGATGGCCTTGTATCCTCACAGTTTGCTTTACATTCCTTCACAGTTTTACTATACTTTTCTAATGTACAGTTAATATTATCTACATTGGGATCAGTCATTGAACTCAAAGACCTCTTTACTTTCTCTGTTGTTACTGGTGTCGACATTTGTACACCATTTAAATGCGTCTCTGCATTTAGGCTGTTCATTTTGGCTCTCAAACTTGTTAGTAAAGTATCGAAGCAACTTTCTGCTATCAAGGAGAACGTTTTTTCCTGATATAATTCATTAGAATCTGTTATTTGATTCTGCGTCTTACTATTTTTTATACTATCAATTACATTCACTTTTAGTGAATTGACGTTTTCCTCATCGTCTACGTTCATTTCTATACTTTTTTCCGGTTCATCTTGCCTTATATCTTGCGATTCGAGGTTCTTATTTTTGACAGATATATTTTCCTCAGTCGCAGAATGTAAAGAAGATTCTAAAGATAAACCGTCCTTCAAATTGTCATTGGAACTTGGATCCTGAGATGGTATGTCTGATAATCGTGAGTCCCAACCGTTTTTCTTAAATTTTGCATCTATTAAAGAATTACTCAAGTTTCTATTACTTTGTATCGATGATCCTTCTGAAATTCTGTTCTGCCTAGTCCTACAAGTCAAATTCTTAGAAACATCTGATGCATCGACATTAATTTTAGTTGAATGATTAGAAAAATTAGTCATCTTTTGGTAATCATTCCTATCAATATTGACTTTTGATCTTGGCTTTAAAGATGTTGGACTTAATCTATCAGGAATTTGATATCCAACTAGATCCTTCATTCTACGTTGTCTTGTCTGATCATACTCATTCCAATACAGCGAATAATTCCTAGTTTCACAGTTATGGTACCTGTAACATTGAAATTTGACTTTCTAAATGACAAGGAATAATTTTTTCTTAATTAAACGTACCGGCAATCTGTCCTAACGCCGTGTTGAAAAACTTCAGGAATGTACATTCTAGGGCCATTATTCTCATGACGAATTCTAGGTAACATCAGAACTGGACGAGGAACAGAATTTGGTAAGAAAACATTTCCTGGAAGTTTTACCTCAGGTGGTCGAAGGTTCCTTTCCTCAATGACATGATGCTCTTCTGAACCATCGTTCCCACATGGTAGACCAGGAACACACAAATGCCCATGTGGTATTCTATGTCCACAGGGTGAACGATGCCCATGTCTAATGGACTCTTCTTCATTTTCTACAGCATCGTTCAAGATAGTTAATTCATTGCTGGAACTTTCATCACCATTCGTCTCCAGGCTCTCATCGCTGCTGGTTGTACGTGAACTCGAGGATACTCTTAGAAGATATTTTAAACGTGACGTTACGTTGTTCGAAATGGTCCATATCTGATGGAGCCAACGACAAAAAGCTTGATCAGATGTAGCCTCGTTACACTCCTCGGATGTCAATGATTCTGCACTCTGTTGCACCTTATCAGGCCATTCTGACAGATCTTCTTCTAGCTTGTCACCTTTACTTTTTTGATATCGCATTCCTGGAATGTGAATTTTGATCTTTGATTGTGATTTTATATAACCTGTACAATTTTTTTTATATAGTTTGAGAATCTACGTGATGATTTCAACAATTTTTCGTTTCTTTTGAAAAATGCCAAATGTCTCTGATCATGTGACAAATTACTTTTTGACAATCGATATGTACTATAGGTATACAGAGCCTTTCAACTGAAAGGTGTCAATACAATTTGACGCCTTTCAACTCAAATGTGTCAATACAATTTGACAGCTGTCATTTCACTGCTGTGCTTGAGCAGCTTAACAAAATCTCTATATCGATAAATACGCATAATCAATATTTACGATATAATGACGTACATAAACATAAGCATTGCAAAAAAAAACAGTGCATTAGTTTTTTAAATTTTTAAATAAAACTTTTCAACGTATCACAATACTTGTCCATAGTATCTAAAGACATTTACAGATAAATTTAAAATCACGAAATTTAATTTTTCGAAATGTGTCGCTTTCTTGGCGAATTAAGTAATCTGGGAATTCGCGAAGCTTCTTTCTTACGACGATTGCCTTTGTGTCCTGCAGACATATTAAGTTCTGACTTTGAGTACCAAACGCTTCCAAAACAGACAGTTTCAATCCACTTCCCATTGTCTATCGTTGAACAGTCACTTTGATCTTTCAAATGCATAAAATTAGTACAACTCTTTTTGGATTCCCCATTTTGGGATGCACTTTCCTTCCGTCCACAATTTTGAGTCTTTCCTTGGACTGGACTTAGACTATTGTCAATTGGAGTCCCAAGAGAACAATCGCCCTTAGGATTATTCGAATTTATATTCATTATTTCGCTGGTCGATTCGCCTAAACGATGTCCTTCATCATTCCTGCTGCGCTTTTTGTACAAGGCATTGTATTCATCTTCGAGTCTTGAAGAAAGTGAACTCTCAGTTCCCTTTGTACAATTTACAATACGTTGTTCGTTAGCGAACTTCTCTTGCATCGTGCAGTTTGAAGTCCCACGTTGCACAACATCTAGATCCTTTGATTTACTGCCCGATGTACAGTAATTCCTTGTCACACGAGCTTTCGAATAGATTATCAATGTGGATGACCTTTTTTCAGATTTACTTGCTCGACCCTCTCGCCAGAAAGTCTTTTCTTGCTCCGAATCTGAATTCAATAGACGGTTGCTAGTAGACACTAGGACAGGGGAAGCAGATCTAAGATAAAGTAATTGAAGAACGTTATTAAATATGTTATAGATTATCTGTTGCATAATATTAATTAAATTAAGACCTGGCTGCGTAGTTCCTAAGCATTTCTAAACGACGAGCTTCTTGATATATGTTTTTGAAACGTTTAATTACGTTGTTCCATAGTTCAGTGATCCAGCGACGTATATGCAGTAAAAATGAATATCTTTGATAATTCTTTGCCTGGCAATCACTCATTCTGTGCATAGATTTTCTCATGGAACGACCAATTGTAATACCTGTTGAGAAATAATTATTATAATTAAATATATTGATTAATGTTGATCTAGTGTTGCTGAATAATTTATAGTATATCAGGAGTGACAGAATTTAACGTACCTTCAGATACAAGAGGATTCTGTTTCTTTGAATTAGAATCATTTGTGTTAGTCTCCATATATTGGCTGTCAGTATCTATCATTTTAATTTATTATGTCAGCAAGGTACGATCTGAAAATTAATACCTTTAAGGGGTTGAATGTTTTTTAATTATTGTGACAGAATGTTATAGGTCATTAATGAATGGCTTACAGATAAAACTTATGGGATTAATATTAATACGAAAAATTTATAACATTTTTCATGGGTATGATTACTTATTCTCTATTACTGATAATCTTAAAAGTGTAGCATTATATGACTTTGAAAAAATTGTTTGAGGTTAGTATTTCAAAAAATGAAGATCAATGTTTGGATATAAAAGAAAACAAGATGAAAATCGTGATTTTTTTCTTTTCAATAGATTTCTATTGACTATTCTTATTATAAAATGTTACTACAGTTGTATTACTAACTATTCATACAAATGTCTCAACAAAGTTCTTATCATTTTATGCGAGCCACCCCAATCTTATTCTCTTCTATGACTAGACGTGAGCTTTATGAAATGATATATATACAATGTAAATATGAATAAATTATGTTATTTTACTATTATACTATTCGCACTTGCTGTATTCCCCACATCAACCATTAAATATAATACACATTCCTGAAGTCTTATCGAAAGAGATTTATAGTGTGAAAACTATTCTGATAAATGCATTATTTAAAAAGTAATAATTATGTTTACTGATACATTCATCCGACTGACTATTAATATAATACCAAGTCTTGCAGTTATTGGCTTCGTACCAAACTTTCACTCAACAGTAAAATTATTACAATAGATTGCAAAAACATATTCAAAGTTTATGGAACTTCTAACGATTTAAAATTTCATTCTTTTAGCTTGTTATGCTCTCGTCACATGTGTTGTATGTGACGATACCCATAATGCTACACAGACGTTTCGCTATTATCTAATGCCATTACTGTCAACGTGTTAGGACGCGAGCCACATAAAATTTGGTCATCAGGCATACGCATCCTTGGTTCTAGAATATGTCTCTTTGTTTCAACATTCTTCTTGATAGGTGTACGGCTTGGACTTGACTTTCTACTGCTTGGATATGATTTCAAGAGACGTGCACTATAATAGTAATAGTATTTGATTATTCCACAATTGTCAATTTTCAATATTTAAATTTAAGCTCATAATAATATCTGTATACGTACGCATCAATGAGTTTTAGTAGTAATCGAGAGTATACTTGATATTCCTCATCAGTAAATTCAGTTGGATCATGTCGTGCATGCTCATACAAATCACAGAACTGGTGAATAAGACGTTGGCCACTACCATTTAGTGGAGCAGCAAGTGTCATCAATAAATAGGCTCTTAGATTTTCAGATGGATGACGTTTCATGCAATTGTCATAACGAGTAATTTCAGCCTCTAATATGCAAAATTGAATGTATCATAAATCATGTATCATTTAAGAAAGTTATAGCTGTGTACCTAAAGTCTTCACATCGTCAACAGCTTTCATTCTATAATAATGTGGTGGGACCTGACCGCCAGGTGCCATTATGTATCTGGGATCGCTTATGAGTTGTGGTTCGTATTGTATTCTTGGTATTACTTCTATCCGTCTTTCAATTTCTCTCTTCAAAGACTATCATCGCCAAACAGAAAAAAGAGTAATTACCAAATTTATGTATACAGATTAAAATTATATATATGCATAACTACAACTTGTTTAATAAACGATATACGATACAAATATTTTTTTTGGAATAAAATAGCTGATTCATTTCAGTCGAAAATTCTTTAGAAAGTGATTTGTTAAATATATATTTTGCAGTAGTTTCACATAGTGTTGATAGCACTTGTACCATAACCTAAAATTTCAGCTCACCTTTTTCGCATCGTGACCGATAGGGACGTGCGGACCTCGTCGTGATCGTAAGGCGAATCTCATTATTTGTCTTTTAGCAAATATGAATAATAACACTATTGTTAATACTCCAGCCGCGATAAATATTACAATAGTAACACCTGAGAGTTCTTCTGTCATATTGAAACTTGTGATACGTTATACTATTGCAGTAATATCGGCACTATATACATATATTCTAGCACGCATATACATATGTTGTCCTCATGTTGATTTCGTAGAATCGTGTTGCATTCAATTTTGCTTTTGAAAAGAACCAATTGTTTTGGGCTTGTAAAGCATATTTATAAGCGTATATGCGAATTATAAATTTTTAATTATATTTTCAATTGGCCTCTTGAATACAGTCTTATTAACGTCTACTATTTGTTTTAGTAAACTAACTTGTTCCTCTGAAAACGGCGAACACGTCTTTGAGAAGCTCAGAATGAACTTTCCATAGTTTTTGTCTTGAGAGAAATGAAGTGATTTTTCAAATAACAATTTAAGTAGTTTGTCTTTTGAATTGTCATCTATGTTACGTGTCAGTAACTTCTGTAGTATTAAAATGTGCCATGATTTCAGTTCTTTTACATGAGTGATAAATTCCCTGTAAAATTAAAATAAAGTTTTACTGAAGTTGAGTGATTTGCCTGAACCACAATCCAGTTTGAATAGTTTAGGGGATTCAGAGTATATAATACGTACAAAAAGAGGACGTGTTGTTTTTGACTGTTAAAGCTATTTATAATTGCAAGAATCGCTGTGGAATCTTTTAAATCAGCATTAAGCATTGGCACAAATATTAGTTTCTGCATATCTTCTGGAAATTTATCAATACATTCCCCAATGGCTGATACAATTAATCTAGATGGTTCCTCCAGATCAATCAACTGCACGAAACAAAATTGAAATTAAAAAATTATAACGTTCATAATGTTTGGCTGTGTTACATTATTATATTATTGGAAAATTATATAATTTATTATCTTCTTTCTTACCTTAGGCAAAAGTATATGTGTACATATAACATTTGCGTATTTCATTCTTTGATCAATCTCAGCATCACAAATCGATTGACAAAGATAGTAAGTACCCTTTATGCTTAATTTGTCTCTCAAACCTTGCACGACATCCAAAACTTCATTATCAGACAATTCATCCATACATAAAATATTGCATTTCTTATTACTGTGCTCCAAGTCTTCATAAAAAGTGTCTAAAACATATGATTTTTGAGATTCAATATGTGTCCTTTTAAGATTATCCGTTCCTTGTGACTGTGTCAAAAAGAATTGCGTGGCAGGAAATTGCATTGATCCAGCAACAGTATTTGTCTCATCAACTGAATTGTCTTCATCGCTACTACCATTTTCATTACTTTGTGCATCTTCATCCTGGCGCTAATAATCAAAAAGAAATACTCTATAAATATTTACGAGTTTAAAAACAAAAATGCTGCAAGAAAAATAGCTAAAAGAAAGTTAAGATGATATATAAAAACCAAGTACATTTCAATATTATTGTACTTTAATTGATTTTCAAATATTTAAAGCAGGAATAATTAAAAATATATAAACATAAAAAATTATGCAAGACGGTTAAACCTTAAACACAATCTAACCTTTCCACCTATAATCAACCAAGCAGGATTCCCCTGAAAACGAGCATCACCTGTTAACCGGCCTCTTATACTTTCCAGTTTGCTTAAAGAATCATTGGATAAATGATACGATTGAAAGTAACTTTTTCTATTCATAATCAAACCTAAGAATTAGAAAACCTCTTCAAAAATTGTAGATTCCCAACCAAAAACGCGCCAAATACTCAGCTGTCACGCTGCCAGCATATATAGATATAAAAATACAGGGATGAGCATAACTGCATGGCGGAAGCCATTTAGAGGGGCGTGTCGAGGTACACTATGCCTACTTGTGATTGGTTACTATTGGGAGCATGCGCAGTGATGTAAAAGTGCTACGTAGTGTCGTTTCTTTATACGCACAAGAAGAACCAATCACAGTAAGGCAAGGTCCAGCTTGAATTTGATTGGTTATGCAGCAAACTCCTCCCTCATTTTAGCTTCTCTCCCCTTGTCAAAATACCACTTTACGCTTTTTCCCTGTGTTTCTATACCTATGGGTTATATGCTTAACACAAGTGTCGAAAACCTGACTGACTCCCACCTCGAACCCTGGTGGGTTTGCTGTAACTACCGCGGTATTTTCTAACCTACGAATAACTAATCACATTTGACGTGATCGTTAAGCATATGCTGCCATCGTAATGGTTTTGCTAGAGAATGATATGGTAAATTTGTATAAAAATAGTGTAGAGCAAATGTATGGTTACTGATTCTCACTAAATTTTAGTTTTTAGTGGAGCTTACGCGGCTGTTTGACAAATCACGGTTATCTGGTTCTGTTGCCCTTACTATAAAAAGATGTAAGTAGACTCTGTTGTCGTTTTTATTATATACATAATGATGAAAATAATATTAGACATTTTTATAAACCATTTAGTTGATGGACACAACAAACCAGAACCTCGTGAAGGCAGGCCACGTTTACCAGCACCATCAGAATACCTCTGCTTAGTACGTGCTTCATTGCGGTCTAAGAAAATTGCTACAGTTGTGCGTATGAAATTACTTTATCAGTTCAATATTGCAATTTAAAAGAGTAATACCTTTTATATGAATCATGCATGTTTTTGCTCAATATAATATGTGATTAAAAGTGTCATAAAATGACAATTGTTTTTGGACACTATTAACTTTCTATTTACATTATAGATTCATTCCAAGGATGTAAATAAGTTCCAGCAAGCATATTGGAATTTACTTAAAGCAAATATAAATGGACTTAGGAAATTAAAGAAAGTTAAATCAGCAAAACCAAAGGCGCATTGACATCCTTAAGACGTTTGATGGAATACTTCTGACATAATTATTCTGCGCAGGTCCCAATCATCTTTTATACCATATACTGTATAATCGTCTATATTATGTACGAGTGATATAAGGTGCATAGGTAATAAAATACATTTTATGTAGATATGAGTGTATAAGGTTATCTCCAGTTAAAATATACTCACTTTATTTATTTTTACATAAACAGAAACAGATGGTTACACCGAAGTTACAAGATTAATCAACTTATTCAAAGATATAGCGGCTATCTGATATCAAATATTATAAGTTTTAAATCAAGCATACAATACTCCAACCCAGATTAACGTTTCTCGAATGTCAGCAATCCAAATACGGGGCATAGTGTTGTCCATTCCAGTCCCATCACATCGTTATCCCTTAATAAACATTCATTCGCGCAGTTCAGGAGGACTTCTCCCTAAATTCCAAGGAGTGTTTTATTGTATACAAATATTGTACTGGTACTAAGGATAAAAATATAACAGATATATTCAGGAAATTCTTCGATACCTTGAAGCAATAATCACAACTAAATAAGCATTCATCCACAGGGTCCAAGGGTTGTGCATGTGTCCAATATAAAAGGACAATCATCATTAAGACACTCAATAGATGAATACCTTCAGAAGAATAAAAATACAAGTACCGTGAAACAATTCTGACAATTTATGACTGCTGCTTACGCAATGTAAAAATAATTTGTCAGCTAAGCGACAATACTTACTTTTAGCTTTCATCGTGGCTAGACTTGAAGCTAAATTTCTTTGAAAACAAATTATTGTAGCACCCTGTTAGTAATGACATACTTGCTAACCATGTAGCCAGTTTATATACTGTTAGACTAATACCCCATAAACCTTCAATGAAGTTTATACTGACCATAGGGTACAGTAAGGACAAAATTTCAAAACTTTAATCCATTCTGAATTGTATCTTATATCTCTTTACTTTTTTACATAAATAATTTCTCTAAAGTAAATATAGAATATCCCATTGATGTATTTTATTATCAATACAAATTTACTAAGTTCCAATTACAAATATCTTAGTTATAAATTTTTATAACATTTTGTTTCTGCCGATACATGCGACATAGATACAAAGATCCATTGACCACCCTATGATTTACTACTGTTAATATCGTCATGACGTAAAAATAAAATATTAATCTATCCGCCAAGCATTAAACCCTTGTTTTCTACGAATCTTCTATAATACTTGCTAACAGTATATTAATAATGTAAAAGCGAGAATGTTCCTATCAACCTGCATAAATTACAATAATTGATATTAGTTAAAATGTAAATTTAAATTCCCTTAGACTCGTCCGTTCGGTCATGAATAATTCCCTGATAAACCCTATCAGCAAATTACAACGAAACATGGCTAAATTAATTAAACAACAAGTAAAATCAAAGTTCTGTCTAATATTCTAGAATTTAAGTATATAATTGAAAGAAAAAACAATTAAAATATTCACGTGTTGCGAAAATGGTTTTCTGTTGTCAGATGTGCTTTTCTCGACGACAATGGCAGCTGCAATTAAACAGCTCGCACACTGTAATTTTACCATAAGATTAGGAAAATTTGTAACGACGTTTCGAATGCGTTAATTATAAACATATTGCTTGTCAAAAATGCGTAAAAGGCTTCAAACGTTAACGAGTCATGTAAGAAAGAGGGAAACAAAAAACTCGATGTTTTGTAAAGAATTTAATGCATGGGGTTTTGCTGTATGAACGTGACATAAGAAAACGTATGATGAGCATTAAAAGGAAACGAATGAATTCCTGGCGTTTATTGGCACGTAAAGCAGATATTGTGAGGAAAAGACGTTCTCTAGTGAATTTGAGTTAATTGAAAAATAATTAATTGTAATCTGTGCAAATTAGTCATATAAACTTTAGGTGAATAATTTCGGTGAAACTCGGATAAATTTTTGGTTGAAGTTCTCAAAGATTTTTAGTGCCAAATTTTTAATGCAGAATCGTGCACTTTGTTACCAGAATAAATTATTATTTAATGAAAATATCAGATAATATTTTGCTTGTACTTTATATACAGATTACTTATCAGGAAATACTACTCATTGCTTGTCGACAGATCTTTTCCTGCGGTGTTTACAAGTGTGATAAGATGAGTGAGATTAGGTTTGATTAGGCTAATGGTTAAACTTCTTGGCTACGAAGTAGTGTTTGAAAGACAGGATTGAGTGGAGAAGATAAATAGGCGTCGGAAAGAAGACATCCTTTAAAATGTTGCAAGAGACGAATATATTGTGTGGACCCAAAGAAACTTGTCGAATTCCGAAAGCATCGTGTCTTGGAGAATTGTTGCTGGACCAACTTGCTATACATGGTAAACGTGTTGCTCAGGTACTAATTTAAAAAAATTTGTAATTTGGAATTAGTGCATAATTATAAGCTAATTGTTATAAGCATGTACTTTTCATATAGATAAATCTCATGTAGATATTAGATAAGGAAAGGAAAAGACAATTTTTGGAACGGCTGATAATGTAATTTTAAAAAATGTTTTATTACAGGTGGATGCGGATAGTGGAATAGAACAAAGTTTTGAACAGATTTTAAATGCGAGCCGGAAATTGGCTATTTATTTAAATAACCATGGTTTCACACAAGGGGACTGTATTACTGTTTGTGGAGAAAATAGTCTGAACTTTTGTATTCCAGTATTTGCTGCAATTTATCTTGGTGTTACTACTGCTCCGTTAAATCCCCTGTATTCAGACAGAGAATTTTTGCATGCTCTCAATATTTCAAAGCCAAAATACATTTTTGTTTCTCCACTAGTGGCTGAACGGATGATGGAAGTAGCGATGAATCTTTCCTGGACACCCAAGCTCATACTTTTAACCGATTTTCCTGATATCAATTTATCTAGTATGAGTCAATTAATATCAAATATTTCTGAGTCAAATTTGAATAGATTTAGAGTTCGAAAGGTGAACATTGAAACACATGTTGTAGTAATTTTGTGCTCAAGTGGAACAACTGGTCTTCCAAAGGGTGTAATGTTAACGGATAAAAACATAGTTACAGTTATTAATCACTTATCTGATCCTGCCTATGGATCACTAACTAAAAATGTTATCACTTTGGGCTTATTACCATTTTTCCATGCATATTCCTTCATCACGATGATTGTTAAACTTGCTATTGGTGTAAAGACAATTGTGTTGTCGCGATTTGAAAATGAGAATTTTTTAGAGGCCATACAAAAGTACAAAATTCAACATTTAACAGTAGTACCTCCACTTATGGTGTTCCTGGCGAAGCATCCTTTGATCGATAGGTATGACCTGTCCAGCATCAAGAATATTTGGTATGTTTAGATACAACTAAAGAAACACTCATAGTGGCGTGACTATTCGAATAATACTTTTTATAGGTGTGGAGCAGCACCTTTATCTAAAGAAATTCAGGATGCTGTAATAAAAAGATTAAAGGTGCCTCAAATCAGACAGGGCTATGGTCTTACAGAGACCACATTGGCAGTGATAATATCACCGGAAAACAATAAGCCTGGTAGCATTGGTACACTAGCTCCAGGAGTTCAAGGTAAATTTTCTATAAGCAGTAACTCTAATTTTTTTTTTTGCATAAATATATAAACTTACACTATTGAATGATACAGCAAAGGTCATTTCAATTGGAGAAAATGAACCATTAAATTTGGGTCCAAATTGCCAGGGGGAGCTATGTTTTAAGGGTGACATAATAATGAAGGGCTACTGCGGAGACATATTTTCGACAGAAGCAATTATTGACAAAAACGGTTGGCTGCATACAGGAGATGTAGGCTATTATGACAATGACGGTTATTTCTACATAGTCGATCGACTAAAAGAACTGATTAAGTACAAGGGTTTCCAAGTTCCACCAGCGGAATTGGAAGCAATTTTATTAACGCATCCTGGAATTAAGGACGCTGCAGTTATTGGAATTCAAAACGAAGAGGCTGGTGAGTTGCCGTTGGCCTTTGTTGTTAAGCAAGTTGGCTCAGAAGTTACAGCTGAGGAAATTATTCAATACGTCAATGGTAAGTTGTGAAAAGTCGAGGTACATAAATGAATTTATAAAACATATATTTAAAAATTCCTTGCAGAGCGTGTTTCAGTTCAAAAGCGTCTTCGCGGAGGCGTAAGATTTTTGGACAATATTCCCAAGACAGCTTCAGGAAAGATATTGCGACGGGAATTGCGTAATATTCTTAAATCAAAATTGTAAATTTAAACGTAGAAAGAAATTGATTCTGTAAACTATCATTTATTGGGAAATAATATTTATTAATACAATTGTGACAAATAAAGTGATTCAGTCGTATTGCTATTTTCTGTCGGTTCCGCTTTTTTTAAAATATATAATAAATGAATAATCCATCAAGATAAATGCAGTGCTTATAAAATGCATATTTGGGAAGTACCTAAAATTTTTTTATTTACTTACGTCAAAGGATCCCGTTGTTCCTTGAATTATATTCTCTTTTTTACTCCAGCTTCTAGTAAGCTACGTACAATATGTGTTCAAATTTTATATTCACATTCACATGTATAATTACTTGGTACTGATTGGAATACGTGAATAAAAATTATTGTAGCTTTTGCTTCACTTCGTTTGGAATGCGCGAAAGATACCACTGATGTTCCTGACCTGGTGCAGTGGCCAGGACACCACCTTTGTTAGGAAGATTCGTCTCTGCATTGTACGGATAAGACTCTCCATGCAAGTTTGTTAAAGTACCACCGACAGCATGCAAAATAGCCTCTGGTGCACATGTATCCCACCTTTTGCAGCCTCCACTCGCGAATACGTAAGCATGAGCCTTACCTTCTAGAAGAAGCATCACCTACGAATATGAATGAACATGTAGGTACAATGCAATAAATTAAACAAAAATTGTAAAATTTGAAATGCACACCTTATGTCCTGCACCTCCCACTCGCAAAATTTCATCAGGTTCCATAGCATCCAAGGCTGCCTGTACAGTGGCATTCGAGTGGGAACTATAATAGTTAATGGCATTCTCAAATATATTTCTTTGCGTAGAAATAATTTAAAAACTTTGGTGTTAATTATACCGAGTTGTTGTTATGATTCTCTTTCCTTCAGGAGGAGGAATCGGTTTGAAACCACCATATCCAACTCCCTCGATTCCCCATAAGGTTCTGCCTAACGTGCCAGTTTCTTTGTTGGTATAATAAGGCTGATGGATTATGCCTCCGATTGCTCTTTCACCCAATGCTACACCCACGAGTACCGTAACGTGTTCAACAAGACCCTGAGTATATTCCGATGTGCCTATAAATTTAATGAATTGAGGTATGTGTATAATGAAGTGAGGATTAAATTTGTTATGAAAATAATAGATCAAATTACCATCTAAAGGATCAACCCAGACACAGAGATCCTTGGCATTGATGTTTTCCAGGTGCTCAGGTAATTTTAGTTTTAGGATTTCTTGATCCATGTCTGTGACTATCCAGTCAGAAGGAATTTCACAATTTGAGGGTTCTTCCTCACCAATGATTGTCACAGTTGGAAACTGACGATTCAACGAAGCAACAATACAACGTTGTGCAGAACGGTCAGCTTCGGTTTGCAAATCATTCTTGCCTTTTTCAACAATATTCAAGTTCCCATGACTCATGATATCTCGAATAATTTTTCCAGCAAGAGTAGCACATTTTACTGATGAAGCTACTAAGCGTATAAGTAACGGAGCACTCTGAGCCATGTTATAGAAGTATTTTGCAAGATTAAAAACTAATTTTCAATGTTGAATAAATCAAAATATTTAGCACAGTGAGAAATCTGGAACAGTAAACCCCGATAGTCAGACAATAACTATTTTACATTGTACATATAAGACAAGCATATTGCAAGACTATTCAATAAAAACCATTAGTAAAAAAATTAGAAACCTTTTGCTCAAGGTAATACTTTTACTAGACATAAGCCACTAAAAGCATTGTTGAAGGCATTCAATACTTGTCCTAAATTTAAACAAGGAATGTCAAATGTCCTTGGATTATTAAAACTAAATAAAAGAACAACGTTAAATTTATATAATATTAATAATTACACGTGGATAATAACATGCAACATAAATAAAGAGTGAATTATAATTAATTATATACCTGTTATACAATGTGTATCCAATTAAAATATTATGTATGGATACAGAATTAGATAAATTAACGTACAGTGGTATCAGTAAACTAAATCAAGCTATATTACAAGTATTAGTTATCTAAGACGATATTTGTAAATAATATAATATATGTAGATGTCCTCAAAGCAAGATCGGTAAGTAAGGTCGCGAGTATACCGGCTGGAATGAAAAGTGAGTGGCAGAAGTGAGGAAGTGGTGCCTTTAGCAATATTGAAAAAGGTGAGAAGGCCAAGATGGACGCGACGCGTCGTGACGTCGTTCGACGCCGATAATCGTCAGTCCCCTCTCTTCTCAACCACTAAAGGAAGCGCGCCGTTATTTCATGAAACTCTCATGCCGTCTCCTAACGAGGAAAACGTCAGAAGAAGAATCGACATCGAGCGAGGGAGCTTGTACGAACATTGAAGATTCTACTAATGGCGGCCTTCCGTGCGAGAACCAACACGAGCCACGACATCGGCGCAATCTATTTCGATTTGGACAACACCCTCATCGAGACAAGAAAGGGAGACAGTCTCGTCTGCAGAAAGGTACTCGAGATACGCTAGATACAATTACGAATTTCAGCTTCCCCCTTTCCATATAGGTTAGCCTGGCGCGAATTATTTGAGCCACCTTGAAAGAAGGTTGCTCGAAGGGCGCGAGAGGTCACGCGCGTCAGCAGACGACGCAATCGACAGACGAAATAACCTACGTAGTAGAATTACGTTTCTGAGACACGTTTGATACGAAAACGCGTGGTCGCGAGTTTTCATTTTCTCTTTTTTTATATATACATATATATACCGATTGGAAACTCTGCTGTGGGATCCTCCTGCCGTTTGAGTCTCTCGCTGATTATCCCGCGTTTACACTCGATCCCTTTATTCACGGGACGCCAAGAATAGACGCGCGTGTAACGCGAGCCGATTCCCAATATAGTGCTTTCTCGACTCCGACTATTTTCGGACAACCACACCAGCAACATATTTCTCCTCGTTCTCTTGGCTCTCTATGCTTTATGCTGAGAGATCTGCTGCCTGTGGAATACAACGTTTCTGGAAGTTATTTCGCACTTGGAATTTCCCAGTGTCTTATCCGCTTCTTGGAATTCGCTGTGAATACTTGGGATTTACGTGATTTAAAACATTAAATATGTTCACTATGTTGAAATTATGAACTATGATTGAGTATTTTCTGTCCTACGTATGAGAAGACTTTTGTAGGACTAAATCTATCAATGCTTTTCTTCTATCGAGGAAATTCTGGTAGACTTAAATGGTAATGTTGGTACGACACTAATGCTGGTGTTCGGAAAAACAAACAACTGAAAGATGTTGTTTACTTAAAAACCCTTTGCGGAGCTGGGAAATTTCTTTGTTGTATGTGTTTCGCATCAAAAGTGCATTAACGAAGGGGAAAGGCAGATGTATGGTAGCATTGGAAGGGCTTTGCCAGCATTTTGACTCATTTCATCCATTCAGATATCTAGCACTAAAAGGATACACACTACTTGGATGCGCAGTGCTTCACTCTGTCTGAAGTTATTTTTGTACTTCTGAGAGAGTGTGTCAAAGGGCAAGGCTAGTACGGAGCAGGCTGCTTTGGGAGGAATGCCAGTTGGCTTTGAGCAGCGGTGTCTGCAAGGCATACCATTGAATGAAATATTGCTAAACATTGTGTATTTCTGTCGATTGCATTAATTTAAAACTGAATCAGCAAGATTCAGTATCCTCAGCAAGAGCAAGTTTAAAGTTTGTGAAGAAGAAAAGTGTAATACTGATTGAACTTTGTTAACGTTTTTTACCTGCATATTGAAACTATCACAATGAGTATACCAGAGGGAGTGAAGAAATGTGTTGCCATTTTAAAAATGGTAAGCAGCGATTCAGAAAAATTTGCTGCTTTATTCATGGTTACAAAATTGGTTGATGGAAAAGATTGTACTCCTGCTGCAAAGAAACTACTTTTTGAAGCAATTGGTGCTAAGTTTCTGAGAAAACTTCTGTCCAGTGATGATGTTCCTGTGGATTGTCCACCTCAAGTTTATAAATCAGTGGCGCTATCAATTTTATCAGCTTTTTGTGGGGATCCGGAATTGGCCGCTCATCCAGACATGGTAGGACACGTACCTGCACTCCTTGAAATTGTTTCCCAAGCTGATGAAGATGCTCCAGATGATATGCTGATCATCGTGAGCGAGGCTTACACCTGTTTGCAAAATATTGCGCAATATCCACCAGGACAGAAAGCTTTATTGGAGCAAAAGGCAATTCCTAAAATGTGTGAAATTTACTCAGAAATGAGCTTCCAGACCGATGAGGCCCTGAACATTTTGGTAACTCTTGTAGGAAGGTTCGGTCCTGATGCTTGGGACGCCACAGATACTGCACCTTTCCATGCCATCATAAACAAAATTGCCCTGGACTTTGAGACGGATCATACAGAGAGAAAATTTGAGCTTTGCTCAATTCTGCAGGCTCTTTTATTTTCCTGTAGAAGAGACGCTATTTCCTCAACGGCAAAGGAGGAATCCTGGCCACAAAGTATTTACAAAGCTTTGAATGATATTCTTGGTTCAAAAATTGGAAAGAACCAACGAGATCCTGCACTCAAACTTGCATCTGTCATGCTGGATATTCTTGGAGTTGAGTGGGCCTTAGCCGATGAAGAGAAACCAAAAGTATTTTTCCTCTTGCTGATACAATTAGCTTCCATAGAAGTCAGAATGCAGCTTGAGGGAAAGCAGCTGAAAACTGTGATGGGAAATGCCGAGCTAGTAACAGCATGCTTTATAATCTTGGAGATCTCACTTTCATACATCACCACTGATCAACTGGATCTGGAGCAGAAGGAAAAGCAGTCCCTGTACACTGCGTTGAAGGGTGCTTTTGCTGCTGTGATTGGACTTCTCACGTCTGTATCTAAAATGAAGGAATTGACTGACATAAAGGAACGTATTTTCGTCTGCGCAATGGTCCGCGTTCTTGCTGCCTGGTTGGCTCAGGAAACGTCTGCCATGAGACCTCAAGTATATGCAGTGCTACCATTTATGTTAACTGTAGCTAACGATACGTTCTACGCTTGTCGCAATAGAAAGCTCGCTGAAAAAGCTAGGGCAGCAGCTAAACCCGGAGAAGGTTCATCATCAGATGAACCTGTAACTCACGATCCCTTGAGTCAAATCGATGTCCTGAGATTGTTGCTACCGGCTCTTTGCTATTTAGCTGTTGAAGAAGACGCAAGAAAAATTCTACTGAAGCATAAACAGGATGAAGTTCTTTTCGAATGTCTGTCCTATCACTGGACCATTGTTCATTATAAGAAACCACCTGTACCGAGATCAGAACGTCTCAAGGCCTTAAAAGAACCGGAAAAGGAACTGGAGCCACATGTTCTGGATGAAATGAAGGATTCAAGGGCTGCTATGGTCTCCATTTGCAACGTACTGATGAACATCACCGTCCTGGAAGCTAAATTAGTCGAGGAATCACCCACGTTCATTTCTCTCCTAAAATTCATTTTCAACAATCTTCCAGAACTCAAGCAGATTCCCGAGAACCTAGTGCTTCACGGACACCTGGCTGTTCTTGGCCTCCTGCTATTGAAGCAACAAGCTAAACGCGTGAAGAAGAATGATTTCTCAATCTGCCGTTATATTCAAGCCACGATAAGGTTCCTCTGGGATGCTTACATCATCGACGAGAGCAACGACCCTACCGTGTTAGTCGTTGCCATGGCCTATAAGGAACACTGGATGGAGATCATGGAGCTCTGGTTCCTCGGAATGCAGACGATGGCAGGAGTGCTGCAGATGGTACCTTGGCTATCGGAATTCGCTATCGAATCTGGCTGGGCCGAAGGGATCATAGAGTCTCTTAAGAAAGTCAAAGTTGGCAGTCTACAGCCTAACGTGAAGTCAGCCTTTGAAGATTTGCTTTGCCACTTGGTGAAGGCTGACGAAAGCGTCGCTGGAGTCCTGAAGAAGTGTGGCGCCCTGGCCGTTTGCAGGAATCATCGTATGATGGAATTGGGAAAGCATCTCTTTGGTGATTAAAGCAAATCGTGCGTTGTGATTCTCCACGGTTTTCAATAATGTAAAATACAAGCCTTTTTGTTATACACGTAATTAAGAGAAAGAAAGAGAGACAGCATGACAGAGAGAGAGAGAGAGAGAGAGAGAGGGACATGTCAGAGTGCTTTTTGTACAATCGTAATTCAAAAATAATAGACACGATATATTTACTCTCAATTGCATGAACTATCAAATTAGAATGAACGCCCTATTGTATCAGACTTTATTTAAAGCTTCTTTATTTATAAAATCAAAAGTGTTAGTATCTAATCGGGCGCGTGTTAACTATAATACGAAAAATTACATACAGGTACGGCGACTAGAATTCGAAAAGTTCAAGCTGCGTTTTAACCAACTGCAGAAATCCTGAGGAAAAGTCGGACGCGTTTCGGATTTACTACGAGTATAACGCACGTCAGGCATTGCACTGGCCCGACGTATATTTAGACAGTGTCACTCCTCAAAATAGTCGCCTGTTGGAAACTTACTTTGAAATATTACTTACTATCTAAAAGGATGACGGATCTTAACCCACAGTCTCTGATTCCACGTTTATATATAGCGTTCTACTTAGATTTCACTTCGCTATGCAGCTGTGGCTTCGATCTCATGAAATTGGCAATTTGCGAGTGGCTGACGCGGCCATTTTTCTTTGTCCGTTGCCGCTAGTGAACGACGCTAGTCAACTATAAATATATAGAACTTATATAAAATCGAGGACAGCGTGGGAAGCCGTTTCCTTTACGTTGAAAATTATCTCTATACATTTTCTTTCTGATTTTTCTTTTCCGTGTCACAAATATTTTCAATTTTTTTCTCTTCCTTTGACCAGTTCACATCGACTGGCCGCCATCTTGGCATCGAAGTTTTGTCTCTGATGATTTAGCAGTTTTATGTTGTTTTTTTTTGCGTGCGAGACTGACGCCTTTGCGGCTGTGTTATTACTCTTATAAATTGATCGAAGGCGATTACGATTAATTAGACAGACGATAATTCTTTATTCTGCGTTTACTCTCCTTTACTATTATCAATCGTTCGCTATATACGTATAATAATGTATTAGGTCTTAGGCGGGGCGTTATTCTATTGTGAAAAAAGAAAAAAAAAGAGGTAACATAGCTGTCTGACTTTGCTGTTATCAATTTGTATTTGAAAGGAGATTTTTCAATTAAACAAAAGAATAATTTTCTAACGTGATCTTTCACTTATCTTCTCATTTCATTTTAATCTTCCGTCCCTTTCTTAATGACACAGTGAAAGTCAATTTAATCAGTCGGTCGGCTCGTGGCTATCATGACTGATGTGTCTGATTTAATGGCAAATGTCTGTGAATGATTACTGGACAGTGGCGAGACTGCGTACGAGAAACGCAAATTGACATCACGAGAGTTGTCAGATAATCAGTCTCTTTTCTTCTAGGACAAAAAAAGCATCGTAGAAATTACAACGTAAGCAAGTCACTATAAACAGACAAAGAATCCTACAATTACGTTATATAATGTCCAGGAATCTTCACGCTAGAACTTTTAGGGTTTGGAGTACCATATAAGTCTGTTGTTGGCACAACTGATTTTGTTGTGATTACAGCAGCGTCCGTGGGTGCCACTTCAAGTGACCAATAATCGGCTCGAGTATTTCAATGAATCAATGCATTTTCTAGGTAATCATTAATATGAATTAAGTGTCCTAACTGACCGTTCATGTCCTTTATATCCTGATATCGCCCTTGAGTTAAGTCGTATGCCACATTCGATAACATAACCTCCAAACGCGAGCTGTCATTAAATTTCAATTATTACTCTGCGTCGGAAAAATGATCAAATAAATACAAAGAACCCATTTAACGTGCAGGATAAATAGTAACAGAGCATTTCTGGTTGTCTCTTGTCTCCTTAATGAATATAAAAACATAAATGTTTTTTCTTCTGATTAAAGTTACTATAAATTCTCTCGAACGTGGCCGACTGCTTTTATTCTCTCTAGTCATTCCTGTTACTGATTTTCTCACTGCAATGCTTCCTAAAAGTCCGTCGGTAACGGGACTTACAAAATTGGCTAAACCTTTCACGTGTATTTTTCTTTTTGTTTAAACGATTACCGTCAGCTTTCGGAGGAATTGACACAGCAGTATGGGATACCGCAAGAAGCATCTTCAAAGATTACGACTAATTATCTGAAGCAATTTCGCAAGTGTCCAGACAACGGGAGCTACACCCTGGACGTATGGAGGACTTCACTCTGGAGCAAAGCCTTCGGCGACAAGTACTCCTACCTGGCTAAAGAGACTTACGAGAGATGGCTGTATTTAAGATACCGTTATCTGGCGCTGGCGCCAGACACCGTTTCCATGCTGCGACAACTCAGAAAGAAGTACGCCTTAGGTCTGATTACCAACGGGCCCTCGAACGCCCAGTGGGAGAAAGTACGTAAATTATCCTTGGAGCAGTACTTTGACGTAATATTGGTATCCGGTGACCTACCTTGGGAGAAACCGGAAGCCAGGATATTCGAGGAAGCCTGCAAGTGTCTCGGTGTCAGAGCAGAAAATTGCATCATGATAGGCGACAAGCTGGAGACGGATATTATAGGTAATGTCAATGTGCCAAACATCTTTAGATTTTTATATGATTGTTCGTTTATAAATATTTTATTTTTATCTTCCAATCCTCAATTGGCTATTTTTCTAAAAAAAAAAAAGGACTCTTCTTTATCGACACACTAATAAATACATTTGTCTAACTTATCGCAGGTGGTAACGAAGCAGGATTAGCCGGTACAGTGTGGTTACCGACTGCCGAGAAACCACGTTTATCGACCGATGATCCAAAACCAGATTTCACGATAAAACATATAACAGATCTGTTGAAGATATTAAATCGAGGTCCAGGCGCACCGGAATTAGAAGATTCGTCCTCGAATGCATCCGACGGTAGTTGATGAGAAGGTAGAAGAGAATATTCGCCGAGCGATCTTGATCTCTGTAGAAGAATACAATTAGATCACCCCTTGCAGAAATTAATATCAATCGGTAATTATTCTTCGCCAATGTAATTGGAGTACTAGAAAACTTTAATTAGAATCGACACCGCCCCCCCTTTTTAATCTTATCCACCCTTAAGAATTTCACGTTACACGCGTAGTACATTCCGTTTCATAAAACTACGTCGTACCGTACAAAAACTTTAATATCTAGTAACGGGTCAATATTTTTCACAAGCGATTAGTATTAAAGGGTTATTTTAGATAGTGGCTTGAGGAGGGAAAAGGAAAAATGATAAGAGCAGGATACGTCAGTAACTAACAAAATGGCGTCTGATACAGAATTGTAATGGAAGCACGTGAAGCGTCGAGAGAAGAAATATTTTTTTTTATTGAAAGTCAGCAGATTTTACGTAAATTTTACTTAATGCACTAAGAAAGAAAATGATAACGAAACATTGCCATAGTAGTTGATAATCAACACTAGACCCACGAAAAACCTGTAGTAATTAAGTATTAAGACTTCGCTACCTGTACAATGGCAGTTATAGGCTTACGATCGGTTTGTAGACTGGAATAATTAGACTGCCGCTAGACGTATATATATATATATATATATATACAAGAATATATCGGGTGTGCAATAAATATGTAAGTGCACCTGTAGAACGATCTTTTCGATTATGCGATCGATTTTAATACATTTCCTCGGTCACTATTAGTTCATTCGGATCGCTAATCTGATACTTTGAGATACCTCGAACGGCAAGATATATAATTCTAGCTTATTGTCAGAGTATAATTAGTTTCAATGTTACGTGGCATAGATTCGGTAGTACGAGAACCCCGGGTATACCGATATCCTGAATGGAAGAGAAATATTTTTTTTGGTGAAGCTAAGGACTAAGAGAATGTTGGACGTAGTCAAGTACCTCTTGAAAAATCTCACTGTAGTGATAGTCACATAATTTTCATAAGACATTGTTTATTTTTTTCTTTTTCTTCGATGCAACTTATTCCTAATTTTTATAATGTAATACGCTGTTACATCCTTACTGTTGATTGATCATGATCTTACGATGGATTAATAATATTGATCCCCTCTCCCCCACTAAGCACACTTGCAAAAAGAAGTAACGTATGTACAAAGTTAAAGTGCATAAAAGAACTAAAGCTTAACACAAAACTATTATCAAAGAGCTGAACTTGATATAAGACAGAGATAAAGATAAAAGACGTAACCTGAAGATACATAATACTATATATTTCTTGGTGCAGTTAACGTATGCTACCTTACAATTAGTCCAAAAGTTTCTGCACTGTATTTTCTGTATGATATACAACGGCTAACTGTATTGTACAGATATATATAACTATACAAATATATGTATATATATCTATATATTTGGATTATGTACAGTTGCGTATGTGTACTGGCTATACATATTACATGTGTTGATATATTATATTTTTTCACTATATATTTTATTATTGTTGATAGTTCACATATGTGAGCAGCTCTCGCATGGGAAGCCTGAAGATAACCTTGAAAATAATGCATACGTCTATCGGTTAAGATCTTTTTGTTTTTTGTCTATTTGTGAATAAAAATCCCTGATATCGTAATATTGTAAGTTTTATTATCTGTTTTCTCCATGTTCTGCATCTTTGTCCTCCATTTCGTCTTCGCGCGATGACGAGTCCGACTGTACGGTCGAGTCTGTGTATTTTTTCAAATACAAATTCTTAGCTGATTTCGACGCCCACAGAACGTTCGAATTGGTGGAAAAACGTTTTACGTTTCCTGGAACAATGTTCATATCAGATCGTAATATTTGCGAAGTGTCGAGAGTGGCCGCGAAGTCCTTTGTTGGTTGTGATAATTGTTTTTGATCAGAGACAACTCGCTTGGTTGTGGATTCTGTGCTTTGTTTGAGCAGATTAATGGACTTTGGATTTTCTGTCGAATCACTGCTGGAATAACTGTCTTTCAAGTTTTTAGAACTTCTAGACAAAGTCTTGGCAACACCTTTTAATTTTTGAGGATCTTTGAGGCTCGACTTCTTTGGAAGCTTTGCTGGTGATACTGCTGCGTCAGAGTCTGAATTTTCAATAATTGGGGTCATGGTGATTGGCTTTGTTCTTTTCCATGGGTTTTTCATTCTTTTAAAGCAATTGCCGCAATCCTATAGTTTAAGTTTAATTGGAGTGTTGAGGTTTTAAGGTTATTTAATTTTATTTCAAAATCTACCTCGTTACTACTTGAACCTTCTTCTCTCATGTTGCGTGTTAATACTTCTATACTACTTATGGATTCTTGTTCAGGAAATTTATTACCTAAGTACAGTTAATAAAGTGGAATAAGAATTTTTCATTTATCGGCTGACTCCTTGGATGATGCCAGTATAGTTAGAGGAAAAGAACATTGTCAAAGGCTAGTCTGTTAATTTTATTTCAGAGACTGTTTTATTAATTATATGAATTTAGGTACCTTGAAGATGATCTTCAATGAGACTGTTAGACGCAGATACTTTATTTGAATCACTTATTATACTATCCGAGTCCTTCTCTTTTTCAAGTGAATTTATTTCAGATAGATTCGAGTCATTCTCAAAATTTTCATCAATATAATTGTCTACTTCCGCATCATTCAGTTCAATCTGTTCTGGCACAATTTCATGATTCGATGAAGTTTCTGTGTGATCATTTGCTGCTGAGTCCTCTCGAATGGATTGTATTATGTCTGTTTTCCAGCTTATTAGATTTTCATCGATGTCCCCTGATATTTCTACATTGTCTCCAATCAATTCATTCTGATCTACGCTCTGTGTTGCAGATTCCAATTTATCTTGATCAGTCGATTGAACTAATTCTTTTACCTCTGAAATGGCTTTGACAATATTGACTTTATCTTCTTGCGAAATTGTAGATTTTCGAAATTTCCAATTTCCCTCTGATTTCACATTTTCAATTTCAATTGGTTTAGTAACTTCAAACTTATCTGGAATCGTCGTAGTTCCTGTATTCTTATTCAAATTGACATCATTGGTTGATAACAAGATAGACGGATAAATGATATTATCTACAAAATAATGGTTACCTCACATAATAATTAATTATTCAAAAATGTTAATACCTATTAGAATTTAAAAGAAAACCGAATCATTACCTACCTGGACGTGTCGAATCTCCAGTGTCGGTGGATACATCATTTGCTCGACAATTTTGAACCTGATGATTCTTTTGGCAAGATTGTACAGGTAATCTAAAATAATCTAGAAATGAAATTCAAAAAACTCATAAATAAATAAATATATCAATACCCGTTATTGCAGAAACAACGATGATTCTTCTTAAGCATCCAGCTATTTATAAAATCCGATTGTGGCTCAGTTTGTACCATCTCATTTTTTGTATCAATCAAATTCGTAGTAGAACTCGTGACCCCTAACGAGATACATCCATTTCGTGACCTCTCACAGCTTCGAAAACTATTTGGAACATTCTGAACTATGGAACATCCTTTTTCCTCCGTTTTAGACTGTTTTATACAATGTGACTCAGCTTGTACTTGTCCCTGATGAATAAACAGGCTTTTTAAAACTCGGTCGATTCTTTTCAAATATATTTATCTTTCTACTCTCTATTACCTTACCGTGTCGATAAGCGACGTATCTCTGCTCAAGTATTGAAGTTTCTTGCAAATATTCTGAGCTTCCTTGGGAGTCAAGTTCATCTCCATCAGGATGAGGAGAACGTCTCGTTCAGTAACCAGCAACTCAGGATTAGGGTCTACGAGGACAACGTTCTTACTGCAGCCAGAAATACAATTAGAACTTCTTCTCAGGTGCTCCTCTAGCTTCTGATAGCTTTCCAATTTCGAGATGATTTTATTCTCATCCAGAACCTTTGGCGGTGTCGGTGGTTTCACCACAATACATTCCTCATCTCCGTCATCGTCATCCTCATTATCATTCTTGTCATCATCATCGTCCAGCACATTCAGAGATACTTTCAAGCGATGAATTTCTTGTAGCATCCTAGCCTAAAGTAACAGTAAAGCATATGTGCTGTTAATGATAAATAAAATACAGACTCTACTGTAGGTATGTTCCAAAATTTACTGACAGTAACTGCAAAACTCTAGTTACGTTTCTGTCAGACACGTATTGACATACTGAAATAAATTTCTCTCAGACACACGTAAAGACTCAGAGCTGGCTTATACATACTGACAGTATATATTAGAAATAAATTTTAGAACATGTTCTATGTAAAAAAAAAGAATCTAACTTTGTTCAATAGTCCTGAATTTTTGATCAAATGCTCCCTGAACACTTTTCGTAATTCTTTATCACTGTACAATGCATTTTGCATTATTTCTTTGGTAATATCATAAGCAAATCGCGAGTACTTGGCATCCTCCTCGCAACTGCTTGTTATCTTTTTAATCTGCCCACAGGCACCATATTCGTCCTGAGATCGGGAATTAATTTTAATTTTTCTTTTATCAATGCTGTCAACGTCCGAATGATTGTTTTGCTCTTCTCGTGGAGTTCCGCTGCAGGAAACGTTCAGTGAAGATTCGAAGCTCGATGGATACACGTAGAAGACATCCTGATTCTCGTATCTGCACTTTCTCGACCTGAGTAATAAATAAATCATTTACCCTGCAATGTTAATGTGGATTTAATAAAGTCGAAATTCATTTACCTTGGTGCTTTACTATGTCGTGATTTATTATCGGTCAGGGAAATAAGCCCAGTGTGCTTTTGTTTTCCCTGAAACAAACTTGACTCCTCGAAACACTTTTTATGCCTCTCGGACGAATAATTGGATTTACGATTCGGTGATGGTGAACTTGATTTTTTGCTGCTTGCTCGTGAATTCGAATTTCGAGATTCATCAGGGCAGGTGCGATTTGTATGGGAATTTGCATCAGAGCAACGAAAATTCCAATGATCATGATAATGACAACGTGCACTGTGATTTTTTCTTAAATCACTGCAACTCATTCTCAGTATATCCTGCTCGTAATAAATTCAAATATATTAATTAACAATGAGTCTTTAGGTTATTTATTAATTAATTTATTGATTGATTCAATCAATCATTTTATACTTGTTACACGTAGTACTTACGCGTGGATGATGCTTCGTGTCGTAAGCAAGCTTGTCGATTATATCTTGAGAAATATTTTTCTCCAATTCCATCGAACGACGCGACGTTTTGCATTTTTCTCTTTTCTTACGAATATATTCGCGATTTTTCGTATCCACTACACTCTTGGCTAGTAATACTCGACGCAGATGCGCATTCATATAATTATACGCGGACAATTGCTGAAAGTAGTTTTGTCCAGTTTGATTGTAGACTGCGAGAAGAATGAAAAGAAATTTGGGAAAATCAGATAAATTCAATTTTCAAAATCTAACCGTTCCACGCTTTACCTGAACTTTTCAAGTTGAGTCTGACGTCTTCGTCATTGCATCTTGTCATTCCTGAAACGTACCTTATTTCGTGAGATAACTAATCAAAGAAATTAACTCCTTATCACAATAACGTACGTTCGAAAGATCAGATTCAGTGAAACGTAATTCGTCTTGAAGTATTGACAAACAAAGAAAAGGTAATAAAATTAACTCTTGGACAGTTATCAATGGGTAATGATCCTCCAGCTATTTTGAGTAACGTTATTCTTCGATATATCTCAAAACAGGGGTTATCCCACCGATTGGAAATTTGGAAATGGCAAATTCTTAAAGTACGGAGATTTCCTTAACGTCTCTTGCGCCGTCGTGGCTGCGCCATTTTCTTTTCGAGACTTAAAAGTTTGTTTGGGATTTCGTTGCCATGGCAACGGCGTGTCTACCGATATAAATACATGTGTTACCTGGGGTTGGATTGTATTGCGCATTTCGCTGCCAGACAAGCAGCTGCTACGAGTATCGTCGTGTCTCTGTTTACCTAGATGCACTTGAGTGAGACACAACCATATCCATAGGAATTATTTAGCCCTGGTAGCCAACAGTGAAAATGCCTAAAATAATATAAAATAATTCCTTTACTTTACCGACTGCCAGGCAAAGAAGCTTAAAAGCCAACAAGCGTCGCTCCACTGCGACTTTCCAGTTGCTCTTAAAACTTCGAGTGAGGTTATGAGTGAAAAATAAAAAAAAATTCGATTCTCTTAACCAACTTATTATTGGAATGATATTAGAGAGTTAGTCGAATAAATAAATTACGTTACTAATATCTACGCTCAAAAGTGTTCTCGCGATATTCAATTTATCATCAAAAGATGAGAACGAATGACGTTACGAATTTGTCGATTCATCCCATTCATTTTTTCATTGTGAATTTTCCGTCATCCATTTGATCCACAGTCGTTCGGGCATCAAAAATGGACACGCGGACAACTGCGTCGTTTTTTTCTTCAAGTTTCTGAATCTTGACTAAATCGTGGGAAAATTAAGAAAGAAACGCGTGAAAAGGACGCGAACTTCGAAGTAAGAACAACGTAAACGTAACTACAGTGCAGTCTAATATTTACACCACTTCACGTACTTCAAACAGGGGATCCTCTCTTTTGTTTTACGGCGACAGCAACGTCGATTCTCACTTTCGTTTAAACTTCGGAGTGAAACTTTTCGTGGAAATCCAGGCGTTTCGTAGAACGGCGTCCGTTATAACGGAATCTTTACTTTAAAATTCCGTTTGGTTTTCCTCTTTCCAATAAGCTGCGTACGAATTCATCGAGACGTGAACGTGTCCCATTTACAAAGTGCGAACGGAAATAATATTTAAAGGAAAGAATAAAATATTGTTTGACATTATCGTCTACGGAAACGCAAGGATTTCGGGCGATGCTTTCGCCGTATAATGAATAATATAAAATTATAATAAATATATCGATTCCCTATGGTATCACAATATGTGCGAGAATAAAAGAAGAGGATGATCGATGCTCTCATTATATACTAATTGCCATGATGATCGCATCTTCTGAGATGAATGTGAAAGATTTTTTTTGTTGTGATTTCCCGTGTGTACGAAATGAATTTACGAGAGGTTTTTTTTTTTTTAAAGCTAAGCTTCCACTGCAGTCTCGGATATCTTGACTTTCTCCTGCATCTGCGCCTCGGCCTCTTTTTTCTTCTCGCCCTTCTCCAGGCCTGAGATCACGTAAACCGGCTGTTGACTGTACGCCAGGAAATGCTGGTCCACTGGTAACGTCTTAGTCGGATCTTTCATTTTCATCTGGAATTTATGAATTGGAAAAAAATTGTTAAAGAATTTTTAGAAACTACTGATTAGATGGATCATCAATATTTTAATAAGAGAAATAAGGAGTTTACCTTTTTTCGATAAATCATTAATAGGATCAAGAGACTGCTAATGACAAATGCACTAGCTGCTGCAAGGACCAGCGTAGCTGTCTGATAAAGAGGCGTTTCCAATTGCGTGAGAATTTCTCGCTGTTCCAGGGCGACTATTCGACTTTGAATCGCGCCGGAAGTGACTTTATGTGTGAAACGTGATGACGTAGCATCCGCAGTTGAACCCAGTAGTGATAACTTTTGAAGTCTTATCAGTTCTTCCAGGTGGAAAGCTACGTCTACCTTGTTCGGTCCAATCACCTCGAAACCAAGTGTCGCAGAATCCTGATCTATCTCTACGATTATCTTGTCCTTGATCCTTGCTCCAAAATCTTCTAGTAAATTATTAGCTTCGTTCGCGAAACGGTTAACGTCGCTGTGCAGGAAACGACCTGGGAAACGTAGAGTCACTTCTACGGCCTCTACAGGGGTTGGTACTGGAAGTAAATATGAGAAATTAATTGATGAAAACTGCAAGACGAAATTTGGGTTCTTTGGTTTCTCATTGACTTCCTCCAGGATACTCACGACATATTTGGGATCCTTGTAAAAACGGTTCTGATCCAGCCAATTGGTTTCCAGCTTCATCAACGCACCAGCAAGTCTCACCAACGCACTGAGTAGGCTCGAACCGTCCTTGCCTGTCGCAAATAGCGGGGACGTGACCTTTATCTTTCATAGCTTGACACCTGGTACCCAGGACTCTTCTGACTTCCCTTCCTTCTGAGCCAGTACTCAAAAAAGCGGTATCCATGTAAGCCTTGATCTCTGGATCAACATCCATTGGACCTCTTCCTCTTCTAGATTGTCTGAAGTTGCACTTTGGCTCTGGTCCCCTGGTCAAGGAGCCCTTGATAGGTTCACCCCGTTTGTCGACGCACCAGCAGACGCCAACATGTTCCAAACACTGAACAGGTTCCCAGCCACCGGTGTCAGCATTGCATCTCGGTAGGAAGGTAGGTTGCTTCAGCCTCTGGGACGTCTTCAGGTTCCTCTCGCGGAGTCTCTCGCACTGGGACAAAACTGGGCAAATGGTGTCGCAGACTATACGACTGGAGAAATCATTGTGGCCGATGGTGCATTCTCTCTTCTGACGACACTCGTTACGCTCTGGATCAAAATACCAGCTATCAGTCCCATTGATGTTCTGTCCAGGTGCACAGGCTACCCTCTTCGGCGACTCAAAACAGACGTCTCTGGGCTTTGGGCAGCAGACGGCATACTCGTCCAAGGGCGACAGTTCACATTTATGTGTTGACGGACACTGAGACCCATGAGGACCGCATGTCACGGCTGTACCATCCTGGGCAAGAAGTGGTGCCCCATTCGGACAAGGATTGTCTTTCTTAGGAAGACAGACCGGCACAGGGGGACAAGGCGGATCACTGCAGGCAACTTCGACCATTCGACAGGCTTCGTTCTCACCACGACAGGTCACGCTTTTGCAAGGATCCCGACAGGAACATGTTGGACATCCCGTTTCTGGATCCAGATCCAAACCTTCAGGACAATTGAGCGCGCAGTCTATTTCGGGACAATGAAGAGGAGTGCTGCACTTGGGTACGATTCCTTCGATGACTCTGGTCCCAGCCGATTCGCGACCTTGGTCATCCACGCACCAGCACATCCCCGCATGGCACTGTACTGGCTCGAAGGCCCCATTGGCGTCGCACCTGGGTATGTACAGTCTTCTGGCTGGTTCACCAGACTCTCTAGCTGCATGCTCAGCAAGGGCCCTGGCATGCTGGCAGGCTGTGGCCACTACTGGCGCTACACATTGCGTTCCGCATCCGGTGGAGCAGCACTTGTCACGTCCTGTACATTCCTGGTCACTGCTGCACTTTAGTTCGCAGCTTGATGAGCTGGGTACCAGATAAGGACATTGGCCTAGTTTAGCTGTCAGGCATGCTGGTACTGGTGGACAGTATTGACCTGGACCACAGTTCACGTCCACCATACTGCAGGCTTCGTGAATTCCACAGGTGACTTCGTTGCAAGGATCTCGACAGCGGCATTCCTCACATCCTGAAGGATCCAATTCGAAGCCGTAAGGGCAGTTCAGATCGCATTTTTTATTTTTACACAAAATCAAAAGTTCTTTGATCTCCTTGCAATCGGGCCACTTCGTTAGGTTACTCTTGAGAGGGACGCCATATTTATTAACACAGGTACACGTGCTTCCGTGACATTGCAGAGGTTTGTACGATCCATCTTTTTCGCAAATAGGTGGTGGAATAGCCAGCGCCATTCCTTCCCTCGTTCCTTCCATTCGTTCGTTAAAGTCTCGAAGATATTCGCACACTGATCATAAAAATTGTATCCAATTTACAGAATTTCCTCTACGATACGTACAAAAATTTATCTTTACCGACTCCACACTTACTGGTAGGTGGCTTCATGGGGTAATTCGTCGCCGGGCAGCATACGGATTGTCCAGCATCCGGTACTGTGGTACACTTGTAACTCTGAGGGCAAGTTCTGTTGCCGGAGCAGGTGACAGCGTTGCCTTCTTCGTCGCTCAATGGTGCACCGGTGATACAGGGACTCTTGTAGGTCTTCTTAGGCTTGCATTCTGGTTTACTTGGACACAGAAAATCTGGACAGCCATCTTCACGACGTAGGACGCATTCTTCTCCTACCGGACAGGGGTACCTGAGGTTCAAAAAATTAATAGGTTAAAGTTCATGGGTACCCAGGGGTACGAGTAGAGAAAATATATTTATTTTTTACCCTTCGCAAGGGTTGTCGCATTCACACGTAGGACAACCTGCAGAGTCCGTTTTGAATCCATACTGGCAGACCTGAGCGCATTGCTGTGGAGAACAAGAAGATGGCAGTGATCTAGCCTTGGCTATCGGATTGCACTGAACGTTTTCAGATGGTCCCATGGACCCGTCAATTTTTCTTCCATCAGCATCAACGCACCAGCAAACTAAACCATTTCGGGAGCATTGTCTAGGTTCGTATCCGCCACCTAGAACGATCATTGCAGAAAATATTATGATTCTATGTCGTCGTATACATCATCGGTTTGGTTCAATATGGCAAATACCTTCTTCGCACTGTGGAATGTACCCGCGACCCTGACGTTCAGAAATGCTCAATAATTCAGCGAGCATTCTATTTTGATGACAGGCGCTAAGACCAGTCGGAGCCGTGCAGAATCCACCACCGCACCTTTCGCTGGCACAGCACTTTTGCGGAGCTGGACATTCCAGGTCGTGTTGGCACGCAGAGCCACAGAGCGGAGGTTCATCGACTGGACAACTTCCAGGTCGTTTGAGATTGATGCTAGATGGACAGCAGACCCCGTATTCCTGACCAGGTTCTACTAGACACCTGTACAAGGGCGGACAGTTTGGCTTCCCAGGTGAATCACCGCAGAGGAAGGGTCGTGGGGAGTCAGTGATCTGCAGAGGTTCTCCAGCTGGGCATATAGTAGCAAGAGACTTGGCTTTTCGGCAACTTGGAATAGGAGGACAAGGAGGCCGGGAACAGGATACGTCGATCAGTTCGCACGATTGACTCATTCCTGGACAAGTTATACCCCTGCAAGGATCCCTGCACTCGCACCTGGGACAGCCAGAGTCTGGATCGATCTAAAAAAAACCAGACACTTCAGTATCATCCATCCATATAAAACTACCAGATGATCTGGTGCTTCGAACTATGCAGTACCTCAAACCCAAGAGGACACAGCATGCGACAGCTATGAGCTGGACATGGTCTAGGATTATCGCAGTCAACGAAATCCCTACCAGCTGCCCTGGTACCAGGAAGTTCATCCCCGTACTCGTCAACGCACCAGCAGGACTTCTCCGGAGCGTCACACTGAATCTTCTCAAACTCCCCAGTCTCATTGTTACACCTGGGTACCAGCTGAGGTGGAGAATTTGGTCCAAGTGCACGAGAGCGTCTGGTAGCTGCCAATGCCAACTGTTGACAGCCTGTCAATTCGGCAGTGACACATCTGAGACCACAGGCGGTACTGCAGCACCGCTCACTTGGCGTTTGACACTCAAAATCATTCTTGCAGTCTGGTGCCCTGGCCGGGCAGACGTTTTGCTCCTGAAATGCTGGACATTTTCCGGCAAGCTTCAGAGATGGATCTGTAAATGTAAAAATCGAAGACTCAAATAATTCATCAGCCTCATCCGATCAGCCTAAGTGACACTGGGAGCTTAGGAGGACGTGACGTCGAGTACCTAGGCGGAGTGAGCCGGAGGAAACAAAAATAGCCAGAGTCAAGATAACGGTTCCTTGCATCCCACTGCCACACTTACTACACTTACCCAGGTACTCGAGCACGTCCGACTCCGTGGTAGCAGCCAGAGTCAGAGGTTCGCGTTTATTCGCCGAGTAGGCGATTCTTCCGAGGAAAAAGGTCGAAAGAGGTAGGGACTAGGAAGAGAGATGTCTTAAAATGCGCATTTTCTCAGGTACCTGGGGTAACCGTAGTCACGCAATTACTGTGCCACCTTGTGAATCCGCGTTACCTGACTCCTCCTCGATTGGTTTGACCTGATTAGTAATCAACCTAGGTGTAACAGTCATTTCTATAAATTTCTCATACTCCACTGAGTTTATACAAATTCGCAGATCCGTTGATCTCAATATTAAAAGTTGTGAACAAAACAAAAAGAATTTTTAGACAAAATGAAAAGATTTTTAGAAAATCGAAAGTTTCTCCACTGATTTGATAGTCAGGAACCAGGATGGTCTGAACTCGTGGCTTTCTAGCGAAAGTGCTTCTACGTCGTCGGCCAAGTGTCACGCATGTCGAGTTACTTTTTCCCTTGACTCGATATTTTAGCATTTCGAGAGTCCACGGCAAATATACGCAGGCAATTATACAGAGAATAATTTATAAATTCGTCTAAAGCGTCATGTCCGCCATTTTGTAGGCGAATTGACTTTTCATCCGAACGACGTGAAAAAAACGAAATATTTTTTTACTCAAATTAGTACCGCGTGCTGATTTCTTTTCGCGCTCGATAAACGCCGACTCTTTCAAAATGCAGGACGAGTACCTTGCGACGGCGAAACTTGGCTTCTTTCTGCCCCAGTGAAATTCCATATCGCCATAACGATGCTGCAATTTTACATTATCATTTCAATGCGTATAACGACGGCCATTCGATGCGCGTCACAATTCTGGGCTGGTCGATCAGATTATAAAATTCTATTCACGATTTTCATTTTAGGAGTGGTTATGAGCATATATATATATACATATATCATTCTATATACTATCAACAAGCATGTCATTATAAGTATGTCGATATGTATTCCAGCCTCATATTATATACAGGGTGGGGCATTTATAGCGATCAGGTAGATTTTTTTCGAAAACGAAGCCAGATCTTTCTGGAAGTCTTAAAGATTTTTTTTACACGTGGTTTCGTTTCCGAAAAATGAACCTGGTCCAACCCTGTATATATAAGCGTATGTACGTCTACATATATACCAGCAGCACCATTTTATGTACTGGCGTAAGTACCCATACTGTATATATATATATATAATATAGTATACTGTTATAAGTCGACATCGTTTACCGAATTCGCGTTTCGGGGACACGAGAGAGTAGGCGAGAAGTGCGACGAATTTGCCGCTCGAATGTGCCAGAAAAAAGAAGTAGAAAGAGAAAGAAGAAAGAAGAAAGAAAGAACCAAGGGTCACTCCAAGATGGACATAATGGACTCTTAGGAGAAGGCAGATGCGTCCAGAGTCTGCACATTATTCGAACTGAGAGAAAATCGTTTTGTTACCGATGCTACGTGAGACTCGATTCAAATGCAAATATGTAATAGGAACTGTCCTCGATTTCTGATTCGCATCGATATCCTGTTGTAACACATCGCGAATCGATTAACCACGAGGTTCGAGCATTCGATGAAATAAATAATAAAAATAACCTAATAACTTTTATCAGGTTCTATTTCGCATAACGTATGGAATTTCAATGCTATGTCACAGAGCCATATACAGATACGTAATAGAAATTTGAATCTTTCGCAACAAAGAGAATGACGACTAATCATGAGTCTCATCGTTACATAACCTTAAAGCCGCGATTCTTGGCTAAATTCACGTCACGTGCTCCTCGCTACAATTATCAAGACATGTTTCAACACGTATAATTGTCTCTGGATGGATTTTCTCTTTGTTTAAACCACTCATGGATATCATTGCCATTGTTTGGTAATCCACTAAGGGAACTGAGGTACGTAGGTAAGGCAAATGCTTCGCTATTCCTTCGATAAATGCTGTGCATCAACGAGGACTTGACTTACCAGCTACTGATGGTCGTATCGAAGACAGTAAAAGACAAGTGGATGTCACCCACAGAACGGCGTAGGCAAGCCCCCCGTTACAGAAATCACGTCGCATCATCAGCGCATCCAGTGGTTTTGGATAAACTTGTCACACCTGGAACAATGGATGGTCTAGTTAGAGATAAGGATAAGCCATGGTTGGGTTTCGTGGATGCAAAAGTATCGATCAGGTAATTGTTACTAGGAAGCTTCTAGGAAAATTTATAAAATAAATCTGTTTCGTAGTACGTACGTTAAAGAGTTAGTGGAGCGACAGGGATTTTAAAAGCTCACCTAGGCGCTGGATCTTTTGATTTTCTAACCTAAATTTTCAGAGTCATTTACAAAATTATCGTAGGCAGGATCTCAACGGTGAGTTGAATTATTCTTTACACGAAACAAAATGCTCTGATGCATTATTCTACGTTATTCATGAGACACGAGGAGATCCGTCTGCGTAGATTCTCAAATTCTCTTTTGTCTCTTCCGTATCGACTTGAGACTCTCGTGGTAACTTTTTATTTGCTGTTTCTCTTATACTAGCAGTCGCTGCTGGTGCGTGTCTGCTCAAGCTAAATATCTTCTTACTGTGTTTCAGAGGTAAAAGTTTTGAATTATCAATACGATAAACTCCGTCCTGGCAATGTTATCCTAAATTCGATATAATTGGACTGCTGTCCTCCAGAGAGAAAAATTAAACAAGCCTGGCTGCTCAAGGTTTACGAACGTCACTCCAGAATGGATTGTCGAATTGCATTATTCATGAGAACAGTCCCTAAAGTTTGTCCCCTGGCTGGGCCTTAGGTAATGTAAATCAAAAAGAACTCCAACATGGGGATCATGTCTAATATGAAATTCAGGATCAAAGATCTAACTTTCTCAGGGTCAGTGATCGAGGATTATCTATTTTACCAGGTGAATGGATCTATATTAAAATTATAGGAACCTCTCCTTTACACTTAAAAGTTAAAAATCATCTTTCTCTTTAGAAATTCCTTCTTTGACTTCTTCTCGTCCAGGCTGGTATATACTCATCTTGCCCTAAATGTCAAGAGACACGATCGCCGGTTCAATACTGGGACCGGATGTGGGTCAGTTCCTCACTCGTGTTCCCTTCCGGGTCGATGAAGCACCTCCTGGTACCACGAGGTAAGGAACTTTCTATTGTCATACAGACGAAGCCGCATCAGACATCCTAAACTGCGTCATCGGTTAGCAACTTTCATAAAGCATCATTCAAAAACTGCCAGGGTCGGGCCTACACTTGCTTTTCAAGCAATAGAGAGAAAGAGTCTACATGTGAAATCAGCCGTCATCATTCGTCATCGAATTTACCACAACGAAGTCATCTATGAAATTCCTATTATACCTTCTACAGTGCGTAGATCCTATTGCGATGAAGTTCCTGTCCCAAATATTGTGAAACTTCAAATCCGTCGCAGAAATTTGATTCGAATAATATCACGATGCATTCAGCAATTAAATTGGCTCCTATGGTTTTGGATTACTGCATTGTTTCAAATTGAATAGAGTAAACTAAGTAATTCTATCTATTTAACTGCCGATGCTGGCACGGATGTTGTTAGTACTTTTCTACGTTATCTCGTCTTTCCTTTGAAAGCGCTTAGAATTAGAAATTATTTTTTAATTTAGTAATCAGTTAGTTACATTTAATCAATTGTACTTTTACAAATTTACTGACATGTCTGACGTCATTGTAATCAAGATCCTTACTACTTTAATTAGTCTCCCTTTAACGGCTGGATCCAAACTTTAAGCTGATCATATATTTTATGTTCAAAATTCAGCATTCACATTATACATATATTTTTGCAAAAAAAGCTCTCACTAGGCGCTAAAAAAATTCTCTTTATCGTCAAGCTAAGTGATCCTAGGCGACGTTACGCTTGCCGTTATGCTTTGAGATATATTTCATAAAATTTTAAAGCCAGCAAGCTTGGATTATCCCATTTTACGAAAAGACGTCCATCCAGCCGTATATTTTGATGTTACTGATAATATCAGTAAAAAAAAAAGGGAGAGAGACACGTGAAAGACTTTATAGCATTATCTCTATCCTAATAAAGCTTGTAAAATTAAAAAACTAATTGCCACGTTATAATACAGTTAATAAAATAGATTGGAAGTTCAATGTAAATTGCATTAACCCAGAATAGTAAACTTTTTGCTACCAAATGGTCAATCCAGGAACGTATAGGTTATTATAGGTGCTAATCGAAGGGGGCCTTAGAGTAGGTCAAACCAGAGTACACAGTACTGAACATGTGTGAATACAGTGGCCCGTTCGGTATTATAGCTTGAATGCGTTGCAGGGAATTGGTGCCAGTAACTACACTAGAACGGCTGTTGTTCCGATCTGGTTAACTTGCTGATATAACATCTCAGTTTCCCATAGTGGGATGCTGGCTGCTACCGTTAACGATATTATCCTAGATAACGGTGGCTGGAAACTTGTGCGATTGGAAACGCTCATTGCGATACAGATGCAAACCAGAATGCATATTATAGCAGTAAAACTTGAAGAAAAAAAAAAATCAGAGCGACATAAGATCATTAGCATTGCTCAAGACTAAATAATAATTCATTGCCAGTGGAAAAAGATAGGATTTTGTATAATTGGATATTATCAATGATACAGTGAAATTTAATATGCCAATGATAGCACGCTCTGATTACTATAAATAAGTGGGTATTAATTCTTCATTAATGACACACATTAAAATACGTTAACGGTAACGAGTGGGTTAATCAGAAGCAATAAGAGTAATGATATGACTCACTTTAAGTTTGGTTATCCAAAAAAGATAAAGTACGCGTGCACCCACGACCTACTTTCGTGTCGATCAATGTAAATAAATGTTTTCTTGATTTAATGGAATTATTAGTTAATTAGTAACTCAACGCACTGCTTTGCTGAATCTAGAACTGACTTTGACCACGCTTGGAAACTCTATGCTTGCTCACTCCGCATCGAATGACGGCTGAGAACTGTCCTGACTGGAAGCATCGGCAGAGCGTGCTCGTATGATGACCCCCTTCTATAATACTTGTGGCTCCGTGGATCTACGGCACTCTGTTGACCAGGATGATGATACCGACCACCAGGAAGGGGATGGCTCGTAAATCTCACATTCGTAGAATAAAAATAATTTCATCGGATGTCATTGATGATTCGTACCTGGTGAAATGAAAAATCGTTATTGGAAAGATGAAAAATTGTTCTATGATTTTTTTTAAAGAAAAATAAATATATTTATGTTGACAAACTGAACTCCTGATGTCTCAAGACTTATCATTACTCCGGGTTGGATTTTCAAGCTGGCAGGAACTTGGAATTTCCGGTTCCAGTGGTCCTGGCTTTACGGTACTTCCTGCGGAAGAGACCTGAGTCGAAAATAAGTCTAATGCACTCGTGTAACCAGACATGGTGCATTCGTATCGTAGGACCCGTTGACGTAGTCGAGGAACGGGTCTGGCTCGGCATTCCTAGATGCCTCCGGGCGCAAACCGAGAGCCGTCAAGAGGAAAGGCCCAGTGACCGACATTCCCATTCTCATTCTTCCTGATCCTGGCTGCGTGCCGATCGCGCGTTCCGATCTGCTGCAAGAATCGTCTATTACGCCATGATAAGATAAATATGAATTTTTGAAGGAAAATTGTCCATTCGTGTCTACATGCAAATATTCTTCATCTCATGAGCTTGCCAGATGACGTAGTGTGGGTACGTATGACCTCGGTATACGAGAGACGATCGATAAACAATTTCCCTGATTTGATTAGCTCGGCGAGGGAAACGTTATTATCGTTAATTGCAATTACCAAGGGACTTCGTGTCAGTTGGCAAACATTGATAATTTCACGGCAACCTAACCTCCGTCTCTCCAATTACAGTCAACTGAACGATCCTACGACCGGATGGGACTTCCTAGTTACCAAAAATTCCGGTAGGTGTACTTCCCAGCCTGTCTACTACTCATCACATATTTACATGGCAGCTGCAAACCAAATACAGACCTACCTGGGCCGTCAACGTTCCACTGCTCCTGGGATACGCTTCGATGACTTTTTCAGGAAGCCCAACGAGGTTCCTGGTCCGACGCGATCGACTATGCTTTGCGATATCCACAGAGGCGTGTTAACCGTGTCACTGACGCTTCATGGAAGTCACCCGGGATATCGTCATCGGCTGAGACCTTAATCTTGTCAGAAAGCATCGAGACGTATGGACAAGCGGTAGCTGTAAAACGTCAACATTACACTAACCTATAAGTCAAACGAGAGACTTACAAAAGACTCTATTGTTAGGCTCCGGGTAAACTGGGACAATCAATGATTTTTTTTTTAAAGATAGCAATATTCCACTTTTCTCGGTTCGAGGAGTTCTGCTGTATTATCGATGTCGATCAATGACCTGATCGATCGATCGGTCAATGCCTGGGATGTTGTTCTGGTGGATGATGCATGTCGTGTTTTTTTAGGCTGTGTAGGCCGGTAGGACACGCCTGACGTCACTGAGGTGGATGCCCCCGGACACGATATGCGTATAGAAAGTGCGACCGCTCACAAAGAAAGGCTCTCTTGCTCGTATAAACGAAGCTACGTATTCACGCACTTTTACCTACACACTGATCAGGGTGTCCGAGGAGACTCTCGAGACCCACGCCTTGTGCTCTTCTTTCATGCTTCGTCTACCTTTTTTACTAGCTGATGAGCAACCCTTGGACTTTTTTACGGTATTTCCTAACTCTTGATTATACAGCTCTCTGTACGGTGCGGTACTCGGTACCGTTTCGCTTCTTAAGAAGGATGCGATTACGCAATCTCTTGGTTTCGTGGGCATGCAACTGTACTTCCTATTTCCGACCTGGATTCCGACATCTTGTCGATAACTTAAATGGAAATTATATTCGGTAGCTGCTGAATTCTTCCTGGTCTGTACTTGCTTTTGGTGTTCATTCTTTATATAATTTTCGTGAGGTAATAATCTCTATATGAAATACCTGGGTAATTTTAAGGTTATGAATGACGCTTTAGTTGTCGCGTTTGAGGTTTCAACAAAAGTAGATCATGGCTCTTTGCATATGTTCGTCCGGAAGGTCTCTTGCTAATCGCATCGCAGCGTGACTTGTTTTGTTTTTTTATTTGTGATGGACAATTAGTCAGGGTCATAGTGGATGGAGGTTGATGTGGGCACCGAAACCTTCATGGATTATCTTAAATATGTTTGTTCAAAGTCAACATTGAGAATAATGATCCGGTTTAGGATAATTTAAATGCCGTGCATTCGATGGAGTATTATATTACTCTGGATAATAATTAATGTAGATAATGAATTTCCTTATGAGAATACTTTCCAGCAGTTTGTGGAAATCCCACGAATACAATGAATATGAGAAAGTAAGAATCGTGTTCTTGCTCATTTAAGTTGAAGTCTTCGGAAATCTCAGCGCCCTGGTGAACTGTAGATCTTAAACCGGAAGTGAAGCAATTATGGGCTTCTGTCAAATGATAAATGGATCTTCTTTATGTATGCGCATTAAAAATTCGCATTATGACGTTGAATTATATGTATATTAGGGAAAACTAGTTTTTTTCTACCAGACCGTTTGGTAAATTTATATGAATTTTGAAATTTTCTAATCATTCTTCAAGTTGAACGAGGATGGTGTTTATGCGCAGTGCGGCCATTTTTTGGATTACCATTGCGCACGTGCTTCCACGTATGTCACAGTGTCGTGCATAACCTCCCGGGCGAAATAAAGACTGAGAGTTTTAATCTATTTGATTTTTAACGGGTTTTTGGATTAGATAATACAAGTGGTAGCTTAAGAAATTACGAAAATGGTGTCCGTTTTAAATACGGTGGACACTGCTCACGAGGACATGATCCACGATGCTGAAATGGATTACTATGGTTTAAGGTTAGCAACCTGTTCCAGTGACAATTCTGTGAAGATTTTTGATTTGAAGAATGGCACGCAAAGCTTGGTGGCCGATCTTAAGGGTCACATAGGTCCCGTCTGGCAAGTTGCTTGGGCACATCCGAAATTTGGCAACCTTTTGGCCTCCTGCAGTTATGATAGGTATGATTCGGTGTGAATATTTCATGGAGTCTTTCTTATTAGACCTTACTACTGCTTATCAGGAAGGTCATAATCTGGAAAGAGCTTGGAGAATGGACCAAAATCTATGAACATACGAGTCATGATTCTTCTGTTAATTCCATCGCCTGGGCACCCCATGAATTTGGACTTATTCTGGCTTGTGGTAGCTCCGATGGCACTATATCCATTCTCACTAATAATGGCGATACCTGGGAAGTTCAGAAGATTCCCAGTGCTCATACTATCGGCTGTAATGCTGTTAGTTGGTGTCCTGCCATAGAGCCAAATTACGATTCGAATTCACCTCATCAGAGAAGTGGACCAGTGAAGAGGCTAGCAACTGGAGGTTGCGATAATTTAGTTAAGATTTGGAAAGAAGAAGGAGACAGATGGATCGAAGAAAATAAGCTAGAAGCTCACAGTGATTGGGTACTACGCTAATTCCTAATATGATTACTGACAAAAATAATATAACGATTATATAAACATATTGATCGTTATTGTAGGTGAGAGACGTAGCCTGGGCTCCAGCAGTAGGACCACCGAAAGCTGCTTTGGCGTCCTGCTCCCAGGATCGACGCGTGGTTGTCTGGACTTCAACTGATTATATCAGTTGGACACCAAATGTCCTGCACGTATTCGACGACGTCGTCTGGAACGTCAGCTGGTCCCTTACAGGAGGTATTCTGGCAGTTAGCGGAGGAGATAACAAAGTATCTCTGTGGCGTGAGAATTCTGAAGGCCAGTGGGCCTGCATTTCTGAATTAAACAAAGGTCAAGGAAATCTGAATAACGCAGATCAACGAGCTCTATAACCCCTTATCACTAATGCTTAATTCCACTAATAACAGTGAAATGTATCATAAAGGTTCATAGACATAAGCAAAACTAAGATAAAATAAAAAGTCGTAGCTGTTTTATAAAAATTAATAATCGGCCATCATTTTTCACTATCCTCTCACTAATCAGAGGAATGGGTCTCAAGATTGCAAAAGACATTTTGTAAATTCAACTGTAAAATATTATACTTCGGTGATGTACTTTTGTGCAATAGCACAGTACGATACATTACAATCCTGGATGTGTTAATGTGCAAAACAATGAGCGTACAATTACGCAAACCCGACAATACAGGGCGAATACAATTGAAAATATCTTTACAAAAATGCATAAAGACTCCTACTTTCGTAGAAAAAGAATCGATAACGAAGACAGAGGAAATAGAAGAATGATTGCAAAAAGTTAAAGAAATGATGTACAATCGAATCGCAGCTCATTCTTGAGTATATAAAGAAGCAGCGAAAACAATGTCCCGCTTAATAGCTGTCGAGGCTTCCTCCATTTTTTCTTTAAGGACAGGGTCGCCGATAATTACAGCTGCATTCTTCACGTCGCGCAGAGTTTCGTTCAGCTGCTGAATACACCTAACAATAATTCCTTCCTGAACGTCTGTTGGTTCCATAATTTTAGTAAATGGTTTTTCTCGTGCCCACTCGTAGACGACCTCCACCAAGTTAAAATTCAAAGGTTCGGTCGGATCTACCCCAAACTCCTTTTCCACTGACACAATAGCGTCGTATACCTCAGTTAAAGCTTTACAACTCTGAAAAACACAAGAAGGTTAATTATACGCTTTAAATGTTAATTATCCAAAATACATACCTTTTGCAATGAATCCAAATGACTAGGAAGTTCAAGTTGTTCGTTACTCCTTTGCTGATAAACAAGCGCTGACAGCAGAGCAGCTATCTCTGCTGGTGGTAAAACTGTCAGGATGTTTCTGAAGACCAATTCCGTGATGAGCAGCTCGTGGGTCCCCATTTCCAACGCAACTCTACCCTTTAGTGCCACTGTGACAAAAAATTATTCAATAATGAAAGTAGCTGCAGTCATTTTTTTTTTATTTCTAGATGAACATATTTCAACCTGTATGTCCATCAGCTGCGTAACAAAATTATGTTTCCAGTACGATGGATGATTTTTAAGAATACAAGAATAATCATGCATCGTTGAACTTTCTTACCTCTCTCATCCTGATCTATGTATCGAAGATGCCTAAGCACTTCTACTTTGTTCTTATAATCTGGATAAAACGTTAAACTCTCATCACTGAGTGCAAATTGAAGTTTTGCTCTACGGTCCTCAAGTTCTTTTCTCATGAAAACCAGCTCGAACTGTTCCTCAAAGTTAACAATGTCTCCGTACTTGAAATTGCTTAATTTGCTTTTCAAATTCTCCAGATACGTCATATTAGTTAAGAGTTCATGATCATTCACACTCATATCTGTATAAGGTAAAAGGATCTCAGGATTCGCTGCAGCATTTAAGGATATAGTTGTCAGTTCTTGTATGGCTGCTTGACACGTAGGACCAGGTGGAGTGTCTCTTTAAGAATGAAGATGCAAAAATTAATTAAAATAAAAAATCCTACAACGTTCCCACTGGGATTTAACAAAGTATCCTAAAACATACTTGAATCGTGGTATCAGACGTCTCTCCCAGTCACTAATTATCAAATTACTATCAACCTTCATCGTACAATTGGTAATTTCTAATATATCATCTGCAGGAATCTGTAGAACTTGATGCGAAGCAACTCCCTCAGGAACGAATAATTCCTTTTTCGTTAATGCAATCATCTTATAGTAATTAATAGACTTGAGATTAGATTCAGGTTTCGAACCTGGAGTCTCCAACTGTATATCATCACTCGAGGGTGTCTCTTCAGGATTGTCCAGCAGCAGTACCTTGTACTGTAAGTCTACACCCTTTGGTATGATGCGCAACAAAAGAGCTAGCTTATTATAATGATGCATATGAGATACAATCAGGATCCTGCCGACGGTTAAAGCCTTGGAGGGTTTCTTCATGGTGAACATCCGAGGTTTCAGTGACTTCAGCTCCTGAATATATTCCTTGGCGATAGTATAAAATTCAGCAATTTGTTTCTGAAGATCACTCAACTCTGGCAAATCTGCCAATTGCTTCTCTATCTCGTTAAGGTCTTTCTTAAATTTCTGTTGTTTTGATATCAGTTTCGATTCCTTGAAGGATCTCCTCATCATCCCCTCTACGGTAACTGCTTCGCTGATTCTTCGCAAATTTAATATCATCGAATACGTAACCCGGAATTGAGACTCTAGATTTTTTGGTTCACCGCACATCATGTTCTTCAATTCCAACGGAGAAGGTATGTCGTTCTTACACATTATTATGACGGTTCCTGTAGGATCCAAACCTCGACGACCAGCTCGGCCTGCCATCTGAATGTATTCTGCAGGATACAAAGTACGAAATCCAGTTCCGTCGTATTTTCTTACAGAATCAAAGACGACGGTACGTGCTGGCATGTTGACGCCCATAGCGAAGGTTTCGGTGGCAAATAAGAGCTGAAAAGTCAAAAGACCTAATTAATTAGAAATAGAATTACAAATTGATTAAGTAAGATTACAATTTACTTGCAGTACCTTGACCACTCCAGTCTGAAACAATATTTCTACAATTTCCTTGAGTATTGGCAAAATTCCACTATGATGCACTCCGATACCTTTAGAAAGGTACATCTGCATCTTCTTGACTTGCGGCAGCATTGTGTCCGATTGTTTTAAACGTTTTATACACCGTGTGAAGAAAGTATTAATTGATTCCTTCTCGGTTTTCGTTGTCAAATCAATAGACTCCAGTGCCTCTGCATTCTTGTCACAACGATTCCTAGATAAAGTAAAGGCGACTACCGGCAAATTATTCTAAGGAATAAAATTCTTCTTTATCACAATGTTTCATGGTTACGTAAAACCTGGTTAAGACATTAAAAAGTACCTCGCTACGAAGATGATCTATAAAAGCAAGCCACATTGTTTTTTCTTTATTCTGAGGATTTCTGTCCTTCTTATCCATTATTGGCTTTGTGCTTCTACGAGTATCTGGACCATAAGGACCTTTCTTCTCTTCGGCAGCAGTTTTTGCAGCTTTGGCTGCATTGTATCTAGACAGAATATTACTTTTTTTTCTTTTTGTAACAGTATATTAGGATCTTATGAGAAACAGCAACCTACCCATCCATTAAAAAATCTCCTTTGCTGTTAAGGATCAGGAATCTTTCATTTTTGGTCTTTTTATTCATACCGGTGTAGAGGAAGTGTTGCAGTGGTACAGGTCGTTTCAAAGTACTTATCACGTACATCTTTCGTTTCTTTATTTGTCCTACCCAGTTGGCAAATATCAGGGGATTTGGTACGGTTGCTGATAGCATAACGATGTTGACCGTTGGTGGTAACAGAATCACCACTTCCTCCCAAACGTGACCACGCTAGAATAATCCAGGTCGGTCAATCAGGCTAAATAAATCATAAGGACTAAATGCAGACTGCTTACTCACGTCCTCATTGTTGATATAGTGCACTTCGTCGAATATTACGTATTCCAAATCTCTAAGAACCTCGGAAGCACAGTAGAGCATTGACTGAAGAATTTCAGTAGTCATAATGAGACAAGAAGCCGTTTGATTGATTTGAAAGTCGCCGGTAATTAAACCAACGCTGTCAAATTTATTCTTAAAATCGCGATACTTTTGATTTGAAAGAGCTTTTATAGGCGACGTATAAATAGTTCTAGACGGGATGTTACATAAATTAATTAGAATCACTTCTTTGATTCACTCCGGTATAGATTTACCTTGTCATATGCCTTTGACTCAAAGCTATAGCATATTCTGCTACCGTAGTCTTTCCAGCAGATGTGTGTGCTGCTACGAAGACATTGCAACCCTCCTCAAGTTTAATAACAGCCTGTTTTTGAAACGTGTCCAGTTCGTAATCATACTTGAATGCTAGATCTGGGACCTTTTCTTCAAAATTGGCTACTGGAACGGAAACATCAAGCATTTCTGCCCATTCCATTTCTGTTTTGAGAGAGGTACTCGTCGATGTTATATTCAAAACAGATGCTTCGGGCTTTGTCTGAATATCTGTAACCTCGTCCAGCTTCTTTAAATCAATTTCCACGTCGTTCCTGCTTGTTTCCTCTTTCTTTGTTTCCGAAGGTGTCGACCAGAGTCCAACTAAATTCTTCTGTTCGTGAACCATTGCCAATAAGTTCACTTCTTCAGATTCTACTTCAGATTCCATGGATTCTGGCGTTGGAGAAGCTGTCTTTTCAATTTCTTTATCCCTCGGAGTACAGTTATCACTCTTGAATTCGATGCCTGCGCTGAAGCCTTTTGCTAAGGTTCTAAGATTATTTTCAAAATCTATATCTATAGTCATGTCGTTCTTCGTTGGTTCCAGTTCTTCGAAACCACCAGGCCAGAATATACAATTGCTCGCACTGCCTGGTTCACATTTTCATAATACATTAAATTATACTATGAAACAATGCAAGATAAAATAGTTGGTAAAAAATGTAATACCCTACACACCTCTGACTCCTTCTGCCGGTGGTCCTGGTGCTCTGCTCATCGACATAGAGTTCCTTGCAGTCTCTCCTGCTCCTTGTAACGGGACTTCCTTCATATCTTTTATACTGCCTGTTATAGGATCTCTGTCAAATCTTAAAGTCGTGCCTATAGGTGCTAAGTCGGAATGTAATAATGAAAGAATGTCAGGTTCCCTTGGCCAGTAACACTGTACATTTTCCACCCGGTGAATGGGCAGCCTTTCAGGACAATCAATGTACGCACGTAATTCAGATTTTATGTCACTCAGTATAGGCGGTGGACCAAACGGCATCTAAAATAATAAAGTTGTACATTAATCATTTATACATTCTAACACCTACGTCTAGTTATTGCAGCAATTAAAAAAAATGTTTATTTGAACTTTTAAATCAGAGCGCAGTTTATCATTATTACAAAAACAAAAATTGTAAAACATATGCACTTCTATACTTCATAATGTCTGTGCTTCGTAATTTTATGATTAATTTATACATATCTTGCATAATGCTGATTATAAAAGATCCTATATATTTTGGAAACTGAAAGTGCTGGCATCGATTGAAGTGTAAATATAGGAGGTTGTAATTCATAAAATCTGTCTTGTTGTTCCAATAAGATTGACTGGCTGCAATAAGGATTCTTTTGTATAATATTTAATCTCGAAAGTTACCTCCACGTTATATTTGCCTTTTGTGTCGTTCATCTTTGAATAAAAATATGACTTGTTCAGCGAGGTTTATTAATGTTTACAGCAATTCGGAGGATTATGATCGACGTTCCGAGTGGTTCGAAGTGACATAAGTAAATTCGATGCACTACCGCCATCTGTATCTTTTGAGAAAATTTATTACTATCAAAAATTACTAAACGTCGATATGAAAGGACGCTGTTTTACTGAATGACAGTAAAGAAAATTATCGCCTCTCGTTGCGCCCTCTGACAGCAATATTGAGAAACATTGACATAGAAATAAATGGAGGATTGTGTGGTTCACAGAATGCTTTGATGAATTATTTTACATTTAATAAAAGAATCGATAGAGTTTTACAATGATGAGTTGTTCCGGTATCTTATCTGCATTTTCCAGGTAGATTTTTATGTTTTCCACATGTGTCATTTTTATTTTTATATAGAATTCATTTTGGTCATGTTATAACCTCTTGCTGTAGAAAATAATGTTATAATAATTTCTTTCAGAAAATAATTATTTTTGTGTGCGCCGGTGTCGGTAGCTCTTTTTCAATATATAGAATCCTTTTATAAACTACCCTGTCTACATAATTTATTTTCCTTTCATAGAAAATTCAAATAGCAATGAAATTTATGTAAAGCAATTCGGTCAAATTGAGATTTATAATTACTATTTTGCAGGCTAACAATATACAACCGATCCAACCCAGTAAGAAATATTTCTACCAATACGATACCCCTGTTCTTCAGAATCACCGATTCTCTTCTGTAACTACAATACTTTATCGTGATCTTGTTTCTGTAGATAGTAATAATTTCATTGATTTTTACATACTCAATTACAGAGCCGAACCTTTGAAGAAGAAAAAGAAACTAGACCCAGCAATTATTAAACAAAGAGAAGAGAGGAAAAAGAAGAAATTAGAGAAATTAATTAAAAGACTAGAAAAGCATGCTAAACAGTTAAAACCAATAGATGAGCTAGAGGTTCCTTTAAAATTAATCGATGAAAGAAAGTAAGTATCTGTCACATTATCAAATCATAGTTCATATATCAATACAGTTTCTACTAACCTATTTTTATTTAAGGATACGTCTCAGACAGATCCCACCGCTATCTCCCGAAGTAATAGAGGAAAGAATATTACTGCAAAAAGAATGGGCCAGATATAAGCTAAGCCAGAATTTAGCTAACATCCAAAAGTTAGATAACATAATGTATTCTCAACAAAGAGCTCTGGATGAACTCAAGGCAGTATCGGAAGACCTATATAACGAAGCAATACAGGTAAACAAGATGAAGCAACAATTACAAACAATCTACAAATACTATATATTCTTACAGCTTGATATTCGCATACTACCACATACGTCAACTGGTCCTGTGAGAACTCCACCGATAGAAAACTATGAGATTCCAGATGGAGACTATACAGACATAAGTCGTAGATTTGAAGGAGAGACGTGAAAGTAATAATAGACTTATACCTAGTGTCTATAAAAAATTAGATCATCGAATAAAATATTTGTCACCGTACAAGATCGATCCCTTCTCAATCCAACATCTTACTCACAATCTTTCACATCGCACTGTTGACAATTGCAATCTAAGAAAAATCCACTACGAATCAATTTAAAATACTTTTATTTCTTGGGTAAAAAACAACGGTACAATTATATACAAATAATTTATACGATTTGCTACTTGACGAACGTTTTCGTAATTAGACACTGTACCAGACAAATGTACGCAGCCTCTGGAAACTGTAATTGCAGATATGACTTGTCTCTTCTACGATATACAAAATTACATAAAGATTAACATAAGGTGTCATTACGAATATGTCGCAGTTTAGGATAAATCGTAGCGCAAGGATATTACGCGAAACAATAAGCTATTATGATAACAGAGTCAGATACAGTAAGCGTAATTTGTTAATTCTTCCGTAGAAAAGAAGAAATTAGAAAGATAAAGTCGGTGTAAGCATTTATACTAATTAATCTAGAACCTCGTCCGGCAATTAGATGCGCGTTTCGTATAAAACGACAACCCGAATGCATAAATAAATTTTATAAATAAAAATTAGCATTTGTATAGCAAACGAGATAAAGTTCAGAAAAAAAAAATGGGACAAACATATTTTCGTAAAGACAATAATTTTTAATAAAATATTCAATAATCTGATATGCTAAATCAGATGGCTGACTAGTAAACGTAATTGGCACGAATTCTTAATAATTCACTGATAAAAGACAAAGGTCATTCGCGGACCTCATAAACAGAAAGGAAAAATAGAATTAAAAAAATGCAGATTATCCCTTATTTGCCGAACGCTGTTCTAGTCGTTGAAGTAAAGATACACGTACCGATAGTACCCAGCAAACGCACAACATTTTATGCAATATATTTATTATGCATAAATTACATGCAAGCTATTGATTCCTACTGAAATAAATAACACGTTGCAGTCCCTATGTGAATAGACACACAGGTCACGTATCTAAGTATGTATTGAAATGTAGGTATGGAAAAAAAAAGTTACAGCAAAATTCTAGGGCGTTTCTGCGCATGCAATCAATTTTTTGCTGTAAGTGTATAGTCAGTAAAAAGGCAACATTGAATTTCCAAAAAGACGTGTAACGTGTTGCATATGTATAAGAGGGCAATATTAAATTTCCCAAAAAAAAAAATGTAACGTGTTACATATGTATAAGAGGGCAACATAGAATTTCCAAAAAAATGTAACGTGTTACATATGTATAAGAGGGCAACATAGAATTTCCAAAAAAAAAAATGTAACGTGTTACATATGTATAAGAGGGCAACATAGAATTTCCAAAAAAATGTAACGTGTTACATATGTATAAGAGGGCAACATAGAATTTCCAAAAAAAAAA
>JASANN010000249.1:995648-1026280 GCA_031762395.1 Calameuta pygmaea
CTCTCTCTCTCTCTCTCTCTCTCTCTCTCTCTCTCTCTCTCTCTCTCTCTCTCTCTCTCTCTCTCTCTCTCTTTTCCCTCAACCATTTGCGGCTATTTCTCCTCGCGCGTCTCTCGAGGACTCGAGCATTGCGCCCTTCCGAAATGCCTTCACGTATTGCGGCAACTTATTTCCGTCAAAAGTATTTTTGGTGTCGGTCGATCTTATCGCGCTCGGTTCCTCTTGACACCTGCCGCGACGCGTCAGCGAGACTCGGTTGGCGGAATGTGGTTTCTTAAATTTCTGTTATTACCCATTTTCTTTCTCCAGAGCGTATTCGCTGTTCACGATCGATTCGCTGCGCGTACAACACGTGGGCTCCGTTCGTTCTCTGCCAATTTTCTGTAAGACGCGCAGGTGTCTACGTCGTCCCAATTGGCGAAATCCGTGCGAAGCCTCCGAAGGAAACTTCGATAGTGCATGCAGTACCTACCCTTTTTCCTTGGCAAAGAGTGAAAGCTGTCTTTGGGTATTCCAAGGGAAGATCAGTGAATCTTTTTGGACACGAAGGTGCGGCGGGTATCGACAGCCCATCGATTCGAACTCTCGGAAAAAGCGATCGCAGTTCATCACGATGGCGTCGCGACGTGCCAGAACCTCGTGGAAGGTTTAAACGGTAAAACCTGGTAGCGATGCTTCCGCCGAGGGAGATCGAAATGAATCTTCGGGTGGCTGCCTTTATTTAACTCGCGTCCAAAGCCGGGACAGGGTGGGCCATGCGTCTTCGCCTAATCTAACCTATATTTCCTCTATTTCAGCTCGAAGCCAGCTATCGCTCCGTTCCGCCCCTCCCAAGCTACCCGAACCAAGCCCGAATCCACCCTTGCACATCCCCCACACCTCTCAGTCTCCTTTGCTCCCTTAACCGCTGCTCGTTTTGTCCCCTCTACGTACAGCACCGCCGCGCGTACACCAGACACACTGTACCTAGCCGCACCTACTACGACCACATTACCAGAGAGGCGTCAGCCTTCTTTGGCGCACCGGGTATTTCCATCCTATATATATATAAAAGGGATGTAATATCACCAGCATTAAAACCTGATCCGGCACTTTGCGGGCCAAATTGAATTTTCGTCGGAGATAAAATGTCGCGCATTTACTTAAACCATTATCTAGGAGTAGGGACGCCGGCGGGTCCAGCCACGGCCTATGCACCCTTTCACCAGTAACCATCCCCCGGTACAACACCTTACTCGTTCTCTGGCCATCAAGTGGAGTACCATACCTCTGCTGGCCGTATAGCAAGGCCTGAAATACTTTACAAACGCAGAACCACCCTGCGAGTGACTCGACGCTTTGCTACACTATACACCCGTGTCCGCGCCTTCGGTAGCTTCCGTTGCCAGCAAGGTGCACTCTGTCAGCACCAATGCTACCGGCGATGCCAGACTGCCACTTCAAAGCCCAGCGCCATCCTGGACCACCCACTGCACTGGAGCACCCACGCGGATCCACCTATGCCCATTCATCTATGCCTGCATAAGCCCGTTCTACCTATTTCAAGGATTTCTATATCGGCTTCCAGTCGATTCGATCAGCCTCCCTTTCACCTTATTTCTCCATACTCAACCGACCCTTGGCTAGTTTTGCATTTATTGTTATGTACACCTTTCACGTGTGTCGCGTTAACGATTTCTTCGGGTCATCGAGTAATGGCACAAGCCACGAGCGAGATACAGCAAAATATCACAGCCCTCCAGCATCGTTCGTGTTTCATCCCTACCTTTTTTTCCCACAGTTTTTTTTCGTTCCTAGCCTTTGTCACCGTAAGCTACAATCAGGTCACCGATACTCGGCTTCGTTATAACAATAGGATTATATGATCAGCAAGCTCACGCTCCTGTTCGACATTATCAGCATTGCCTTCGAGACCATGCTATACGCACTCTAATAACCAAGGACGAGTCTCGCTGGTTATTTTGACTTGTAAACAAGCAATTACCGAATCAAGCATCCACCAATTTCCATGGAGACCAGCCTGTCGTGCTGATAGGTATATGTTTACCTCATCTCGGTGCCCCGAGTGAAATTGAGCGGGACTTCAATTCATTCGGGAAGGAGATGATCCTCAGTCCTCGACGACTTGTGGATCGACGAAGGACACATGCGTGTCTTTCCAGTCGGTACCGGAATAAAGATATTTACGTAGCCCCCAGGGAAACTTCAGTCTCCATGGGTAGCACACGTACAATAGGTAGCAATTATGTAGAGTGGCCACCGTCTAGCCAGGCCTCTACCATACTAGGCGTTCCAGTCATCGCTTGTTAACGCTGTGCGTAGGGTGTCTCAGAAATATGAGAATTTCTCTCGCTAGATATCCTCGGTTCTCGGCAAGCAATGCTCCACCCCGCCATTCTCTGCCGTGACTGTTACGTCTCCATGCTGCTCCCCGTGTGCCTTGTAAGAACCGTCCAGCAAGAAGTGGCGAGATGCACTCACGGATATTAACAAGTAATTCTGGGATGAGAATCGTCAGTTTCCGGAGTCTAGCAGATTAACGATGCTTCGCTCTGGATTAGTTCAAGTACTTGAACGAAAGAATATATAATTTTCACTTGCACCCGGTATAACGAATAGCCGCGTCGTTAGGGAGAATTTTAAATGCACTTGCTATCCACCTTTAAATGTTTTTGTAAATTATGCACACGTTACTCTGTAACGCTGTAATGATTAAGCGCCTTGCGGTACCCACGTGCAAAGCGCGAAGTCCTATAGTTACGAGGAGGCATGTCGGAGAGGTCTAGACTTTAAATGCACAGTTATTATAGAACCGGATGAGAAACTCGTGCACAACAAAGAGAGCGAACAGTGAATAAAAGTTCAGGTGCGAAAAGAGCAGTTTTCAATGGCACCTCGCTGGGCGACGAAACGAGTGCTCGAGGGTGAAAAAAAGCCGCCAGTGGACGCTACGTATCCCGACGGAAAGGGTGTCTCGCGTTCGGGGCGGGAGTTTGCTGGCATCTAGAGGGGTAGGCGCGGTTCCAGTAAGTGGCGGGCGGCTTTATTTATTTTGGAATGCCCCCCCCTTTGACAATGGCAATCAAGATCCATTGTGCAGCGAGGTGCGACGAGGCGGCCCTCCGATTCCATGCATAACTTCGAAACGCGCGATACAAACAGAGCACGCGGGCCAAGGGATGAAGCGTGAGTGGGAGAGAGAGAGAGAAAGAGAGATAGGGAGAGGACGAGAGAGGACAGGGTCCCCGTGTATACCAGAGAAGTATGAGAGCCGGTAGGAGCCGGCGAGCCGACTGGGGCTGCGTTGTGTGAAATTATCGGTTCGGGGATTCGAGGGTGAGTCATGCCCGTTTGTTTCTAGGCGACGGAAAGGGCTCCACTTGCTCTATGGATAATTTAACCCGCGGTACCCTGAATGGATTATAATTGGTGATGACAGCACGTCACTAGAGGCGGTATTCACGCGCTGGTAGCAGACGTCGGACTCGTAGATCGGATACGAGACACATCATCCTCGTGGCAGATTCTATAACGGATGTCTCGGTTGGGATATACGACCGGACGAAATCTACGAGTGCGAGATAAATCTACGATCTCTGCTGTACGCTGTTCCGCTTGGTTGGAGATAACAAGAAGAGTGAGCCAGAGAATATGGCAGATGTGCTATATGTACACTCATAGCTGCGAACCAGTTTCCGGTTAAGTATCCCGTCCATCATCCGGCGGACTTTGGTGCGACATTAACGAACGGAATTGGAAGTTCCGAGCGGTCCTAGCAAATCAGCGCTAAGCGTCCGGCTCCCTGCCAATTCGATTCAATTAACAAGGCGGCGCCCTAATTTCTAGGCACCCCTTTGCGCACCTAGGACGCTGCGTTAATTCTATTTCGGTGGGTGGTGCAGGCCACCGGTGTCGACGGCAACGGGGTTTCGGGGTATAGGGTAAGGACATGACATATAGGGCCAGTCGCATTCTATTGTACTCGAGAGTCGAGGTATTGCCCCAACCAGCTATAATTACGTCATCGTCATTGTTTCGGCGTATATCTACCCGGCGAGATTGCGAATGGTTGGACAACCCTTACCAGGATTCACCGTGTCAGAGTGCCTGTGCGACGTCCGTGCAACCCCTCGATGCACGTGCGCCTGCTACCCCTTTTGCTACACATACACAGCTAATGCGACGTTACGCCAGTTATGTTATGTCGGCTATGCTGACCACACTCTAGGGAAGCGAATAGCTTCAGGACTAAAGCCAGGACCACCTGGTCCTGGACTGGGGTTGCGCGTTTACCCCTGGCAGAGACGCCACGACCTCTCGTTCCCCCCATCTCTTCCAACGTTACACTTCTCCGCGCCATGCTTGACCTAACCCTTCGCATTTCGCAAATTATCGGTGTATTGGGTGCAATTGGCTATGCTGCTTGCTCTAGACCACCAGGTTAAACCGCATCAGCATCCCTCGAACGAAGCACCTTTGCTAGGCAGTATCGTATGGTCTCGTGAGGCCTGTACTCTAAGTGTACACAGTGTCTACTAATGGACGCATCATTTCCCTCGGTCTTCGACGAGCGCATAAAGGTGACGCGCTATAGGCACTTTGAACAGTTTAGACTGAGCGTCTACGGTGCAAGATGTCTAGCCTAATGGGTTTCGGCGAGTAATAAGAATACACGTGAGTTCGGGTTCATTGGGCCGTAGGTAGAATATACGCAGCCAGAGATTAAATCGGATCCAAAGCGCCCGGGCAATACGTTTAGTCAGTCTGAAAGTCGTGGAAGGGAGAGGATACCACGACGTCTCGGAGTTTCATAAACATAATTATGCTAACTACCCAGCCAACGTAGGATCAGCGCAAGGAAATTCGAGTTCAAACTCGGCTCTGTTCAACTCCACTGCTTGAATCTCGTTAACGCTTTAGCCATCCCCTGTCGTTCCTCTCCGTTACGCGTTACGCTCTCTCGCTCTCTCACGTGACTCACGCAAATACCTTTAGTCTCCGTCGGCAACACGGGCAGCCTTAAAATGCCACCCGTTAACGCGATTGTTTCCTCCTTATTGTTCGTGCGACACGCTACTTTACCTATCTACACTTTTTTTTTTCCCCTCTTTAAACGCCCTTTCTCAGTTTCTTATGCTTGCGACAACTACCCTCGTTCCTACCGTGTATTACTATATTCCTGGACGAGAAAGGTTCCCGTCACCATAGCATCGTGTATCTTGAATATTTTTTCTGAACCCTGCTTAACGAAATCGAAATCTCCTTGTGAACCCACTTCCGGCAATTAGACGACGAAACGAAGGAAAGTGGCTCTTGTCTTTACAGATGATCTCCTATACCTTAGCAAAGCCTGCTTGATTATCTCGTTATGTCGCGTCATTCGGGTACAGGGAGTCGTCTAACCCCATTGTACGGTGTATAATGGTTTTCCCAGTGCGTGCTGGCAGTGCGAACGGTGGTTGATTTAGGGAAGGAACCACCGCAAACAAATTCATCCCCCTCGAGTCTCCTTGAGTGAAATTCAGCCTGCTCTAGGCACTTCCTTTCTCTTAAGCATCTCTTAGAAAGTTCTAAGTCTGTGTGAAGTAACAGACGTGTGTGACAACCTTCGAAAATTTAATTTCCCCCGTGTAGTCTGAACGCTTCGGAAATTCTCCCCTTCTTACATCCCCTTTTTATGCACGCGCATCGATGTACGCCCAGATATATCCATTCTCCTCTATGTACCTACGTAGCCGAAGAAGACAGGCCGTCGTCTCTTGCCACCGGCTCAGTCGACGATACGTGAAATAAAACGGATATTAAATCTAGCCGGAGCTAATTTCCTTCGACTTTTCAAAAATTCCCGACAATCACTCGCTACGGCGATCCCTGCTTTTCCTGCAGAGACACTCGGAGCAGCATCAACATCTTCAGAATCGACAGCAGATCCTCTCTTCCCGGTATATCGGATGAAGACGAGCGTAGAGAACGCCTCCTGAATATTCAGCCACACTCTGGGCTTTAGTTGAGAAAGGCATCCGATGGATGAAGAGGAATCGAAATACATACAGCGGTGTGGGGACCGTCGACCAAATCGAATTCTGGATTCGAATTTGACGAGTGACAGCCGACGCGTAGATACGATTAAGTCCGCCACGAAATTCGTCCCGTGTCAATTCCCCGTTGAGGTCTCTCGTCGATGTGTACCCCTCGTGCACGAGAGCACGCATGGAGACCAACCAGGAGTACGAACTTCCTACAGCACGATCAGACAGATATAGAGATGACGTCGACTGAGATAACACGGTGCTGAGGGTTAGGGTAATACGTAGGTGGATACTACCTGGAGCCACCTGGACAGACTAGGATCATTAGAAGCGATATTACAAGAGTTACAATGGACCAGCACACGCGCTACCTCATCCCGTTCACGGGTATCGTTAACGCCATTGTTCAGAGAAATCCCTTTTGAAAGGGAAAGGTACTTGCTCATCACCTATGTATACCTATCTAACAGTATGGAACAAGTCACCATACTCAATACAGAGCATCGTCATCCTTACTCATCAAGATCAAGTCGGGCTAGCACCTTCCTATGTATATCTATTCCGCCTGGGAGCCGAAGCTTCGTCGGTAATCCGAGAGCCTGTAGTCTCTGACATTCGACGCCACAATATTGGCGATGCTTTCAGCCGCGGCAAACAACAACAAGAGGATGAACGCTTGGAGCTCACCCATCGTTCAGACTGTGGTCTATGTTTCTGGGACAGCAACATTTTTATATCGTCGGACGATCGAATCTGCTCGGAGAACAATGGCGGGTCCTGGCATCTCGGCACCTCGACTCATTGCTCTCAGGGAACAGTGGCTCTTGAAGTGCCGTTAATGCCGTCCGTCAAAGAAAGGCTTAACGTACGTACTTCGGGCTACAATGTGCCCGTTGTAGCGGTGGGAACCTCTCATGTCGCGAACAAGATCGGAGACGTCTGATGGGAGTACCTTCGTTTAGGTGATAAGCATGCCTATCTAGAAGGACCTTCCGTCTGACGCGTTTGCGAGTATTATATTCTGGAGTTGTGCTTTTTTCTTTCTGAAATTTTTATTCTGTTTACGATACTTCAAATTCAATTTACTTGAACAGTACGGAATTTTAGATTTTGCAAAATAAGTTTTAATGCAACATTTTTTTAGGCAAAATTGGTAACGGGATGCGGTGTCTACGAAGAATCAAAATTGTCTTCTGGTGTTAGAATTCTAATAAGTTGAAACTCGAAGCGCACAATTACCATTATTGTTATCAATGCACCAGCGTCAGTAGCATAACAGCAGCGGAAGTGGGAGTCCGAAGAAAGAGAGATATCGCGAACTGGTGATGAAGACACGAATCCAAATTAGACCGGGCCTCCTCATTAGGCAAATCCAAAAAGTAGATTTCCAAGTGAAAAGTGGTTTAGCATATAAATTTATTCAAAAAGTTTCGCAATTTAAATATCTGCGCTGTTTCAATCAAGGGGGCGGTGCCATAGTACGTACACAGCACACTCTATATACACGACACTCCGATCTATCTGGTCCACACGTTTGCTTGACGTTGCTACATACTTTTAAAATTCAAGGCGTATTATGTCACCCTTAAAAATTTTAATAACACATACAGCCAGTTCCTCAAGCATTAATCAAAGCTTCGATCCTCTATTAAAAAGTTCATAGAACTTAAAAAGGACACGGATTGAAACGGCTTACTTCTTTTTTCTCGGGTCTCCTTCGTAATATTTTGGTACTGGTAATGATATTTGCTTGTTAGCATTTCTCCCCTCTTTTTCCTTTAACGACCCCAGCTCAAATATTACGCGAACTTGGGAATACCAACGAAATTAAGGTACGGGAACACGGGGTGCTCTGCGTTGCTGATTATTGTGTAAACTGGACGAAGAAGTCAGTTCTCATACGATCATCTCGTTTCGTTATATTCTTTTGCCGAGTCTGCTCCTTGATGCGAATAGAAAAATCGTAACCAGGTTAGACGAAATCCTTTGGACGAACCTCGATATTCTCTGCTACTGATTATTCATCACCCCTCTGGTTGTTACCCAATAGAAAAAAGGTCATGAAAAAATTCAGCCCATCCCCGAAAAGAGATGGTCGTATAGGTACCTATGGACGACCGACGCAGACCAGGTGCGACTGGGGGTCACGAATGAGCACCGCGGGGATCGAAAACGTCGGTCCGAGTCGTAATCGAAGGGAAGCTTAGCGGAGTTTCGTGTCCGGAATTCCTTTAGACGGAATCATCTCCCAGGATAAGCCATGGAAGCGCATCGCTCGAATATAGCGAAAACAATAGAGGCTTGGCCGTCGCGAACTCGATTTGCCCCCGAATGGGATTGGCTCGTGCCAGGATGAAGGGGCTGGTCCTCGAATACACACGGAGGCGAGAGGGTGCTCGTTTATCGGTCTCTACATATCAGGGTGGAAGGGTTTGCATACACATTCATTGATATGCAAAATTTGTAGTTTCCAGAAGCTTACGAACTCAGCGCAGGTAAACTTCGATTCGAAATGCGCGCCCGCGGCAAACCATTGTCAGCGGATGTGTTCGGTTCGTGAAACTCTACTTGTATGGTACCCAAAATAGAGGTAGCCGTTAATTCATCACTAAATATTCCGGGGCTATGCCCTACAGCCGGGGTGAGAACTATCAAATGTCATAGCTGGATAAACGGGGCTGCTACTATATAATCGAAGCTGTGAGCCCGTTGCTGATAGCGAATAATGATAATTTTCTACATTTTTTTTTTTTATAATTCTCTATATACCACCCTTATCTCCTAATTGGCGGATGATTTAACAAAGCAAGGTAAGTGAAGCTATTTAGGTCAATTGCCATGACGTAATAAATCTTACACCGTATTTCCACGTAATAACGATATCTGAGCCAGAAACAGAGGGCAGTTAATTAGCCTGTGCTAAAAGCTTTGCTTAAACGACCTATTCAACACTTAAAATGCGGATTCTGCACACCCTGCGGAACCATCCGGTGCATACACAGTGTCTCAAGTGGAGTGAATATTTATGCGAGTTACTTCATAGCCACCCTTCGTTCTTTCTTTATCGTATTCTAGAGTGGCACTGCTTGAGAAATAGAAAGAGACAGAGAAAGTTAGAGTACCGAGAATAGTAGCAGTCTTCTCCCGGTAGAGGCGCAACGGACACGACTAAATGTGAAATCCATTAGGAAGCGTCTGAGTTCGGATAGCGTTGACCTTAATGAAAAATCATTACCTTATCTGAGAACATCGGGAATAGCCAGGGTAGCGAAGTGAGGGTGGACAGAAGACGCGAGACTTTGGCGATGCGTTTCGTTACGAGCTGAGACGACGGTCCAATCTTTTCCTTAACGAGAATATCTACCGGGTCAATAGTAACAGTAGTCGATGGCCGTCGAACTCTAACGATTCTCCATTCACAAGTAACATTCAAAGTCCAATCATTTCCATTCCGTGACCCTATAGAAATTTTAGAAAATCTTGCGATAGCGTCAGTCACATCTACACCCTGACTTCCGTTCTAACGGCACTTCATATTATTCCGCTGAACTTTGAAATCCCAGGCGATTTCGTTATTACCGGGAAAATCCAATGGTTTTCTATGCTAGGCCAAAATTGAATCTACGTACTCCATGCGTCCTGGCATGCGCTATGCTTTAAAATTATGGCACCTAGGTCACGTCTTATCGCAGAAACGAAAAGGAAAAATGGCAGGGTGACGTTAGACTAATTGAAATTGTACAAGATTCCGTACTCCATTTTTTTCCTCTCTATTTCTATCTCTCTCCCTCTCTATTTCAGCGATATAGCTCGGATATTTCTATAGGAGCAGGAAAGGAAGATACATAGAGAAGCAGTAGTAAATGTCAAATAAGAGAAAGAGAGCATTAGAGAGAGAGAGAGAGAGAGGATACGGCTGGCGTATACCCCGTGAAATACAGTATGGTAAAACTGGCAGTATCCCATGCTAAATTATAACACGAGTTAACCATATCGGTTGGTTTTAATTAGACTGGCAAATATTATCGGACTAACGGAAGCTAATTATATAATTAAAACTTGGAGAGTAAACTACTTTTCCGAGTGAGCCGTCGAGATTGACGGCCCTAGGTATACCGTCTGACCTCAACCTTTCGTTTGACTTTCGCTGCCTTTTATACTCCCTGATACCGTAGGGCGGTGAATCGGTACGTTTACTTGATCATCGGTTATTCCATGCATTTTGCTCGAGTGCATGCAATGTACGAAATACCCCCAGGACGATGATCACCACCCTTCCAGAAGAAGTCTCTGTACCCTTTTAGATCCCTGGGATCTGGTGAAATTCTCAACGTCGTCCGCCTGGCATTTTGAGCTTTTCAGCGACGGGTACTAGATTAGTAATTGCTAGATGCGGAAGGGTCGGACGTATAATACTGTGATGGTATTACAGGATTATGAGATTTCTATGAGGAAGCGGATAGGACCAGGTTAAGAAGGGGATGTCCTAAGTATATATATATAGGTCATTCTAGGGTTTATGATTTAATGAAATTCTTATAAAAATAATAAACCAGCTCTACGTCCATTATCTCCATGAAACAGACATTCCCAGCGCACTGGATTCCCACATTATCAACTTTACCAGCAATTTCTCGTGTTTGCCGTCTACCTTAATCTCTTGGAATGAGATACTTGCTTTAAATGTTTACCTTCATCCTGATTAGCGACCATCCACATCGCATGGAGATGAGTTCAGTTTATCGGTCAGAAAGGGCATACGAAGCCGCGCTTATGTCACGATGTAGCAAAAGCGATTCGCTGAGGCTCACATCGAGGAAACTCGTCCCAAAGCATTCGTCTGTGCAAACAATTTCAATGAGCTCCAACTAATCTGGTGTAGCGACGTGGTAGCGGTTGACGGCGAAGTAATGTATCATCGTGGGCTTTATAGATGTTGGCGAAAGTGTACGGTCCACGTGCTCAAGGGTGACGTAGACAACGGAGAAGATGCGAAGAGAAATCAAAACGGATTCAAGAGGGTTGACAGTTGGAAAGAGTGGAGAGCGGAATAAGGGAAAAGTACATTTACAAAAAAAAAAAAGAGATGGAAAGACGAAGCGTAGTAGCGTGAAGATAGTCGAGTGGGTTTTCGAAGTTAACTGGAGCGTCGTCTGATTCGATCACAGTTACCATTGGAGCGAAAAATCCCATTTTATAATTAGTACCCGGTAGCCGTGGATGGTAGTGCAGTGCGGCGTGGAGCGGCATCCGGGAAAATCAAGATAACGGACTGCGAAAACTGTGCCAGGTCGGCGCACTCAGCGAGGTCTATTCCTTTTTCCTATTTTCCTTCTTGAGCGATCAGCGCAACGCAGCGAGAGAGTAGTCGTCGTTGACTCAGCAATAGAGACTCGACGGAGCTAAAGGAATATATTCATCAAAGCAGTCGCACACTTGCACGTGGATTTAAAGTCTCGTTTTCCTCTCGAAAGGGTCGTGCTCCGGAATAAACAAGTTCTAATTGCCAGGGATTTGCTCGAGCCCGTCGTACGATTCCGCTTCCTCCGATTTCTTTGCTTCTCATGTCGTAGTCCAGCTCTCAGATCCATCCGGTTGCAAGTCCGACACCCGGTACATTGTCAATTTCACTAACGAGTTTCGTTATTTTCTTTGTTTCAGACACAAGCGGAAAGTTCAGAACCTGTTGCCGTGCAAGAGTGCAGCAGGAGCAGCAGCCGGAGGTCGCGCGAGAGTTCTGCCGGATGGACAGCCTCATCCGACTCCCGGGACAGGTGGTCCAGTTCTGTACGAGGATCTTCCGGAAGCTGTGGGCCACTCTCAGCTTCACAATCATCACCCGGGTCATCCGAGCCAACCTACGATCGAGGTACGAGCAAACCCTGAACAACGTGCCCGAGTCCCGGCTCCGCACCACCTCGACTATCTCGACTACCGGGATCCCAGGGCAATCCTGCGTGTTGCCGACAAGCCGTCCAGGGCCGTTCTCGGGGGATACCGTACTCCGCGTGCCCTCCTTGCTAAATCCCAAGGGGTGCCTTTATCGATAACCACCCACTCGCCTCTACCAAATGCCAATCCCCTCGTGCAGAATCACCTGCTCGCTACACAGAATGCTCTGATCACCAGTCAACAATCAACCCCTTGCTCTATCCCTGAGACGCACTCGCCAATCACCCCCACTCGCATACGCACCAATAACCTCCCCATAACTCCAACTCATCGGCCTCGAATGCGCACCCCTACGCACGCTCCTGCGAGTCTACCGCCCTCTTCACCGTTACCCTCGAGATTACTGAACCAGGATAACGCGCGACGAAGACCCTCCGTAGATTCGGAAGGTTACTCCTATATAGACTTCAAGGACACGGAGCTCGATCGCAAAAGGAATCCCTTAAAAGCTCGAAATCAACCGCCACCCCGTCTTGCCGAGAAATTATTCTCATCCAGGTCGAGCTCCTTGGACTCGGAGGGCTACTCGTATATAGATCTAAATTACAGGAGGGCACCGGGTACTGCCAAAAGGGTTCTGACCGACGGTACCGAGGAGGAGGTATGTCCCCTCTGCACGATTCAGCAGATCCACCACCTCCTCGCGAGACCCGAGGACGTCTACCTGAACGTTCAGGATACGTGACAGGATACCAATGAGCCTCGTCGCGTAGATACTTTAAAAGGGTTAGGTCCTACCGCATGAGTATGCTCCAAAATCGCGTACGTAACATATCCGGTTATACATATAGAATGAGTCACTAAAAATCCCTAGATAAAAAAAACCAAGGGGAAGCTACACGTATACCCGTGTATATACATGTGTATCTATGTAAATAGCATATATGTATATATACTCGATACTTCCTAGGACCTTATAATTTCGAGCTACGATTCATTAGTTTTGTACGTCATTAGAGATAAGTGAAGCCGGTCACAGGCAGACTAGTCAGTATTTATTTTGTTACACGGCCGTGCCTCCACAATTGTCTTATAGAGAGGATCGAAGGATCGCGGCAACTGTTACGCTACGCTGGCATAAAAAGAACGAAGCCGTAAGGGAGACATAAAGAAAAGAAGTTGTCGCTCGGTTGAGGTTACGCGAGGTAAATGAGGATGGAGGTCGAAGGTCGGCTGATAGCGCGAGAAGAAAAGGGCAGGCAGAATGAGAGTAAAGGAGGAGAGGTCGATTGTGGAGGCACGGCATCGAGCACTCCATGGTTGTAAATAGGAATATAGAGATACTCTCGTGTATATATACGTATATATACGTACATTAGAGAAATACGCAGAGAGCACCTGTAGGCCTTCGTTTCTAAGTTGTAAAATAGTTACTATTATTATTTATTACCGTTAGCCGGTCTGCCGGAAATTGCGAGAGTTGCGCAGTTTTTGTAAATACGAGAGCGCCTCGAGGATGGCGAGCGGCGACCCAGTGCGAGCGTGTGTATGAGCTGTGTACGGTGTGTTAAGTATGAGAAAAAGAATTGAGAAAATAAAATTACTTTGCTGAAAAATTTGACGAGGAGTGGTTATTAACCCGGTCCGCTGTATCCCAATCCTTTGAACCCGACACTACGTAACCCCACAGCATATCAGACACTACGTCATTCATACTTAAAATCTCCTAATCTCCCTCTCGGTCGCTCTCCCACATCATTTCCCTGACACTGTCATCTATCGTCACATCTCGATTAGGGCTAATCGTTCGATCTTAAAAGTCACGGGAATCGTCCTCTAGCTCGGTCTGTCTCTCGAATACACTTACTCATGGACACGGAATAACCACTTCTGTGTTCAAAGTTTTTCTGTCTGATGGTGGCGCGAGAACCGAAGTCGTGGTTGGGGATGCTCCGAGTTCAACAAAGGGGAGGAGACCGTCTCGTTGCGATAAAGGCAAAGGTAAATGGCGAGAAGAGGAATGAGGACGGGCGGATGCTACTTGCCCGTAAAGCGCGTGTTCTCATATTGTTCTACTGCGTCACCTCTGCTCTGGATTGCGATTGCTGGTGCCCACCCTTCTTTTCACGAAAGATCTCTAATTTTGTAAATGGACTGGAGTGGATGCCCACCCTTTAACCGCCTATCTGCCTACATATTAGCCCTACGCTCTAGACCCTTCCCTTTTTCTTCCCCTGACTTCTAAGAGCTCCAGGCTGACACCTAGTGACTCTACATCTTATCATCTAATACCCTCTTCCATTTTCATCCCTTGATCCGTTTTCGTCTTTATCTTACCGGTCTTCTTCTTCTCTGTTCCTTTCTGAAATTCTTTACGTGATTTCCGACGGATGTCCGACGGTCAAGGATCGTGCGTCGATTGAAAACACGGTACTTTACGGTTTCCATGAATGAGATGAAGTCAGCTGGAATTTTCACTTTCGTTAAAAGTTTCTGGGTACTATCGCTAACTCGGCATCCTCGCAATTCGCCAATCCACCTGTTGTTCGCTGCTGTTAGTGGAGGATCTGTTCACGTTACTTCGATGTAGAACTGGCGAAACGATCCTGCCAGACTTAGGCCTAATGCAATTGCTGCAATAACTAACAATTAGCAGGACCTGACGGTTTCCACGTATACCCACGATGTCTCTATGTACGGAGCTACACGATAACGTGCTATACGGTTTGTATCTGTACGCGTATATGTATATCTATATATATATATATTCCGGAGAAGTATAGATTCAAGCTAACACAGACCTGGACACTGGACACGTTGCAGAACGTAGGACAGGTTAGGCACGTTAGAGACAACCCATTAGCCTTCCTGCTCCACGCTATTACCGAACGGACATATTGCTTCCTGGAGTTACTCCTGGACCAAGTCATGTCCTCTCTGGTTATCCCTGAAAACGTAAACTAGCAAATCTTTTTAAAATTTATCCTACAGACCCTTAAACCTTTTCACGATATGATCCACCAGTTTTATCGGGATATTCCCTACTTTACTGATCGTGGTATTAAAAAAAAGAAAAAAAAAGAGTTTCGTCGGATAACCAGACACGTATTTAAATTCTTTAGAGCCTCCTTCGAGACGGTAACTTGACTGAAATCTTCGACTCTCCGTAGGCAGCTAACGAGACCACTCGATTTCCTCAATTTCAAATCGTGAACTAAACAACTTTGAGAGTCAGTCAACAGGAAAGTCTCTGAAAGATGGTATTTAAATTGACTTCGTCAAAGCAAACCACCCAACCTTAGCGTAAATGCCAATCGAATCTACAGAGATAGGAAGATATATTTAAAATCGTTGGCACTATGCATATAAATCGGAGGGTCTGCTTTCATCTCGTTAAATCAGAGTGTGCTGCATCTTAAAACTCTTTCTCTGCCCTGTTACAAAAGCACAGCCCTCTGCAAGCAATGGAACAAATTACAATGCAATTTGTAACCCGACAAACGAGGGGTTAACCAGCCGACGAAGCGGTTCGATAATTTCGAGTCGTGGTCCCAGGTTGGCGATGGCGTACACGAGGATTGCGAGAGTAGGAAGGCCAAGGGTGTGAGAGACCAGTGATAGTGAGATAGATTGGGGATTGCGGCGCACCATTTACCCGTTAACGCGATATGCCCTCAGCTGGGTAACGCGGACGTAGCTACCGTGAGTATCTCAGGACGAAGAGCCGGTGCGGAGTGTCAGGGTGAACTTTGACGAAGGCAGAGCTAGAGGCTGAAGTATCCGTGAGCAAGAGAGGCACAGAGAAGACTGCTTCTGGCTTTGCCCACCTCCCACCTACCTAACCTCCGTATAACGTATACTATAGATATACATAACATAACCAACCTCCTGACCCACGGTTAACTAGGCTAACCGGCCAGGGATTACACCGTTCACACCCCGATTGCGTCAAATCAATCCTCGTTTCGTTGAAGCCCACCGAGCCAACCAGCAGCTCATCGACTAGGTATCCTTCCCTTCCATCTTCTTGCCAATCCCGATTTTACTCACCGTCAGGAACACGTGTTCCCAAGATCTGCCGATGATTGGCGTCGCAAACTCGAAACAAGTCAACTGCCGGATATATCCTCGAGCTACACGGAAACGGTTGACTTTCAGAATTTCCACAGGAACTTCCTCGATGTCTATTACCATCAGAATGTCTTCATGTACATCTATAAAGTCTCATAGAAGCCCTTACACTGTCGTTCGATGCTCCTATCTTTGTCCCTCTGCTCGTCCCCGTTCACAGTATAATCTAGTGTATCGTTAAAATCTTCAAGATATTCTACTTCCTTCTTTATTTGACTTTTACGCCCAGCTACGTACGCGGCGTCCTTACGGGTACATATATAGTCTATCTCGCTTAGCCTCCGTCCGTAGCAAGTCGCGCGATACAACAGTAAGCTAGCAGTTTACAAGGCTAAGAAGCTTTTCCTTATTCGTTCGCCGGTGGGCGGGCGAGCAAACGTTTGCAGATAGCATCAGAAAAGTGTAGTATACACTGGTGGTGGGGAAAGCTGCGAAGAGGGCGACGGTTATGCCAAGTCCACAGCTGAAACCCACCATATGGATATAGCTTTTCTAACGACGCTTTTCTCCCGCAGATGCTCGACGTAAAGGACGGTGGACGTGGGGTTTTTGTCTGTAGCAGTCCTGGACCTGATCCTTACACTTCTCAAGACCTCTACAATCCCGTCTACGAGGAGCTCAGTAACGGTAAGATATCACTCGAGCATTACGTTCTATATATTTATTCAATCTATTCTATTGCATTTATATTCGCCATCTTATTTCGTCTTACGAGTAGAGTCTCTCCGATTGTTCCATCCGCACGCGGTAATTTTAAAGTTTTCCCAATCCTCCTTCTAGATGAGAGTTATGTCTGAGGTCATTGAGAGGTAACCACCGATTTTCGGATATCCGGATCGTAGAAAAAGTGGCTACTAATAGGTACGCGGCAATCACTGAGAACCCTTGATGGAACTAACACGGTGTTAAAGTGATCATTTTTTTTTATTCCCAATTTAACACACGCCAGCTTCGTTGTACCAATTTTCCAGTCAGCTGTAGCTTCGCACGTTGCTCACTCTATTCCCATAGTCTATTTGTTATGTTTATTATCCACTCTCGATGTGCACTCACGATACGTAATGAATTTGATAAGCTACGACTTGACTATCCTATTGGTCAATTGTTAATTGGTACAGGCCAACCAAGGATCGTGATGCAGGTCCAACCTAATCGAATAGTAAGCCGGGACGAGCTCGCACGATCGATACTATAAATGAAATTAATTGAATGATTGATATCAAATATTAATGTAGTCGTAATCTATTCGTCGAGTGGACATTGCCAGTGGATTACTACCAGGTTTTTAGACGATGAATTGCTTCAGAGTGCATTAAAACAATTAACGGCATCCATTACGAGAATCTTGTCCAGGATGAATAATATCCCTTGTATGGATGCGAGTCTCGGCCGCTTCCCTCTGATATTTGCCAGTGCTATCGGTCTGATGATCTCTGGGCATTTCGACATCTGACGGATATATCTATTGACGTACTACAGGAGATCATCCGGAGACAGACGAAGAGAACGAACTCAATGCCAGGAATCGTTTGCATCATCATCATCATCGTCTATCGACCTCCAAACCGGCTAGCGAGGATGAATTTGCCGAAGATGAACTCTCGGTTGGTGAACCATCTGAAGCCAGGATGCTCACCTCCACGACACCAGCCTGGGGAACCTGTCCGGCTGCCGCGAGACCACCCAGAGAACGTAGAGGCAGGAGTCCCAAGAGTTTGGATAGACGTAGAAGAGACCAGAGTCATGATGTTGGCGAGTTTCACGAAGGAATGCTACTCGACGCGTTGCTTCAACTTTATCCAAGCGTTGCGGGTGAGATATTAGAGTTTTTCTTTTTTTTTTGTTTTCAAGGGAGAGATGAGCCTGCGGTTAGCGTTTCGATTTCATATTGGAAACCTGAGTAGTGCCGCTTCTTTGGATAAGTCATAGCTACATTTATACTCGATGATCTGGCTGCGGTATCCTTGTACAATTGATTTTAAATCTAATCTGGACACTGATGATTTAATTCCGACGTTAAAAGAATCCTTCTCTTGTATGATTTCAGGTGTGGCTGGAGCAAGAGCAATGAACAACCAGCGACAACAGTCCGTCCCATCGGTCGCTCACAGGTTACCATATTTTGTACCTCCAATGCCTGCAGCCCAGGCTCTTAGGGTCGAGGAGAATCCTTATGAGAGTGTCCCAGTCCTGGGTCCGCTGCATCATTACTCCACTCAGGGAAGGACCAACAAAGACAAGTCTCGCAAAGGCGACAAGTACAAGTACAACAATTACGGGCCAGAGTACTATGGCCTTCAAAGTCAGGATAACGTACCTGTTTATACGCAAGTCGGTGGAGAGTACTCGGATACCTATTCTCAACCTACGGATAGACTCTACAACGAGGACAAATACTCTCAGCCGGTGTACTACACGCCGAGGGATCCGGACCAGATATCCTCGGGTAGACTCTATCAAGGACAACCTGATAGCAGTTTTGGAAGTGACAGCGGCTACAGTCATCACACTACTGGGACAACGGGCACTACTGGTACCCGGGGTAGTAACTCTAGGGCGAATCACAGAAAGGACAAACATCGGAATTCACATCATTCTCATCATTCAGCTGATTATATTGTCTCCTAAGCAATAGGGTGGTTCGAAGGATGCCCGGTTCTTGGTTCGTGTCCTTGGATATCTCGTTGTACGAGCACCAGGACAAAAGGCCGCGGGGTGGGAAGTGGTCTCCTAGGAGAGTTTCAAAAAGCCACGAGACTCTATCCTTAGCCGTTGGACTGAAATGGTAGTGAAAAATTCGAGGTACAGAGGGTAAAAGATATATTCACTGTACTTGTACGATAGGAAGAAAGAAAGAAAAAAAAAAAGAAGTCTAAAATCCGTGATATACGGTAGGCAATAGGAAACGAAGACTAACGTAGTGATCAGGAACGTGATCTCTTAGTGATTTATAAACAGTATAAGACTATTTAACAAATTGTAATCCAATGAGACTCAGGCTCACACCAAAGGACGCTAAATATTTTAATTTAGCCTAATCGTTTGTAATTTAACAGTAGTGGATATAGTCGCGATCGCAAGGGCGGCTGTGAAATGTATCGGTAAGACCCGAAGGGTTGCTGTCGCGACCGCAGCAGGACCTTCGAGAAAGTTATAAAATATTAATCCAAATCGAAATTTCATCCAGGCGGAATTTGATGATTTTCGAGGAAACGCTTTAGTCTTAATATTCATGTACCGAAATGATAGAAAAGTCGAGCAATCATCTTCAATTTCTTTTGTTTTCTATCTATTAAGTATTCGCTCTATGTCCGTCGCGTTTTTTTTTTTTAATGACACAGATCCAAAAATATTTTCAAAGAATCTGTTCAAAAAATTCTGTCTGACTTTCACGTGTATAATTGTACCCAACAGTACTATATGTATTTTGAAATTTTAATGCACAACGCGAACGCCACGGACTACAGAGTACCGCGCTAGCGTTAAAACGACAATGCACGTGGGTACATTGTGCTCCAATGGCGCTTTTTATGCTGAATTTCTATTCCGTTAAGAGAGAAAAAAAAAGCAACTATTCTCTTTCCCACGCTATTCTCTCCTAAAAAGCTTTTCTCAGTCGTCTCACATTTATTCACGTTTCACTGCTAAAGAGACAGATTTGCTTGTTATCATGCGAGGCGCTGCACGGTTACTTATATTTTCCTGGTCCCGTTCCATCTCGCTGAGGAAACACATAGATAAACGGGATATTAAAAATTCGATATGGATTTAACTTCCGGCGATTCGTCAATAACGATATCTCGACTGAAATGCCTCTTCCTCTCTCTTCACCCTATTTCGCAAGGGTGATTCGGCAAGTGGCGCGTGTACATTTTCAGGGGCTCTTCGAGCATCATCCAAGTAGAGACCAATAAAAGGAATTCGTACTAGACTGTACAGATACTAGAATCCTAAGCAATGCGCGGCCCGTGTACATAAAATCTCCTCCCGTATAGCATAGCTGTACCATATCGTTATTAAAAATAATCGAAGCATTAAATTTAATATATAATTTTTAAATTATTTGTAACAATGACGTCGTATTACTATAGACACAGTGTAAACTAATTTCATTCGCGGAAACGAAGAGGCTATCGGTTTTACGCATTCGAGAATCTTCCTTATTTTGTCAAAGCTTACGGGATACCCGTGAGAGCTCCGTTACAATTCTTCTGCCTCTTTGTTTCCGTCAAAAACTTCTCTTTGACTATCTTCAGTATTGTGCACTTTCTAGCCACGGTAGTTTCGAATACCTCACGAGAGATGCTCTGTTGTATATATAATTTTATATTTTATACCCAAGAGTTGGGTGTGTAGGTACGTAAATAGGATCTAAAAGAAAGAAAGGGAAGTAAAATCTGCACGCGAGCATCCCAACACCCTTTGTCCGTCCTTAAATGTCAAAAAAAAGACCTGCCAGGTCATCGGCAGGTAATACTTCTTCTCTTTGGCTATGATTTTTCATTTGTTACTTTTAAGGTATAATTTTTCAAAAATCATATTCCTACGATCAATGAAAAAAAGGCGAACAGAGGGTAGTCCGAATCTCAATCGCAGATTTGAAATGTGAATTAAGGATGGGATTGTACTTATCATACATAAGATATACGACAGGTCGATCGAAATGCATTGAATAAAAGGATGCATTAATCCGATCAGACTGCGCGTGCGCGAGTGCTGCTTCACTCGCGATAATTAAGAGTGAATAAGACACGAGATACACAGAAACAAAAAAAAACGCTTTTGTACCTTTTTGCGTCCATGTTAGTCGAAACGTAAGTTTGGAGAATCGTTTTTTTTTTTTTTTTATAATGCCCGCGAGTCCCCTAAGTTATTCTTATTTATACATATGATGAATATATATAAATACTATAAGTATCCAAGCATATGTGTAATCGATTCCTACATAGTTTTCGCAATTGCAAATTGTTATATTGAATATTATTGAATGGCGCGTCAACGCCAATGGAGTCTCACGACTCGTTACGGTTGATTTGTAAAATCATGTTTTCATTTTTTTTTTGTTTTTCCTAACCACGGTTCCTTCGTTATGACGGAGAGAAATACACGAGAGTGAGTTTTTTTATATAACGAAATTTTTTATTTATTACGGCCATGGGTGTTACACGCGCGACGCTGTTGCTCGCGACGAGGACCTATCGGCATGTCACGGTTCCCGCATTTAGCGCTAATTTTAGATAGCAAAAAAAAAACACACAATATAATAGGCACTAGAGTACCTCGGTAAAAGTAGCGCTCTTGAAAGTTAGCTTGCACGGGCGTTCTCTCCTTTGCCATCGTATCTTTTGTAAGGTAACTTCGCGAGAGTCAATAAAAGGGGAAACAAGAAAATACTTAAGCACGGAAGACAAAAGCATGCGAACAATTTGAAATTAAACGAGAAATGGACCAAAGATATGGGAGGTAGAGAACAAAAAAAAAATATGTGCTAAGAGTTCGGAACAAAGAATTAAAGACGAGAGAGGGAATATTGATTTATGATGGAAAGGAAGAACACCAGCTCGCAGAACAGGGTAACTAGTTCTAACATCTATCTCTAGATCACTTAAATCTAAATCACTCGATCACCTGACGGTGTTGTCACCTAACCTAACTTAAACACTATCACACCTTCGTACTAATAAACAATTTACTATTCAATTTCATCATTGTCTTATCACTCGTATCACCTAACAATCCTATGTAATGTCGATCTGTCTAAGAGATCTACCCCTATTTTATTATTTAGGAACGACATGGCTGCTGATTAGAATTCAATGAATTTTCATCCTGGAGTTGATTGGCGGAAATCCGCAATATGCGTGCATTTCTATCCTGGTGATTGATCCTTCATATTTATTATACTGAAATTGAATGGGATCCAAGCCGAAACTGGGATTTCTAAAAATAACAAAAATCTAATTACGTATTGTGGCGGGGTGAGAAGGAAGCGCAGAGAGCCATGGCGGTTAGGAAGATTTGGGGTGTTGTAACAGACAGGACTATCAATCATAATACCGGAGCTCTTTCACCCCTTTTGGTGGGAATCGAGCGAGCCGCTACCACGAGAACGTGATTGCGCGAGGGATGCAAAGAAAGCCGAGTAAGCAGAAGCCAGAAGGGACGAGGGACTGAACTTTCACTTCAGAGCCAGGGTCTAACTAATTAGCCACAAAATAATCAGAGGTGAAAACCCTGGACCCTCTTCACTCTACTTCCGCCTAGTCAACTCGCTCCTCATAGTCTCCCTGGTCGACGGCTTTCTTATCACCCTCGCTTCTCTTCCCTGACAAATGCTTCCGCGACCTGTTATATGTATATTCAACACCGGTTTTGATCTTCATAACAATTGAATCGATATCGAAGAATCGCTTCCGAGTAGTCTTTTTCTCGTAATGGATTGTCCCTTTTGATCATTCCGGGCGCTTGGCAACGGAATATCCGGAAGCACCAGCCCACGATTGATATTGAAGCAGCCTCGCAAGAGAGGCAGACAAAAATTTAATTACCCCCCGGAGTAATGAGAATATCAGAAAACCGGCACAGCGGAATTACAACACAATAGACTTCAGCAGTTTCCGTTTCCGGTTACCTGGTTTGTTCTTCGCAAATGACCAAAAGTGCTTTCGGTCATATTTTTCTTTTTTTTTTTTGAAATACCATTAGACAACAAGGGACTGGTTGAAAAAAAGAGTAAATCAAGTTAAAAATAGGGGCTGGTGCGAATGAGGGTGAGAATATCGGTAACTGCGAGAGCAGCATGACTGGGCGTTCGTTATGATCGATATTAATGAAAATTGAAAACAATAGCCGACTACACGAGTTTCGCATTAGGAACCGTTGTTATTCACCCGTAGTAAATTATGCTTCTCATTGTGATTGATTGTTCGTGGTAAAATCGGCGAATCTCGGATGTGTACGCGACGGTTGTTAATTGCGTATGGAGGGTATCGAGAAACGGTCTCCGTGGCACGAGCCTTTTCTTCCCTAGAAAACACCTCATTAGTTCCTTCCCCTCTTGCTTTTCCAGTCACTCGGTCTCTCGCAAGTCACTAAAGAAATAACGTCTAGCCCATTTAAGTTCGCTACAGTAACGATTACAGGAAATCGCATTGACAGTTGTTCACGGGATAGGCCCGTGATGAGACAATTTTTGGAAATGTTTCGAGGTTAGAGAAAAATGCGAAAAAAAAATAAAGAAAAAGATTAAAAAAGATAAAATAAAGGTCACTTCTTAAGCTTCAGATAAAAAGTACAAAAGGCATGAAAAAAATAAGAGAGGCTGTTTATCGAAGGAAATATTACTCTGGTACAAGGAAAGGGTTAAGAAAGAACGATAGCGAAAAAAATGAAATTTCTACCCTCTAGTAAGGTCGCACTGGGATCATTTTCATCCTGAGGGGGGTTCCAGATTTAAGAATGCACTACTGGCCGCTATCAGTGCCATCGTTACCGCTATGGCCCAGTTCTTTTTATATTTTTTCTCTTTGCCATTGGACTCGCGAGATTAGAGACGTTGCTCGAGATGAGTACAGGAGCACAAGGGAGGCTGTGTGTTGTCTCGGCTGGTTAGAGAGAAATGAGAGAGAAAAAGGAGAGTCTGAGAACAACAAGGATGAAAGCCGTACACTCTAATTGTGCACTGCTCGAGTAGACCTGCTTCAGGGATTTTAAAAGAGCCCAGACTTCCATACGCGACACCGCAGCCATGTTTCACTGGTATCCATCTCCTCACCTGGTTCACGTGCTTACGTCGTTATACACGTTGCGCAATGGCATACTACCCAGATAAAGCTCAAACCTTTTTCGTGCAATAACCACTTCTTGAGGACCCTGACTTTCTTACTACATGTACAAAAAAAAAAAACGTTGGCTTTGATCTCATACTTAACTATTTTACATCAGCAGAGTGAACCCGACCTAACCTAACAAGCGTCAAATTGTCACATCCTCCACTCAAAGATACAGCTGTCACGATTGTGCAATTATACGACGTTTTTAACCGGATGTTACAGAAATTTACGAACTGAATAAAGCTCGAGAGTTCCGGTGGTTCTGTGACGAAGTCATTCGTATATGCTATGGTACCGTATATAGATATAGATAGTTTAGCAGCCACGCCAACCCAACTTTTACGTAAATACAAGAGGGGCTCGAACAAAAGCCAGGCGCTTGACAAAACGTGGATTCTAGAACCGCAGTGCTAACTGCCAGCTAATAATTAAATGCACCAGCTACCCTGAAGCCGTCGCTTAATCCTTTCGTTATTCGGAATTGCGATAACGTTGGCGTAAGTTATTTGTCGCTTGGTTACCAAGAGGATCATCATTCGACTCGTTGAAAGGATATTTCCTGTGTGTGTGTGTGTGAAAAACTGAAAAAGACTCTTTTTTCAAGAGGACGCGGTGTATACTCTCTTTATAAATATTTCAAGCTCTTGACGGTGGACACCCGTTAGAATTCCGGCAGTGTACCAGAAATTACGTGAACCGTTCGTTCGATAGCCGCTTCGTGGTCCTGGGCTGTTTTTATTGGTACGGAAAGTGATGGTAATTAATAATAGTGAGGTACACCGTGTAGGGTATAAGGTACGTGGTGTGATTTATGGAGGCGTAATGAACCTTGTGCTCCGCTGCGGGAGTCTCGGCCAAGGGAGTCAGGGAGCAACGCGAAACTACCCAGGCCATAGGGTGAACGAAATAGTGGACGAGGGTGAGGATGAGGAAGAATCTGAGCAGGGCACGATTTCCTCTTTAGGTGCAATAACGTATGTCGGTCGAAGTAGGAGCCACAGCTGCTGAGGACGTCTTACGTCTAACGCAACACATAACGCAGCACGGCGCCCGTGCAGACATACAGCTATATATCCCTTACATGCAATCGCGCGAAAAAAGGGGGAAATACAAAAATAAAAATTTCATCAAATAGAGATTGGATGTTGGAAAATTTTACGAGAAAAGGAAGAAACAAGCATGGACGATCGTCCAAAAAAAAAAGAATTTCATTCGTAATTGATTTTTTGTTCGATACCCCACAGGTAAACAATTGCAAAAAATAAAATTGAAGCGGAACAGCATTTCCTGGAAGCACCATACCAAAGTACGTTTCTATGAAGACATTTTTAATGTTAGGTTAGGTTACGCGAGAAATTCTTGGCTCAAGTAAAATTTATGCCAGGCTGACCAAATGGCTCGACTTCGATATTCATGGACGGGAGTATATGCATCCGGAGCTTCACTGCTTTATATTCCATGGCCGAGCAGCTCATAGTTATACGTATCATATGTTCTCCAAAGAACCCGTTCAAACATTCAAGGAAATGGAGAGAGAAGGTAGTCGAACTTCCCTTAAGTCTACAGTAGATTGAGCCTGCATGCATATTGCTCAACGAAAGTATTTATTCGTATCTATCTTCCAGCTACTGGTAACTTACGATAATACGTCTACCAAGCGCTGGTACTTACCTAACGCAAAGGTAATACGGATCGATCGGTCTGGTTTCTCCACACGGAAACGATTACCTACCCATCCACTTTCAACGTCCCAGCTATTTCTTTTCGGGCTGAATAATCTCCAGCGAGGTTATACAGCGATGATGTTAGGACTGCCTGACTTCATTTGCAAAACATTAACTAACTATGAAACGGACCAAAGGATGGCACTAGTAGGTACCTAAACCTGGTATAAACGACATTAATTATATATAAGCGTATATTCTAATTTACATTTTGCTAAAATTTAGGAAAATAGTTATTCACCGTGTAAACCCCTCACAGTAACCATTAACGAAGTTTATATATATGATTTTTTAACATACCAGGTAATTATACTACGGTTCTTGTCTTTTTCCGTACCCGGATATTTAATTTGAAAAAATTTTACCAAATTGCCTAGTCTGGTTCCCGCACCTAGTCCGACCCGTTTCATTTTTATTTCTACCACCGACCCACGTACAGCTGTACAAACCTGGAATTGTTCACTCAACGATAAAACGAAAGAAGTGGACCGATCACGTGAAACACCAGAGGTGACCAATGTTCGTTTGCGATCGGCAATTTCACTGCGCTGTAAGTATAGAATGGGAACTGTAATCCAAAGGCCACTTAGTCTGTTTCTGCGATATCGATGCTCTACTGGACAAAGGGGTGGTCGGTGCTCATTTACTTAATTGCGTCTATTAGTCGCCGACCAATGGCCAGTCCGACAGGCCGTACAGAGGGAAGGTAACGGGTAAGGGGTATAAGGCAGTATTTCCCATTGTGCAAATTATCATTCGTGGCCGTAACGACTCTGAAGGAAGAATAAAAGTGCAGAGATCGGTGCAGTGAGAATGCGCCAGCACGGTATGTGACGTGCCGGTGAGTATCGCGACAAAGCGGAGCCGCACGCATTCCCGCTACCCTCGTATCCTGGAGTTTCGTTCGATCTTCGGATATACGTCGTAACCTTTGTCACGGAACTTTACGAGGAATAATAATAAGGATATAACATTAAAAAGCTTTCATGGCTTTCACCAAAGTTTCACGGCGAATGAATAGATATCGTGAAAAAAATTTCGAGTTACCCTTCTCTTTATACATATATTTTTTTTTATTTTTATTCAAAGAGCGGTTCCATCGAAATGCATTGTTATACAGATCCAGGAATAATTAACAAAATGTGGCCAGCCGGCGGCTCAACGGTTATTGCGAACGATTGTCCCTGAAACGCAGTTTTCACCAGTAACGCCGCCAGTGGAAATAAAGAAATAATCGTGGGATATTATTTATACGTGAGCAGCCGCGCTGTACAACATTTCCGGCAGCGCGATCAAACAATGGAGGACGGTTGGAGCTAACGAGAGACCCGAAATAAATGGACTTCTAGCGTTATCGATCGGGATATGTATTATTACGGATTTGCTAATTAAAGATCGTCAAATGAGGATTAAATATATTTATTAAACTTTAAATAAAGAGGTGAGACACCTCTGTAACCCCGATCGATATAGTGTGGATTAAAATTCAGCCTGTGCCTCGGGATGAATGAAGATTTTAAATGACTGGCGGCTCATCTCCTGGGAGCGAAATAACTGTCGTGATAGTGGGGGGGACGAGAAGAAAAAAAAATTGCGCACTTGTGCCGTTATGAATCGCTCTCAATGTAAGCTATTCGGATGCGCACATTTATGTATGCAGCTAGCACCGCAGGTGAACACTACGTGCAATATAACCGGTGACCAAAATAGAGTATCATGGATCCGCTCTAATTGCTTCCTCGTTTATTATTCCATTAAGTACTTTAGTCTCACCACTCCGTACAACAGTGTCAAGTTATGTACGACGTGAATTATTCAGCGGGGGAATGTAGCTTTAATGACCATATATGCGCAGATTTACTCAAACTTCATTGTTGCCACTGTTTGTAACGAGCGAAATATGCCATTTCGTTGCATCCATAACAATATCTTCTTATAACGATTCCATCTCGTGAAATGCACCATTTCGGTCGCTGCATTAACACCACAATCCTTTTGTTACGTGCGAATCATTATTGATCGATTACCGGTCTGTGCTTCGTGGCCTTTTTTATGATTTGGCACGCAATTCGTGAAAGACTTCCGGATTCTCTATGTTTAAGAAGAGGCATTTAAAAATGTCGTTATAAAAATTTGAATAGTATTCGCAGGCTCTCTTGCAGTCCGGTGAAAAATTCACTTCCAAAAGAACCGGTTGTATTTCTTCGTTCTTCCATTCCAGCATTAGGTCAACTGCGTAAACTGCTCTGCTTTGTGGACTGTGCGCTATTCCCTTTGGCGGTTCCGCAGCAATGGCGGCCTCGAAAACATCTCTTAGCATTTCAAAAATCTTTGGTTCTATGGATTCTTTCCATGAGAAATTGGAATATTGCTTTTCCCATTCTTGTATGAAGTCCGCACACTTTACGTGACAGAGCGGAGTGCCTTCCGCGTAATTCATTACTGTAAAATGTTGTTCGTAAACGTCGAAGTTATTTAATGCGAATTCCTTGTTTGCAAATCTTAGGAAAAAATTTGAGTAAGCGTAGACTTTTAATGGTTTTATGGATTTTAGTAGCACGATGTATCTGACATCGAATTTGACTTTGCCTACGTCTGATCTTGTGTATAGGACTGGATTGGATATATATTTTTGAACAATCTTTGGTCCTGTGCTAGGTAATCTTAATATGTAAAACAAGTTATTAGTAACATGGGTGTCCAATCCTCTTGCTAGATTCCATGGTTTACATATCCAATGGTTCTCCAAACCTTTGGATTCTCTTTGTTGGTAATAAGAGACAAATTTTACTAGCTCGGTAATTAAATTAAATGTTGTTGGCACCCAGGATGGATATGTTTCTAATGTTTCTGTATCGTACTGTCTGTCCATTGCTTTTCTTCTGCATATAATGGACAGCAAATCTTTTATTGTCAGGACATTCTCAAATGGAAATTGGTTTATAAAAACATGAGGGGAATTAATACTCAGTTCATTGTAATCTTTGAAATGGCGTGTCAACCACAGAATATCCGCTTCCTGTTCGCTATTGACAATTTCAAATTCAGAATCTGTAAGATATTCATTAACGAATACATACTGTGAAAATACTTTTAGTTTTACTCCTGGTGGACGACGATAACTTTCTATGTCTATTGCCTCAGGTAAGGTTTCTCTGATATGACCTGCTAAAAAATAGCTTTCATCTGGTTCGCTTCGAACGAAACTCTCTTCGATGAACGAACTGTCTTTCCATGGTAGAAGTAGAGCTCTTCTCTTCTCAGGATCATTTGTTTGACCTTCCACAAAGTCTCTGGTAACTTCCTCTTCATATTTTACGTCTTTTATAGGAAATAAAAGGGTGTACGTAACTCCTTCTGGTATATAGAAGAAAGGTATTGCTCTAAAGTTTGGTTCATCACTGTGATTTATTGCCGAACCCAATTCATCCATGATATACCAAATTGGCATTCGGTCCTCTATTGTTGCAGCATTTCCTAAGCTGAACGATTGATTATATCTCCACATTTCAAAAAGTACAAATTCCATTTTCTCATCTTCAGCCCTGTCACTGTCAAAACCCATGAGATTACACATACGTTCTAAGAGTCCTGGAACTTGAGACAAATGTTGCCTCGCATTATTCGCATCATAGGTCCAAGCATGATCCACCAAATAAATATTATTTGGATCTTGAGCAGAAATTCCATTTTCTGCTGAGATTAGCAATGTCCATATCGGATCTGTTCGATTTCTTTCAGAATCTTCATAATCAATTCGTGCGAGTTGAAAAATAAGACCGGAATCAAAAACCTGGCCACTTAATTTCTTAAATAATGTCTCCCAAAATATTTTGGGAACTCCTGATGAATGAAGCTGTGGTTGATGAATTTGTAGAAATTGATGATAAAGTCCAATACCATCCATGCTGTACAATTATTTTCTGTAATAACAAGATAACGTTCCTCGATATCGTTTTCAGCATTCAAGGCATCAAATGCAAAGCGAAATCAAATCAGAATAAGTATAAAATAATTCTTTATCATGCATAGTTTTACAGAAGACAAATGACGCATACAGTAGCTTTATTTTGTTAAAAGACAATACAAAGACATCATATTCGTGCTAAAATTCATACCTCAGAATTAATTATTTACAATTAAATTTTAATCATCAGATTCTATTCGCTCAATACTTTAGGTTAACTTAAATCAAACCGAACACGTGTATCAAACTTTATATCGGATTCATACGGTCTTTCCTTCCTTCCTTTCCTTATGGCTGAATTCATACGGTCTTTAAACGTCAAGTGAGCAGTACCATTTCGACCTGCTTCAGGGATGAGAAGAGAGATAGATACACAACGCTACGGCAGAGATGAGTAGGGAGATGCACAACGCTCCGGATTTAGGCGATACCAAAAGCATGGCGCTAAATCGTAGCGGCGAGTCCAGGAGTAGGATTTCGTGATCATCGCCTATGTCGGCAATGCGAATCCCGTCGTAGCCGAACTAAACGTGAAGGCGAAAGTGTAGCTTGGGCGGGCAGAAATTCTCCGCTACTCACCGCTGGTTCCCAAAGCAGCCGTTAGCACAAAACCGGGAACTATAGAACTTCTCAGAACTATTGAAAAAGCCTATTGTTGAAACATTCTTAAAACATTTTTGAGAAAGTGTTTTTTATATATTTATTTTTTAAATACTACTAAATATTATTGGATCTTGATTTTTTCAACCGAAACACTTGCATAACTTAGGGCTAATTTTGGACCCCATATTTGATTTTAGAGCTCACCCCCTTAGAGGGTGGATGTGTGATGGACCCAGCCAGGACCCAAGGTGGGTCCACCACTGTCGTTCTCACTCACCTGTAATGATAACCTCAACTTATTATACGTTATATTTTTGGGCTATTTAAGGGCTGTCGAACGCGCCTAGTCGCAATTAAATAGGACCACCCTTTCTGATAGGAACACAGAAAAACGAGTGTGGTGGATCCAGTCAGGATCCAAGCTGGGTCTACCATACTCGTTCTCACTCACCTG